>JASAOG010000111.1:1987500-2327414 GCA_030265305.1 Biomphalaria pfeifferi
TGTTCTGATAGTTACGTCACTGATTGTGTAAGCTGATAGTTACGTCACTGCTTGTGTATTCTGATAGTTACGTCTTACGTCACTGCTTGTGTATTCTAATAGTTACGTCTTACGTCACTGCTTGTGTGTTCTGTTAGTTACGTCACTGCTTGTGTATTCTGATAGTTACGTCTTACGTCACTGCTTGTGTATTCTGATAGTTACGTCCCTGCTTGTGTATTCTGATAGTTACGCCTTACGTTACTGCTTGTGTGTTCTGATAGTTACGTCACTGCTTGTGCATTCTGATAGTTACGTCTTACGTCACTGCTTGTGTGTTCTGTTAGTTACGTCACTGCTTGTGTGTTCTGACAGCTACGTCACTGCTTGTGTGTTCTGACAGTTACGTCACTGCTTGTGTGTTCTGATAGTTACGTCACTGCTTGTGTATTCTGATAGTTACGTCTTACGTCACTGCTTGTGTATTCTGATAGTTACGTCCCTGCTTGTGTATTCTGATAGTTACGCCTTACGTTACTGCTTGTGTGTTCTGATAGTTACGTCACTGCTTGTGCATTCTGATAGTTACGTCTTACGTCACTGCTTGTATGTTCTGTTAGTTACGTCACTGCTTGTGTGTTCTGACAGTTACGTCACTGCTTGTGTGTTCTGACAGTTACGTCACTGCTTGTGTGTTCTGATAGTTACGTCACTGCTTGTGTATTCTGATAGTTACGTCTTACGTCACTGCTTGTGTATTCTGATAGTTACGTCCCTGCTTGTGCATTCTGATAGTTACGCCTTACGTTACTGCTTGTGTGTTCTGATAGTTACGTCACTGCTTGTGCATTCTGATAGTTACGTCTTACGTCACTGCTTGTGCATTCTGATAGTTACGTCTTACGTCACTGCTTGTGTGTTCTGTTAGTTACGTCACTGCTTGTGTGTTCTGTTAGTTACGTCAATGCTTGTGTGTTCTGATAGTTACGTCACTGCTTGTGTGTTCTGTTAGTTACGTCAATGCTTGTGTGTTCTGATAGTTACGTCTAACGTCACAGCTTGTGTATTCTGATAGTTACGTCTTACGTCACTGCTTGTGTATTTTGATAGTTACGTCTTACGTCACTGCTTGTGTATTCTGATAGTTACGTCTTACGTCACTGCTTGTGTATTCTGATAGTTACGTCTTACGTCACTGCTTGTGTATTCTGATAGTTACGTCACTGCTTGTGTATTCCGATAGTTACGTCTTACGTCACAGCTTGTGTATTCTGATAGTTACATCTTACGTCACTGCTTGTGTATTTTGATAGTTACGTCTTACGTCACTGCTTGTGTATTCTGATAGTTACGTCACTGCTTGTGTTTTCTGATAGTTACGTCTTACGTCACTGCTTGTGTATTCTGATAGTTACGTCACTGCTTGTGTATTCTGATAGTTACGTCACTGCTTGTGTATTCTGATAGTTACGTCTTACGTCACTGCTTGTGTGTTCTGATAGTTACGTCACTGCTTGTGTATTCTGATAGTTACGTCTTACATCACTGCTTGTGTGTTCTGTTAGTTACGTCACTGCTTGTGTGTTCTGACAGTTACGTCACTGCTTGTGTATTCTGATTGTTACGTCTTACGTCACTGCTTGTGTATTCTGATAGTTACGTCTTACGTCACTGCTTGTGTATTCTGATAGTTACGTTACTGCTTGTGTATTCTGATAGTTACGTCTTAAGTCACTGCTTGTGTATTCTGATAGTTACGTCACTGCTTGTGTATTCTGATTGTTACGTCTTACGTCACTGCTTGTGTATTCTGATAGTTACGTCTTACGTCACTGCTTGTGTTTTCTGATAGTTACGTCGCTGCTTGTGTATTCCGATAGTTACGTCTTACGTCACTGCTTGTGTATTCTGATAGTTACGTCTTACGTCACTGCTTGTGTATTCTGATATAATCAGGTCTTCCATGAAATGACGGATATACGATTTTTTTAATCTGATAAAATTAAATTCAGTTTGAGACCAAGTCTTGATGACGTCACTGACGTCACTGTCAGGAGAAGATAAACACAGGTGGAGGGGTGTCATACTTCAATTCATTCCGTTACTTCGTCTCTCTTGTGACCTTGGAAAGTCGATGGCGGGGGTGGAGGAGAAGATGTCAATAATAGCATAATTAAGTGATAAATCGAGCAACAATGAACGGCCTACGTGTCTTTAGTCTCTGCGTTCAGCTCGTGGAATGCACGCGCAGTAACTATCGGCAAAAGACGTGTATAACAGCGATTGAAAACTAGTTTACCTCGATGGTGTTTAGCTCTTAACTCTCTTAGCTTAAATCTAGACAAGAACTGTTTAGCTCTCGACATTCTTAGCTCAAAACTAGACTAGAACTGGTGTTTTAGCTCTCAACTCTCTGAGCTCAAATCTAGACTAGAACTGGTGTTTAGCTATCTACTCTCTGAGCTCAAAACTATACTAGAACTGGTGTTTAGCTCTTAACTCTCTTAGCTTAAATCTAGACAAGAACTGTTTAGCTCTCGACATTCTTAGCTCAAAACTAGACTAGAACGGTGGTGTTTAGCTCTTAGCTGTCTTAGCTCATGCAGCAGTAGTATTATCATCGTTATTCGATCGGAATTCAGGAAATCTCTTCACGTCTAAATGTTGTGAGTTCTCAATTTTTAAAAACCATCGTTCCATGGTATCTTTCATTTGGTTGTGAGTGTCGTTAAGTGTTCAGAATACGATTTAAAAGTGTTAAACTCAAGGGGCGGGGCTTAGCGACAATTAAATAATTAGATGCCTTTCCAAATCACTAACGATTCTTAAAGACAACCTGCACCTATTAAACCACTGTTAAATAAGATTTGAACGAAGTGGTCGTCTCCTTTCCAATAGGACTAAAACAGAAAGATTTAAAAACTCCTTTATCACACTTTCGGTCAGAGTGTTACAAGATCATCTGTCGTCATGGAGAAGTTCATAGAAGTCAAATTCATAAAGCGCTGGTTGTGAGTGTGTATGTGTTTCGTGTGTGAATGTTGTTCGTATTTTTAATCAATATTGTTTTGTACTGTTGTTTCGCTGAGCTTGTCAATTGTAGTCAAACTGAATTTCCATTAGATTGGATCAATAAAAATTCTTATCTTATATGAGTGAAATAATGTGCACAATTGGGTTCAAACCTGACATATTTACCCATATATGTGAAGTCTGAAGGATTAGTCTTTAATGAATATCGAACCCGTCAGTTCGGAAGCCAAGTACTTTACGCCTTAGCCACCACATGAGATTGTTCTGAATGTGATATTGAATTTTCTAGAATGTGTTATTGAATGTTCTAGAATGTGATATTGAATGTTCTAGAATGTGATATTGAATGTTCTAGAATGTGATATTGAATGTTCTAGAATGTGATATTGAATGTTCTAGAATGTGATATTGAATGTTCTAGAATGTGATATTGAATGTTCTAGAATGTGATATTGAATGTTCTAGAATGTGATATTGAATGTTCTAGAATGTGATATTGAATGTTCTAGAATGTGATATTGAATGTTCTAGAATGTGATATTGAATGTTCTAGAATGTGATATTGAATGTTCTAGAATGTGATATTGAATGTTCTAGAATGTGATATTGAATGTTCTAGAATGTGATATTGAATGTTCTAGAATGTGATATTGAATGTTCTAGAATGTGATATTGAAAGCAAGTTTTGTTCAAAGGAGCTTTCTTTTTTTTTCCTACAGTCAAAACATGTACGATAACTGTATTCAAATAGTCTTGTGCGAGTTATCTATAGCATCTCAGCTACACATGTGCTTTGGTTTTCTGTTGGACAAAGTTCGCCAAGTTTCAAACTTTATTTTCCAAGAATACTTTTTTAAAGAATTGGGGAAAGATTTATGATTAGATTAAGAGAATTAATCACTGGAATTATGTTCCTTGCCATGATCTTGACATATGAAAGCCTATATAAATCTTTAAATTTACTTTTCACTTTTTTTTTTCCACCTCTGCGATAATTACCTCATTGCGCTTGCCTAGAACTGACCCAGATTACATCGAATGCAGATTCTTAAAATCCAAAAGGCAAGAAGAAGGCTAGATATAAATACGATAGATAACTCTTGGTTTGGTTCGTTTAGGTCAGTGGTTCTCATAGTGGGTACGTGGGGCCATAGGGGTCCGAGAGACGACCGAAGGGGGTCCGCATAAAGATGGCAATTGTATGCAATCAAAATAACTTCTTCGCTACAAGCCAGTGTATCAGATCGAATAATTTGAATAACCAACTCGCCCCTCACTACTGTTTACAACTGTTCAATATGTCTATTACGTACTATTCTTTGACAACCTAAAAAAATCTTGGAAGACAACAGCCACCCGCTCCATCATAACTACATCAAATCGTCGCGAAGTTTTGTCAATCAAAACAAAAACAGTGCGGTACAAAAACTCGTTCGTACCTTACTCGGTCAGACTATATCAACGCCACTCGTTGATCAGAAAACATGGAAAGGACCAAGATGCATGTGTGTGTGTGTAGACGCTGAATGAACACTTTATGTGGTGTTTCTGTACTATTTATGTGTATGTTTCTGTTGTGTTGTCTTTATATGAGAAAAGAGTCCTTATTTCCATAAGGACCAATAAAGAAGTCTTAGTCTTAGTAAATATTCTTCGCTTGGATACTCCCGATTGGGTATTGAACCCTTGTACTGTCTTGTTCGGGCCACTCGATAGGGTATGCAGCTTTGAAGGACATGGTCAGCATTCCCTAGTGATGCTTCAAAAGGGCTAATCTCACTAGTCCCTATTGTTAGCTTCCAGAACATTCTGTTGTCTCTGATGTGTCCTGAGACGAAGTATTGTGCGTTGATTATGTTGGGACAGCTGCTAATAGGCATCTTTTTTCATGAACTTTGCGTGATACCTGCTTGTTTATTCAACTGTTTAAAATTTATTTATTTGGATTGTTGTTACATAAATAATATGCATTTATATATATTTTTCCCTTAGGGGTTCGTGGCAAGATTTCACTATATAAAGCCGTTTTTTTTAATTTTGAGAACCTTTGGTTTAGGACATTCTGGACAGAGTTGTTGTACGTTAAGTTGAGATTTATATATAGTGCAGTTTAAAGGAGAATGGAATTATTATATCGATCAGTGTCAAGTGCTCTTCATTTAATGAAGGTTAAGTCCTTAACTAGAGGTAGCTAGGTGTTAAACTCAGGCTTATTAGCTAGGTTTTAAATACAGGCTAATTAGATGGGATTTAAACACAGGCTTTGTCTTTATCTGTCATTCAGAGTTAGGTATTTCTAAACATTGGGGATTAAATTCAAAGAAATATGTTGTGTTTTTTTTTATTAAACTATCATGTTTAGCGTTCAGTAAATAAACCAAAATAGAAATTGTGTAATTTATCTGTGCGCCATCGTATTTAGACGGCCTTGACTTTAATGGTCATGTAACTTTAATCAGATGCGTCTAGCATATAAAGCGGTCGTTTCATGAATCTAATAGCCAAGTTGTCTACTTTGGTAGTTAAAAAAAATCTTCATTTTTTTCTCTTTACATTGTTTGTAAAGAAAACATGAAGAGATCAAATGAACAAGAGTTTCTCAGCACCTTCTAGTCATTCTGTTACACTTAGAGATTTAGAAGTGAGCTAGCCTTAGAGACCCGAAGCTCTTACAATGTGTACTGTTTCAATACCTCCAATTTACGCTCTCTCTCTCTCTTATCTTATCTTATATAATACAGACGTTACTTCAAAAAAGAAGATGATTACGTCATACGCGTCATGCATTTAGTCACACATATTAACCAGTGACTTAAAGTCTGCCAAGTCACTGGTTTTTCTGGCTAGCTCAGGCAACCTATTCCATGCTCTAATAGCACTAGGGAAGAAGGAGTATTTGTACAAATTTGTCCTAGCATATGGGACAAGGAATGTGTCTTTATCTTTGTGTCTTTCAGGGTATTTTATTAAATTTTGTTTTTGTATTTGAAGATTATGGTTCAGTGTTTTATGTATAATTGCTACTTTACTTTTGAGTTTTCTGTCCTGAAGGCTTTCTAAATTTAGTGATTTTACTATAGGTGTTACTCTAGTCAAATGTGAATATTCATGTTATGAATCTCACTGCTCTATTTTGTGTCTGTTCTAGTTTATTAATGTTTTCTTGAGTTAAGGGGTCCAAAACGGAGGATGAATATCAAATTATTGACCTAACCAATGTTAAATAACATTTTAGTTTTATTTTCTTATTTGATTTATAGAAATTTCTTTTAATAAACCCTAATGCTTTGTTTGATTTTTTTTATAGTTTCATCGATATGTGGATTCCATGACAGTTTTTCATTTATTATAACTCCTAGGTATTTTGCGTTTTTAGTCTGTGTTACTGGTTTGCCATGAATAAGATAAGTGGAATTAATTTGTTTTAGTTTTTTTTGTTACTCTTAACAACTGACATTTTTCTGGGTGGAAAGACATGCTCCAATTTGATTCCCATTTCTGTAATTCATCTAATTCTCTCTGTAAAATATCTGTGCCTCTCTCTCTCTCTTCTTTATCTTACATCTATAGTCATTAGAACGGTATCAACAGTGTGTAATCACTTATTGTCCTCGTTAATTTGAATCCCTATTAATCTATTCGTATAAATTACTGCACTCTGCCTAGAGTCAATAACTAGAGGAAGGAATCCTGGAAGGATTAAGGGCAACGGCATTGCATCCATGGTGAAGATGTGAAAAGTACAATCCATACAAATCACGAATACAGAGAGAGTTGTGTCCTCTCTAGCAGAATTATAAAACATATTTCTTATATATTGGCCACAAATAGAAGAGTTTAGAGTCTAGTTTTTTTTTATATATATTTTTCTGTTTTGTTTAGCAATGTATGTTTCTTTGTTGTTGTTTTTTAAGAGACACAACTCCTTTCCCTCCTCTTGTAAATACAACCCCACAATAATTGGTTTTTCTCATTTTAAATTCTGTGACCTCTGTACCGCCCACGTTGCACCCAGTTGCTCGCCCCTGACGTAACATTCACTTCGTAGACATTCCATTCTATGAATAAGCTCATTATGACGTCAGATCAACAAAACTTGACAAGATAGAGTGATAATTTCTCCAGTGTTCCGCATGAGCGACCAAATATAGAGACTTGGTTGGCGGGCTGTACCGCTGTGTCAGGTGTTGAAACTAGACCAGAACCTGATTATAAAAAGTAGGTGACCTTGGATTGGGGCCGAATGATGAAAAAAAAAGGGGATAGCGTGATTACCATGGTACGCATTGACGCATATGAATAAAAACTAAAGGTAACACGATTACCACTGGACACAGAGTCGAAGAAGTCAATTAAAAGGGTTAAGGAGCAAAGTCAAAAGATATCACGAATACCATGGTACGCGGTGACCAAGGAGTAGGTAGAAAGGTAACACAATGACCATGAGGCTAAGAGATGGAGCGGTTAAGTACATGTGTACTGACTGGGTTCTAAACTGATTTGAAAGACAACAAGACGTTGGGAATAAAGAAAACATTTTGCCTTCAGTCTGTCTCTTGAAACAAAGGAAAGTCCTGAGCTCCCAGGGATACGCATCATTGCTTAGCTCTTTGGAAAACAAAACATTTTGTTTGTAAACGTAAAAGCGGTTGACTATTGCTGTGGTCCACGTCAATCTTTGTCGTTCAAAAAACAAAGAAACTTTTAACTTACAACTTGGGCAGCTCGAGGGGTGTCTAAACAGTAATCGGGGCGCTGGGCGGCTTTTTTTTTTAAGCTTTAACCCTAAGTCAAAATATCAGGTTGAGATCTTTCATGTCAATTGCTATAGATGCCAGAAAACAACTTATAAAATACAGACGTTACTTTAATGAATAGATGGAGGATGGATATACAGTGTTAAAACAAATTCACCACTTTGCCTTTTCGTGCATTACATTAAAATGGGTTGCAGAGAATCTGCATATTATATAAATGAATGATTGGGATAAAACCTTCTGCATATCAAGGGGCCTCCTCAGATGTGCGCCCCTCTTCCCAGAAGTCGTCACCTCTTCTGCTTCGTCATGATTTAGTCTTAAAGTGAAATTCATGGGGGGTGGGGGGGTACAAGGTCTGTGACTTCCCTGCCCCCCACCCCCACTTTTACCTCCTTCATCCTCTCACTGTATAATCGATAAAATTTTTTCGAAGCTTCTCACATCCAAAGTTTTCGTTTGTCCGTAACCGTGTTTACTTTCGAAACAAAATGAGAATATTTTGACTCCACTGTCTCCCTATGTCTCTCAGGCTAATGTTTAGCCTCTCTTCTATAACGACTCTTAAGAATCTAATGTTACTACTGTGTTATTCATTATGTGTCCATCTTTCATGTCTCCTCATTTTCCCTCCTGGGGGTGTTCACAAACACAATTTGAGAGTGGCTGAAGTCATTCTACACAAACTCATTTTTTTCTAACTTTATTTTTGTTAAATATATCACTTTTAAGTACAAAAAGTTCTTGCTATCTTGGTTAATCTCCTTTCGTTTAACTGTTACAGACTTCCCTAGTTGACAGCTAAACCAGAAACTATATAGTTTCAGATCTGGGAGTAAACTGTGGCTAGCACTGAACTATAAAGTTGGACTCACCCACAGATTAACTGCGTATAAAAAAAAAACAAAAAACCTTGTTGCTGTGGTGGCGGGAACTGACTGGCCGCGCGAGATGTGGACGTGACGAAGCAGACGCAGACGTCAAAAAGTGTTATTTCGACTCGCCGAGTCTTGCCAACTCTTTAATCTTATCCCATTGATACTAAAACAACTGGGACTAAGCTAGGAAACCGAAAGTGCTTTGTGGAACTTCCACCTAGCAATTAATTAATTTTTTTTTGTGTTGTTTATTTCTTGGGAATATAAATACCATTTTTTAATTTACTTCTTTATTTACTTTAGATAAATTGCAAAAATTTTTTTTAAAAAAATTGGCTTCAAATTTCACAAAACAATATAAATCAATATCAGCTATCTAGAGCCAGCCTACAATAGTGTGATAGTGTATGAAATATTCATATTCGTTGTTTAGGGAAATATTCTTTTAATTGTTGGATTATCATTTCTTAGAAGAAACTATTTTGGATGGAGAATAGGCCTAAGTGTGTTACAATGGCTGATCAGATTGATTCCTGCAACTTGGTCCAAGGAGTATAGCTTCTCTTTAGTTTGCCTGGGCCATGGGCTGTTTGTTCAGCCACATCGGACCTTACAAAGAAAAGTGCCTCATCTCTTCCAACGGCGTCCAGTGCCGTGAGGAAGACGACCAGGAGGGCAGCGATGGGTCATGTGCAGGATACGCCGCTGTGGGCATTTCCTACAAACAAGGCTTCTCCTTGAAGCAGTCTTGGAAAGGGATTAAAAGAAAAATGGAAGACACGGGGGTGGAAATGTTTGTCAGGTATCGGAGATTCTTTGGCAGATAGCTATAAACAGCTCGATATGTGTGTTAGTTCTGGTGTACAGAAGATAGGAAGTTCTAATTAGCTATTTTATTTTTGTATTTTAGTGTTGATAAGAGATGCCTTTTAGTGTTGATAAGCGATGTATTTTAGTGTTGATAAGCGATGCATTTTAGTTTTGATAAGAGATGATGCATTTTAGTGTTAATAAGCGATGTATTTTAGTGTTGATAAGCGATGTATTTTAATATTGCACAGATACGTTAGTATTATCCTGTTTGTATCTTTTAGCGCTGTCAAATCACGTTTTTTTTTGGCTTTCGCTTTCTTTTGCATCTAGCACATAATAATTTTTTTTATTACTTATCTAGCAATACTGATCTTGTTTTAAATCGACCTTGACAAGTCTATTTCAAAATCTCTGCAAAGCTTATTTTCTGACTAGTTTTTTTTTTCTTCACGTTGTCCTATCACATCACTTAGCTCTGTCTTCTTGTTGTCTTTGGGTGGTATAACTCTAATAGTGTCATCCTGAGACATTAACTGAACAAAGAGGACATTACTGTGTTTTAATGTATCGAGAAAATCGACAAGAGTTACCTTTTATTTTTACCTGACATTTTTTTTTTGGTCAATCTTCTCGTCTCAAACATTCCAAGAGATTTATTTCTCGTCAAGTTAAAATCTGAGACTTCATCCGACCAGGGACGGATTTAAATATGTGGAGGCCCCTACACTTTTTCGAAACCTTTAATAAAAATCCACTTATGAATAAATATATTATTATCTTGCCATATCAATCAGGAAAGACAGTACTTGTAAAATAGGTTAAAATTTTCCTTCGTTAGGAAAGAATATTTAATATGCCTATCTTAGTAACAAAAAGTAAATCTTTAGGGATTACGCGATGTAGTATAAGAGGAGAACAATACGAGCACACTAGAGGCGGCCATTTTTAACCACGACAGAGCTGCCTACTGTAAGATTGAAAGTGGTGTTGGTAAAAATGCGGGAAAAAAAAATTAACCGTTAAGCTGCGACTCGACGAAATATGGATTTTTCCCCCTCTATTTTGGGTCTCTTTCTTGTAAAGCTGCCTAGGCAGTACCCCGCCTCCCCTTCCTTAAATGTGGTCGTATCTCTGACCACTTTACGTTTTTACAGTTCCTCTTATCAGTTTGCAAATTTTTCATCAGGTCAAATAACAACAACAACAACAACAAATCTGGGTGGACATCAATCTCAAAAATTGCAGTAACGATTTTCCAAGAAATTTGACAGTTTTTGTATATCTTTGGGAAAAGAATTACTAGCTAAAAGGTCACACTGGGAAAACTCAGGTTTGACCGTCATGATTTTTGAAGGTATAATAATCTTTAAGATTCAATTTGGTTTGAAGTCTATACAATCTACATGTTGCAGCGGGTATTCCCGCATGTCTTCATTCAAGAGTTCAAGAAATAAACAGATGTCCAGGAACATTTGGCGCACCGTCTGCTAAGTCTGGTTCTATAGAACTATCACTAAACTAGCATCTTCTAGACCATATATCTAGATCCAGTATTCTAGTCTAGACTACAATCTTTGAATGTTGCCATGTCTGGATTTGTATCACCAACAAAATATGTATATAACAAGGCTTGTCTTCGAGTCCGAAGATTAATGAGGAATACAGTATTTCCCGTGTCTGCGCAGCCCCAGCTGTGACCTACATATTTACCACATCCACATTGGTTAACATGCATGACTAGATGCATGACGCATAGGGCATAATCATCTTCGTTTTTTGAAGTAACGTCTGTATTATATAAGATAAGAAGATAAATAATTTCTAACAGGCTTACGTCTCGCTTAAAGAGATAACATGTTCAACAAGTGAGACATGAATGTAGTTCAACTAATTAACATTACAGTAGTCCTTGCTCTGTTACCTAGTAAGTGGTGTCCAAGCCTTGCACAGCAATGGATCAATTAGCTAAATACTGTCGTCGCCTTTGTCCATTGTAGTGCAAATTGAGACAAACACACACACACACACAGACACACTTCTTATCTTATAAATTGCAGACGTTCTAGTTGTACGTTTTAATAAGAGACTTCAACTCATTGGCTGATTCAGGCAGCCCGTTCCATGCTCTGATGTCTAGAGAAGAAGAAAAAAATAAACTTAAGTACAAAGAGAGATATTTGCTTACAAGTACTCACGTATCTAGCGAATACACTATTATTAGAAACAAAGAGAGATATTTGTGTACAAGTACTCAAGTAACCAGCGAATACTCTATGATTGGAAACAAAGAGAACAGAGCCTCCTAGTGCTAACAAAGATAGATGCTTTGTTCATTGTCTCTTTGTTTCAATCCACTTTTGTTGTCACTTTGATGCCTTGATATCGCGTTTATAATTAATTGTTTAGATAGAGGCCATTACTCCTGGGACACACGGGCATTGCCCCCAGAGGGCCATTACTCCTGGGACACACGGGCATTGCCCCCAGAGGGCCATTACTCCTGGGACACACGGGCATTGCCCCCAGAGGGCCATTACTCCTGGGACACACGGGCATTGCCCCCAGAGGGCCATTAACGTGATAATACAATAAGCTTCCATCGTGTCAGTTTACTTTTAAACATATGCTGTTTAGAGCTAATAATTCATCATTTGTTCGTGTGTGTGTGTGTGTGTGTGTTAGTGATTTGAACATCGGAAAAGGTAAAGAGAGATATTGAGATAGGTAGGTTTATGGAGGAACATTCAGATAAATTTATAGCTGAACATTTAGATTGATGATTATAATTCCTAAAGATGTATAGCTGACCACTCATATAAATTTACAGATGAACATTCAGAAAGATATTTTTGTGGATGATTATTCATATACAGTGCTTTTTTTTTTTTTTGTTAGAGAAAAGTAATCATTAGTAAAACAAGGTTAGCACAATTCTATTCCATGACACATTTACATTTTTGGTCTCTTTGCAACAATGTTGTCGCTCTTGCTTAAGGTCCAATACTTCTCAGTGAAGTTACACTTTTAAACTAATTTGTTAGTTGTTAGTCATAACACAATTGTATTCCACTAATATATTTTTACTTACTTATAATTGCAAGTATCAGTACTTTTGTTTTTATCAGAAATATTGTCTGAGCCTTCTTTGGTTGGATGTAATATGTTTGTAAAATATAAAATGTTTTACATGTTTCGGATGTTCCTTCAGAGTTGAAGATAGTTTACTTCCCAGTCTAAACCTCCCGCAGGACGACTGGGGATGGTAGCGGGCAGGGTTTGAACCCTCGACCGTCGATAAATCCGAACGACAGTCCAGCGCGCAAACCGCACGACCAGGCAGCTATATAATATTACTATCATCCTTATAGCAGGGCGATTTAAATTTCATTAGCCAACACAGGCTTCACTACTTCAGCTTCAGTCAGGAGTTTAACTCAAGACACTTTTAGTGCTAAACACTTTTTTAGACTTTATTCAAGCCTTAGATAGGGAGAGGAAGGGTGTCGTGTAGTTTATTGGCCACTAGTTCTTCAGGTGAAGGGGTGAAGGCGTATACCTTGCACCACAAAATCAGAAGCTTTGGGCAGATGGAGCTAGTAAGGCAGTTCATCTAGGACTGACTAGGAGAGGGGTACTCTGACTTCAAATCCCCCGCTGCCTTGCGGTAATAAGGCTTCAGGAGACAACCTCGAGGAAAAATCAGGAGTGAAGCCCTTTAGGCGTTGGGAGTATCAGCTATGAAATTCCCTCGGCAGCTTATGCAACTGAGTTGGTGCCAAATGTAACGCGATGCGTTACTTTGGATCACATCAGCAAGGTCGAGAGAGGGATCATGACGCATGGGCCACCCATGACTCCTTTATCTAAGGCCCAGGAATGCGCCCCGGAGAGGAAACTCTGGTGCTGCTGCCAAGCGGCTAAAACAACACGGGAGACAGCAGTTACGGGTTATAAGTCCAACTTGATTGGCGTAATGTATGGACGCACTGATCAGCTACCGCCCACCTCAACCTGGGCAGCCCCCAGACAGTTAGGTGCTGATCCGCCACAGCCTGCCTGCTCTGATGGGTGCTTAGAGCTTAGTTTAAAACGACAAGTAGGCTGAAATGAATATACATGCACGAACTGTGGCAAACTCTTGCCGCTCCAGAATTGGCTTGATCAGTCACTCCAGATTCTGCCCCATCTCAAGACGTAACCAAAGCCAGTGACTCATCTGGGCGCATCCATTGTCTTCCGAGACAGAAGTAGCCATAGTAATATATATATATATATTATAAACGAACATAGAGGTGGGGAGGGGGGTACGTAAATAATATTAGAGACTTTTTATTCTATTCTAATGCTAATCGATAAGTGTAAACTTAATTACTCGCTAGGCTCAGTGCATGGGCAGAAGAAAATTACATTACAAAGATAAATTGAATAAAGTAAGAGGGGCAAGAGAGAGAGAGAGAGAGAGAGAGGTAAAGAAAGCAAGAGAGATTCGCCAAACAATTAATTTAAGTTAAACCTAAAGAGGATCCTATGTTTCTATTTGGTTTCTTATTTAAACTTATCACAACTATTGATTCAGTTCTTACTTCTTTGTGCCATTGTTCGTCTAATTTGCCTTGCTTTTTACAAAGCTTATATCAACTCTGTCTGCTAAAAATGTGTGCATGTTATTTCTCCCACACCCAATCTCTGATCGAGCTGAACTTTTGCATAATTATTTCTTTTACTTAATTCGTTTTGTTCATGTTTCCAGTTCACTTTTTAAAACTCTTGTAATCTTCTTATTGCGTGAGTTTTACTTTCAATCTCAAGGTGTTCTTGGTCAAGGGATAAAGTATTTAGTCTGTAATCTCAGGAACTTCGGAAGAGGGAATCTTACAATGTGTGATTAAATGTAGCCACTATGTCCTCTCTTTCTCACACATTATGAAAAAAAAAGCTACTTATTGGGCTGGCTACATAGCACTCTTGTCAATGCTGATTTTAAAAAAAAACATTTTTGTCTTGACCTCATTAATGGCTGAAATTTTTAAAGCTTTGTACTGTCTAACTTAATATCATTACGAGTATGGCAATAGCTGAATTGTTTCGTCTCCTTATAGCCAACAAAATGGTGATAAACAGCCACATCTCGAAGTGATCTACATCTTTAGGTGAAATCATCTAAAAGAGAAAAGTTGTTTTTTTTAATCTCTGACAACATTAGGTAATCCTTGTGTCACATGTTCAGCTACTTTCAATGGACTGAGAAACACACAATCTGATTTAGGTTGAAGATATTTGGGCGGGTGTTTTTTCTTTTCTGGTTGTAACTCCTGCTCCGTGTTGATTCAGTTCGACTTTTCATCTCGCTCCGGTCTGACTATGACATGCCTTTTTTAAGTTTACTATCCAGAAAATTGTTTTTAATTGCAGTTGCAGAAATTTGAATAGGATTTTGTCATAACAAGATTAAAACTTCTCTACTGCATAGAAGTATTCTCTACTGTTATTCATGATACTCACGTCAGTATCAGACTATGTTTTTTTTTATATAATTCTAAATGTTTCTTACTGTGTCACTCCTTTCATCAATAGGGTTCTTTTGTCAGACTGTGTCACTCTTTTTTATATCATGTCACTGAACTTGTCAAGTAGTTTTTGGAGATTCAATTTGGCCCTTTAACTGGATATGGTCCTCAATATGAAATGTAGCTAGACATGGGCCTCGATGTGACCCTGTAGCTAGACATGGGCCTCGATGTGACCCTGTGGCTATACATGGGCCTCGATGTGACCCTGTAGCTAGACATGGGCCTCGATGTGACCCTGTAGCTAGACATGGGCCTCGATGCGACCTTGTAGCTTCGTTTCTTGATGCACAGATCTGGATGTCATCCTAGACATATAATATAAGATGCAATCTTAAACAATGTGTATGTGTGTGTGTGGGGGGGGGGGTAATGTCTCCTTGTAAACATAATGATGTGGTTTAGAATTATTCAAGTTAGATGACGAAATGTGATCTAGCTTTCTATTTTTATTTTTCATGTGATCTTTTTATTCGTGAAAACTAAAACCAGTTTTAAATAATTATTTAAGTATTGTTAAAATGATTTCTTAGAAAACAATGTCCTATACGCACGTACATGGGAATTTCACATCTCTACTTTCACTTTTTCCCCTGCAGGTTGTTCCGCAGTAATTCTGAACTTCAGGCCATGTTCAAAGGATTTAAAGACATCAAGACGGATAGTGAGTTACGGTCAAACGAGGCGCTAGAGAACCACGCCACCCTGGTGATGACCACCCTGGACGATGCCATCACACACATAGATAACTACGAATACGTCAAGGACCTACTTTACAGGACGTCATCGACACACACAAAGTTTACGGGGTTTCAACCAGCATACTTCATGGTGAGTTACTTTGATGGGATGATATTAATGAATAGATAGGAATAAGAATAGATAGATAGATAGATAGATAGATAGATAGATAGATAGATAGACAGACAGACAGACAGACAGACAGACAGATAGACAGACAGACAGACAGATAGATAGATAGATAGATAGATAGATAGATAGATAGATAGATAGATAGATAGATAGATAGATAGACAGATAGATAGATAGATAGATAGATAGATAGATAGATAGATAGATAGATAGATAGATAGATAGATAGAGCCGAGACCAATCGTCATAGAAGGCCTAATGACCTGTAATGTCGCAACCTGTGGGCAGTGGAGACCAATGGTTCGATGTGGCAACGAGCACTTGGTCAGTGTTGAGGCCTTCTATAGCGACCAGTCTTGCTTGAACACACTAGCCTTCTTGTTAGAATTAGTTTCAGCCCAGTTTTATTGTCTTCCTTTAAGGCCTTTATGTTTTACAAGTTTGGGCCGATTGATGTGTGTGCCTGTATGAATGTGAGTGTGAGGTGGGGAATGAGTGAGCCTGTGTTTGTGTTTGTAGTTGTCACATATAGATCTCTTTAAAATTGACATGTCAAAAAGTTACAAAATAGTCAGAGCTCCCCCCCAAATCACCCTAAGAGAAGATAGTTTATGTAGCGAGCTGCCTGATCTGGAAAACCACTGTGAGTTCATGTCTGATACTGGACTAGTCACCTGAACCCTAAAACAGCGCAGAAGATTCTGAGACCAGATCGAACTCGCGATGGGGTTGAGTTCTTCTTACACGGTTGGCGACGAATGTTGACGAGGGTGTCGAGAAGTCAACCCAACGACTAATGTATTTCCCTTTTCCACATCAAATATCGCAGCCACCCCCCCACCTCACCCTTTTTTTTTCCCTTACCAGCGATTTGTCTAGGAAGTCAACCGTCACTCTACGAAATCACAGATCAATCAAAGTCGAATGATTCTGAGATGACTTTAAGGATTCTACTTTTAGTAATACTCTATTTCCTTGTTTGTTCTTTGTTTATTTCTTGGTTTGTTGTTTGTTTATTTCCTGTTTTTTTTTTTGTTTGCTAATTTCTCATCCCCTTCTTTGATTTGTTTGTTCGACAGCATGTAAAAGAGCCATTCTTAGAAGCCGTACGGGTGACGCTGGGCGACAGGTACACAGACAACATGCAAAACATCTACACCATCGCCATCACCTACGTCCTGCAGACTCTGAAGGAAGGCATGGAAGAGGCGCTCAAGTAGAAACATCCCCCTCCCCAAGCCCTCAATGCTCTCTGAATGCTGGACTCCGACATGAGAGGGCTGCCGTGGTGCATCTACAGGAGCCCCCCACCCCCACCCTTCAGTTCCATCTTCCTCTTTTGCAGGTGGTGCCCTGTTTGTTAACACGACATCTGCCTTATGTTAGGATATCAACTGACACACAAACATACAAACACGTATTCATACACATACACACACAGACGTCATCATAGTGGAGGTCACGTCGACCTGAACCTTATTATGCTTCATTGATTTTGATTTTTATTTTATTTGCTGTAAAAATAAATAAATAAATAAACGATTGACTGACATTTGACCTGGATGGAAACATTGTGCATCACGTGACTATATTTTTGTTTTGTTAATATAGTGATCCACCTTTTTTTTTTTTTTTTTTCGATGGCCTGCAATTTAGTTTTCACTTAGTCGAGTGTAACTTTTGTTTTTCTTTTAAAACCAAACTTTGTTGTGGTGTGAGTGTGTTTGAGGTCTACTCACGATATATCAAAGACTTAATGGTTGAATGGTTAGATGATTGAATGGTTAAATGACTGAATGACTAAGGGATCGGAAGAGGTTCTGCTTGTAGACCACAGTGCTTGTCTTTGGACGAAAGTTTTCTTAGCAGTATACAAGAGATAACTTTTGTGAACGAAGAGCTATATTAAGATCTGCAGCAATAGTTGCTCCCCTTTCAGGAAGTGAGACATGAACAGAGCGGACTTACAAAGTGTGTGTAGATCTTTTCTCGTTTCAATGTCTTTTTGTTTTTTGTTTCCAACTGCCCCACATACTGGGTGGTCTTGACCTAAGTCTGCATGAGCTTTTGTGTATAAATATTTATATAACTATATTATGCATATACATATGTTTGTAATCTATTGTTTGTAGAAGAAAAAAATAGCTGTTATACGATTGGCTTATCCATGTGTCACTGAAATACGATTGGCTCATCCGTGTGTCACTGAAAGACGATTGGCTCATCCGTGTGTCACTGAAAGACGATTGGCTGATCCATGTGTCACAGAACTTCCTGTCGTGTCTCCTTGTATCAGTCAAAGCGTGTGCTAGAAAGTATCATTTGATCTTGTATATTATTATTATTATCATTATTATTTTATTTCTATTTCGTTTGTTCTCTTCAACATGTACAAAGTCCAACTTAACATACTTCATTCTTTAGTTGTACTCGCAAGCCACTGTAAAGCAAGAGAATAAACTACTGTATGGTTTAGATCTGTACCTAACGTTTGTGTTTCCTGTTGTTTCTTAAGAATGATGTTATCTGTGCAGATTGTGCGAGTGTATATGTGTCTGTGCTTGTGATAGGTTATGAATAGGTCAGGGCATTACTACATGAGTATGTAATAGGCTAAGGCTTTAGTGTGTGTGTCTGTGATAGTTCAGGGATTTAGTGTTTGTGCCTGTGTTAGGTCGTGAATAGGGGGCTTAAGTGTGTGTGTCTGTGATGGGCCGGGGTTTTAGTGTGTGCCTGTTATAGGTTTTAAATAGGGGGATTAAGTGTGTGTGTCTGTGATAGGTCAGGGCTTTAGTGTGTGTGTCTGTGATAGGCCGTGAATAGGGGGCTTCAGTGTGTGTGTCTGTGATAGGCCGTGAATAGGGGGCTTCAGTGTGTGTGTCTGTGATAGGCCGTGAATAGGGGGCTTCAGTGTGTGTGTCTGTGATAGGCCGTGAATAGGGGGCTTCAGTGTGTGTGTCTGTGATAGGCCGTGAATAGGGGGCTTCAGTGTGTGTGTGTGTGATTGGTCTCCAGCTTCCTGTAAATTTTTTCGTAATTTCTTTATTTTTTATTACTTCGAAATTGTGGAGGTGAAGAGGTGTAAAGAAATATTGCGATTTTTTTATGCTTAGTGTGGCTATCTCCATCTTTGACATACTTATCATGACATTCTCATCTTTGAAATACTTATCATGACATTCTGATCTTTGACATACTTATGACATTCTCATCTTTGAAATACTTATTATGGCATTCTGATCTTTGACATACTTATCATGACATTCTCATCTTTGACGTACTTATCATGGCATTGTGATCTTTGGCATACGTATAATGACATTCTCACCTGCACAATCTTGTCTTGCTCATCTTGGCATTCTTATCTTCCTATTAGCATCCACTTTATTTACTTGCCTTGAGCCATCTTGGATTATTCTCCTTCTCGACCTGGCTGTCAATCTATTGGTGTGTCACCTTTACTTTGTTACATAGCTTAATTATGGATTTATTTTCTCACTCGTAAATCATTGCCTATCATATTGTGAAAGTAGATCTTCTGGCATTTAATGAACATTTCTTAGAGATGCATAACAGTGAATGACTCGCTTTTTCATTTTTTTAGGCTCTAAATATACCGAATAAGCCACAATTCATAGTTTTGGTAAGGGTGCGGCACTGCAAAGGGAATTAACTAATATTAATGTGAAATACAAATAGTCGTGCTAAGGGAGTTAGCTTACATAAAATGTGAGCCAGAAATAGTCTATCGTTGTGGTTATGCTAAGTCCATATGGTATGCGTTGCTTACCACAAAGTAAACCGTTATCGAGTCATTTGTCTGACTTTTACATAGATTCATCTCACCGCGTTCTAATCTCAACATTTTTTTTTTATTTTTAGTAAATATTTTTTAAATGTTGGACTGTTGCTCGAAGGGAGATAACCACGATACCGCTACCTTCAAACATCGCAGAGGAAGAGGGGGTCTAGGAACTACCGAGTGTACTATGATGATGATAGCTACAAACCAAACAGTAAATAGAGCAGTGCACCACATGTCGACAAGATAGGTGACCCAGTTAGTGTAGCAGGAGATGCCAGTAGGACAGGATAGGTGGGCCTGCATAATGGAGCGTCTTCAAAATGATAAGACAAAAGATGTTCAGTTCATTTTAAACGACCAATTCACTTCTTGTATACAGCAATGTATACGGTTCCACAGATATAGATGAAATGCAGTGTTTCACATGACCACGCAAACCCAGCTGAGATCTGCATACTTTCCCGCATCTCGTGCAGACAAAGCCGTTGTATTATTGTACTGATATATTACAAAGTAAAGACAAGTCAACGCACTAATGTAACAAACTCAAGACAAAACCAAACACATGAACAAATGTGTGTACCAACTTGAAGATAAGATAAATCGTGTGACATACTTTATATAACACATTCGTAACTAAACAAAAACATTTTATAAACTATATATAAAATATATACATTATAGACGTTATTTGAAAAAAGTAACAGTAACAAATTATACTGACTTTGGTAAAATTTACAACATTAAGCAAAAATACTACTTAAAAGAAAAGAAGTTAAATACAAAAAAGGTTGTTGTTTTTTTAAGACACAACTTCTTTAAACAGCTGATAATTATTTTTATTTTGCTATTAATAACTAATGAATGATAGAAAAAAAAAGAAACATTTTTTCACGAACTAATTCCCCCCCCCCCCCCCCTTTTCTGAAAAAAACCTGGTTAAGCCTTAATAAACCCTAATGCTTTGTTGGATTTTTTTATAGTTTCATCAATATGTGGATTCCATGACAGTTTTTCATTTATGATAACACCTAGGTATTTTGCGTTTAAAGTCTGTGTTACTGGTTTGCCATGAATAAGATAAGTGGAATTAATTTGTTTTAGTTTTTTTGTTACTCTTAACAACTAACATTTTTCTGGGTGGAAAGACATGCTCCAATTTGATTCCCATTTCTGTAATTCATCTAATTCTCTTTGTAAAATATCTGTGTCTTGTGTTGTTTTTATTGTTCTATATAATATGAAATCGTCTGCAAATAATCTGACTTTTGTTCCTGAACTAATGCAATTTGGTAAATCATTTATATAAATTAAAAATAGTAGTGGACCCAAGACTGTTCATTGAGGTACACCTGAGTTTACTGTTATTGGTGTTGATTTAGAGCCATTTATTAATACAGTTTGTTCTCTCCCTATCAGAAAATCTTTAATCCACTGATGCAGTGGACCATTAATGCCGAAATATTTTATTTTTTTAAGCAAACTATGGTAGTGAACTTTGTCAAAAGCCTTGGAAAAATCTAGTAAGATAGCATCTATTTGTTCACTATTATCTAAACCTTTTGAAAAATCATCAATTAGTCCTGTTAGTTGTGTTTCACATGATCTATATTTCATAAAGCCATGTTGGTATGGAGTGAGGACATTATGTTTGTCTAAGTGGTTTATGATGTTGCTACATATTATGTGTTCTAGGATTTTACATGTGATGCTGGTAAGTGATACTGGTCTGTAGTTTCCTGGATCAGATTTTTCTCCTTTTTTAAATAGGGGTGACATCAGCTTCTTTCCAGTTCTTTGCTACTCTGCCCTGGTTAAGCGATGCCTGAAAGAGTATTTTGAACACTGGGGCAAGCTCATTGCTTAGTTCTTTGAGTAATCTAGCTGGAATACCATCAGGTCCAGACGCTTTATTGGGTTAGGTGTTGGCTAATAGTTTTTGAATTCCATTTTCTTGTACTACTAAATCTTCTATGTTGTCTACTTGGTTCAAATTAAGAAATATGTCTTTGTCTCCTGGGGCTGAGAATGCTGATGCAAAGTATTTGTTTAGGATGTTTGCTTTAGTTTCATTATCATTATGTATTATGTTATGTTCATCTTTTAATGGCGCTATGCCTGTTGTTTCCATTTTCTTAGACTTAATGTATGACCATAGGTTTTTGTTGTTATCTTTAGATATTACATTGTTTATGTATTCACTCTGCAGCTGACTGCTTACTTTTTGAGTTAGGTGTTTAATTTTTATATACTTTTTGTAAACTCTTTCTGCCTTGGTTTCTTTAAATTTTCTATATAGGTTTTCCTTCTGTTTACAAAGCTTCTTTAGTCTATTATTAAACCAGCATTTATTTTTTTTGTTTGATGTGTATTTAGTTGGTATATGATTTTCTATAATGCTTTCTAGGTTGGTTTTTAATGAAATTCCAGAGGTCATGGACTGGTTGGTTAATGTCTTTTTCTAATAAGAATGTTTGTTGAAAGTTTAATGCAGCTTGGTGTAGTTGTGTTAGGTTACATTTATTCCACAGTAAGATTTTTCTTTTAGGTTTTGTATTGGCTACTGCTTTTATCTGACTGTGTATTTTTATGATCTCATGGTCTGATAGACCAGGGATAATATCATAATCAACTACTAATCCAGGTCTGTTGGTTAAGAAGAGATCTAATGTGTTGTTTAATCTAGTTGGCTTTTTAATTATTTGATCTAAACTTAGGTTGTGTAAAGTTTCTATGAAAAGCTCATTTATGTCCTTAAGGTTTTGGTGTTTATCTATGGTTAGTGTTTTCCAATTTATATCAGGTAGGTTGAAATCACCCATAATCCAAAAAACTGCATTTTTATTTGTCTCTTTAAGTGTAGTAATCTGATTACATAGTTCCTGCATGTATTCTAAACTAGAATTTGGTGGTCTGTAAATGCAGCCTATTATTAGGGATGTTGAGGTGGTATTAATTTTACAAAATGTAGATTCTATATTTTTTGAGTTAGGTAAGGTAATTTCTTCTGCTATAAGAGTGTTTTTTTATTGCTAAAAGAACTCCTCCATGATTATCAGCCCTATCTTTTCTAAAAATTTCATACTTACTATTGAAAATTCTGCATTATAAATTTCAGGATGTAGCCAAGTTTCTGTTCCTGCAATTATGTCTGATTTCTCACATTCTAATAAAATTTCTAAGTCTGCTCTTTTGTTCCTAATGCTTTGAAAATTAATTACTAAGGTTTTGAGGTATTTTGGTACTACTTCTTTAGTAGGTTTGTTTAGTCAGGCTGTTGTATTAATTTTAGTAGATTTAGGTTTAACTGGAGTGGATCTGACTAGTGGTTGGTGAGTTTGTTTTGGGATGGTGTTTAGGATGTTGTATGGGCTAGAAGTGTCCGCATCAAAGGAATCAAACAGTGGTGATGTAAACTGAGGTAACCCACACGGTACACAGTGCCATGATGCATCTTTGTTGCCTAAGGCATAATACACAGGTGTATTCATATGGAGACATGATGCATGGTACCATTCATCGCAGGTGTCACATTGAATGGCTTTCTGTTTCATGGTGCATACTTTTTGCAGATGTTGCATCTATCTTTAGATCTAGGCCCTGGATTTGACTCTACATCTCCTGCTATTAATATTAACAGTGATAGGTATTTATTTCTACTGTGTCTAATTGAGAACTTCCATTTGTGATGGGTAATCTTCTTTAATGTTATGGATGTGTATGTTAGGTTATTTTTGAAGTTGCATTGATCTAAAGTGTGATGATTGATTATGACTGTTTTTTCCTTTTTAAGTTTAGTCTTGACTGAGGTAGATCTAGTTCTGTGTTCAGCCAGTGTGTATAATTTAGTAATTATTAGGATAAATAGCCAGAGCAATTTCATGATGGCTGTTGTTGATTTTAGTTTTTAAAGGTCTAGTCTATATCTAGTTTAAGGTTAAAAATGCCTAAGACGGCCTAAGTTAAGTCTAAGTCTAAAGTGAAAGCTAATTTACAATGACAATCAAATGGTTTATTCAAAATATAGACCTAGACTAGATCCAGATCTAATTCTAGATCTAGATTTTTTTGAAAAAAATAAAATTATTTGACATAAATTTGTTTTCAGTAAAAAATTCGGAACAATTGATATTGATAAATAAACTATAGTGACGTAGTGTTAAAGAATATAAGTGTAATATTATTAGTCAATTATGCGATTTCAAACAATCATTTCTTATTTCTTATGAAACAATTTCCGGAACAACTTTATAGTTAATGAAATATAAATCAGTATAGATATTTTTATTTAGCATTTATATGCTATTTACATTAAAAAATCGGAACAATATATTAAAGATCATGTGTTTCTGCAACGTTTAAGCATGGAAATAAAATCTAATATAATTTAGAAGAGCAAACAAATATTCATTGGCATTGATTTGTTTTTCACAAAACATCCGGAGCAATCTATACAGATACTTAAAACTATTCCAATATTTCAGAATGAAAAATTAAATGTTAAATCAGATTTACAATAGCCTCTAGTGTTATTTGTTAATCTAATCGTGACGGACAGACCGATCAACAGACAAAACGCACAAAAATAATCTTCTTTTATTCGGATGAGGGCACTAAACAAAAAATAAATGAAATCTTTTTTTTTTTTAAAGTTTAATGAATTGGTTTAGCACTGTGTTCTGTTGCGACGTTACGCTACTGCACGAAAGTCGCTGCATAAAAAGTCCATTTAAAAAAACGTGCGTGATATTTACATACAAAGTGCATTATTAGCCTTTATAAACAAACAGAAATGTTTTCTTTTAATTTTAACAGTTAGTTGACCAGAAAAAACATCTTTAACTATTATTTATATTTGTTGTAAACATTTCCTGTACATTTTATAAATATATTTGACTTAGTGATACTGAAAATACACAAAAATTGTCCATCTTTGTTAGTATATTGTAACATTGCCTCCCTTACATTTACGTAATTGTTTTAGAATTGGTGTATTTTTATGAAAAAAATCGCTTGCATAATTAATTTTATAAATTATGCTTTTAGAAAACCAAAAGTAGCCGTTGCACCTAAACCTTTCAAGCCGCATTTAATGATGAAATAATATTTTTCATATCTCTTCTAGTTTTTGAGATCTGAGTGTGACAGACGGACAGACGGACATTTTGCACAAACCAAATTGCGGCTTTTTCCCCTTACGGGGCCGCTAATTCGATATCGGAATGTGACAGACGGACAGTATGTACAAACCTAATAGCGGCTTTTTCCCCTTACGGGGGCCGCTAAAAACATCTACAATATAAGACATCAGTCATACATCAGTCACCAGATTCAAGCCAAGTGGAGTTTTGGGTTTAAACCCCCCACTTCAGCGGGGTTTGCAGCTAAAATCCTTTTCAATATAAAAAAGCAAATTACACTCAAAATTCTATGAGCGTAGCCAAATGGATTCTTTAGTTTACACCCTTTTCAGCGGAGTTTGAAGCTAAAACCACCTCTTCAATATAAAACAAGGTTACAAAGACAGTTTGTGTGGAAACACAAACTCAAAATCGGCCCCCGAAGTGGCCTATCTTGAGTCTTCACCAGGATTCGAACACGGGACTTCTGGTTCAAAATGCTTTACCCCTCAGCATCTCCATATATTCATTTAGCGTACACTTATATTTTTTTAAATAATAATTATTAACCTTATCAATAGATTCAAATGAATAACATGTTATGTGTAATGAAGAGAAACTAAAAAAGATTTATTCTTCTTACGATATTAAATAAATTGGCAACACGGAACAAAAAAAAAATCCTTGACCTAGCTAGCTACAGTAGTGTGCATATGACTTAACATAAAGACTTTCTCCTTGTAAGCAAAAATTAATATCTAAATTGTCATTTGTCATCCAAACTAGACATAGATCTAGCTAGATCTAGACCTAGTTTTAGATCTAAATCCTGATTCAAGATCTAAGTCTAAGTCTAGAACTAGATCTACAAATAGATCTAAGACTAGTCTAGAATTAGATCTAAGTAGATCTATAGATCTAGATCTAAGTGTTGAATGTAGATCTAATTATAATCTAGATCTAGAATTAGATATAGAATCTTGATATAGAATCTACTATGTCTAGACTAGAACTCGTATGAATTTACACGTTTAATCTTTAAAATTACTAGACCTAGGCCAATGTTTTGATCATGAATAGTAGGCCTTTTGTCACCGGGTAATGGTGAAATATATGTTGTTCGTATCCGATTCATTTCTTAATGTAATACTACTGTTTACATAATAAATAAATCTGCACCCCAGAGCTGTCAGAATATAAGTTAATGCCTTAATAACAATTTTTTTTTCAAATTATAAATATATCTAGATCTGGGCTCTATTTAGTCTTATTTAGACTATCAAGTGTAGTACCCTATAATGAGGATATGTCAAAACTATGAGGATATGTTGGAGTTATGAGGATATGTCAAAACTGCGCGCTATAAAAGTAGTTTGTTATTTTTGAGTTCATATCGGTATTCCATTTCTTAAATCAGTATTCGATTCAATGAGTTAGTTAATAAATGGAAAATATATTTTATAATGATCCATTGACACTTTTACCATTGTTACCTTTGATGCAATTTTTTGTACCAATGCACGAATCTATGAATGAAGCTTGAGTTATTAATGAAGAAGTCCATGACCTTTTACAAAAAAAAACTTACCTCCCCTGAAGTTTTTTTGAAAAGTGGTGTAATTTTTTTGAAAAATCTGCTTGCATATATAATTTAAAAATTAGATGGGAGACTTTCGGAAAAGAAAAAAGTAGCCGCTGTTTGAAGCTAAAAAAAATACCCCTTCAATATAAAAAAAAAGTGACTTTCGCACTCAAAATTATATGAGCATAAACAAGCCAAGGGTGATTTTGGGTTAAAACCCCCCTCCTCCAGAGGGCTTTTTGTTTAAAGTTTAAAACCCCTCCAGATGGTTTTAGTTTAAATACCCCCATGCAGAGTGTTTTGAGGTTGAAAACCTCTCTCTTCTATTTTTTTCTAAAGCAAACTACAGTCACCAAATTCTATGAACGTAGCTAAGGGGGTTAAGAATTTGTTAAAAAATAGAACTCTAGAGATTTTTTAGTCTAATACCCCCCAACAAATGACGATAAAACTTCCCTTTTCGATACAAAATCTAAAGCAAACTACAGTCACCTAATTTCAAGTGGGTAGCCAAGAGAGGTTAGAAATTTCTACCAGGGGCTGGGCTCAATTAATAAAGTGCAGTGAATAGTCATCTGCCAAAATTGAAAAACACTAAATGTGGCTCAACAAAGATGGCTAAGACGGATTTTAGAAGTCAGTTATAGAGATCGGGTCTAAATCAAGGAAATCTTATGCCGAACTGGGAGTTGACCCCTTAGTAAGGTTGTGACAGAGCGTCGCATGAGGTTTGCGGGTTATGTTCTCCGACTAAATGAACTACGCATACTAAGAGTTGCGATGACATGGAGGCCATTACGAGAAAAGCGCAAACAGGAACATCCTAGTACAGTTTGGCGCCACACTTTCATGTAGGTTCTCAGAGCAGGTGGAAAGAGGCTTCTGACATTGCCAGTGACAGATTTTTGTGGAAGCAGCTTACCGCCCAATGCGCCGAACGACGCGGGAGGATCTAAGGCAGTAAGCATTACAAAAAATAATTTTAAAAAATAGTTTGGTTTAATTCGGGTATCGAACCCGTGACACGGTCGGCTTCTAGAACATATGCTTTTTGTGATTTGGCCAGCGAGGAAGTTATATTTGTGCGATTATTTATTGGTATGTTCATTATATGGACATCCAGATTTAACACTGGACTCTGAATTAAAAATCTTAAGATCTAGTTTAGATCTACTTTTAGTTCTAAAATGTAGATGTTATCTATATTAGATTTACGTAGAAATATAAGCAACGCTTATAAACTTCTATAAAATTTAAGCAACTTTAAATTTACTCAGGTATTGCATTTACGGTATACTGCTGACTACGCCATGTTAGCTCCAGATCTAGACATAGTCTCCAGCCAAATTAACTTTTATGTTTTGTTTTTTTTACATTGAAAAATTATAACGGTCAAACAAGCGTTTATCCCTTGTGGCCTACGAGCTAGTAATTCTGTTCTCAGCAATATACATCAACTGCTAAATTTCTATTAAAAAAATGGTTAGAGCGGTTTTTGAGATCAGCTGTGCGCCCATCCACCCGGGTTCCTTGAGTGGCTTGATTCGAAGTAACCTTGTAAACAAAAAGACAGTAAACAAAAAGACTAACCTCATGGCTCCAAACAATTCTGCATGAGTGCGTGCTATCCCAGTGATAGGAGAAGAAATATTTCAGTTTTCCTTCCATGATGAATGAAATTTAGTGGGGTTTTTTCTTCTTTAAAGCTAAAAGCATTCAAAGTGGCAAGGTGTGAGCCTATTCTTATGCTGTAGTTAAATATAGAACGTCTATCATTTTGTGATATCTTTCATGTTACTATGATGAAATTAAATAACCTACCTACGTGCCAGATTACAACTTGCTGACACACTAACTTAAACTGAAGGAAAAAACTAAATATATACATAACTAAATAAATATACATATATATAGGTCAGTGAGACGAGAAGGAAGAAAGAATGTATCAAGTTTTAAGTCATGTGACAACTAAGGATGTCATTTCAGTCAGAAAAGTCACAAAAGAATTGTCAAGATTTTTAAAAAATATAGAAGTGGCTAAAAAACAAACAAACTAAAAGTACATTTGAAGAACATTCCGGCTGACAATGGTTATGTCAACGTTGGATGTAGGTCACAGCTGGGGCTGCTTACCCACGTGAAATACTGCACTCCTCGTTAATCATCCGACTCAAAGACAAGCCTTATAAAGTACATTTCATGGCTCAGTCATAACCTACCAACTCAACATTGTAATTTTAAAAAATATAAAAGCAATACTGCAAATGATATTTTGTAAACTAAATCTAAATGTATTTAATTATTTAGTGACATCTTTTATCCTCCACCATAGTTTTAAACTGTCCCCAGAATCGCGATTCCGTCTCTTAAGATTCTGACTTATTCTCCAAACATGAGTCTAGCTCATGGTCTAGGCTTCTTGTTTGGTATGGAAATGTGCACTATTGGTGTGTTAGCTCTTGTGCTTAAAAATATAGAGGAATCCCGTTAATCGCACCACCGTTTAATCGGTCCAGCCTTTTAATCGAAACGATTCCTTTAACAAAGTCGAATTTGGTTAATCGGACCGACAGGTTATTGATCCAAAAACAATTGCGTCCCGATGTGGTCCGATTAGCTATCAGCTTTTTACCCTTTTTCTGAATCTGGTCACGTGGTTGTAACCAAATCATTTTGCCACTACATTAAAAATGTGGACTAATTGTAAGGAGTGGAATAACTTTTTATCTCCTTGCTTTGTTTTTAAATAGTTGGTAGGTCCAGACAAAAACAAATAAATAGTTAAGAACCCGATTTTATTTTCGACTACTAATTTTTTAAAATATATTGTGCCATTTCATACCTTATGGGGCAGATGGTGTAAAGGTCATCTGTTTCTATGGCGACGGTTAACGAAGGTGTCATGCGGTCATGCCAAACGACCAGCCGTTATTACGTTTCTTATCTAATGTCCGGTACCTATTAGAGCTGGGTGGACTAAGCGGTAACTTTAACATCGCTAATTCCAAATCTCAGTCTTCACTAAGATAAGAACCCGAGAGCTCTAGGTTTGGAAGCCAAGCAGTTTACCACTCAGCCACCAGGCGCCTGTTAATATTTTTTTAAAAGTAAAGTTCCTCTTTCAGACCTTGCGATCTATAGCCCAGACGATGTAAAGTTCATCTGTTTCTGTGGCCAACAGTTAACGAGGGTGTCATGTGACCCTCAGAACGACCAACTAATTAATATTGCAGGGCTAAATTTGTTTTTTGTGTCTGGCCTAACAAAATAGTTCAAACAAAATGTTCTCAAGGTGACTTGTTTGTTTACGAAGCAATACTCAAGGTCGTTAGCTTATTTTTTTTTAAAGTAGATAAATTGGATGTGGATAACCCTTGGGTCAGGTATGAGCTGAATGGATAATGCTTCTGACATTAATTTTGGGATAACTTTTTTGACTTGGACACAGTGGGGGGCTGGGGGTTGTCAGGGTGTATTTTGTGACGTCACTTACTTCTTCTTTGATGAGTTCCAAGATGCTAATTTTAGAGAATCCCTTCTTAATTTTTGTGCAAGTTTTCTTGAGAATTAAGTAACGTCATTTTTATGTCCTAAAGACTCGAGTTTGTGAGAAAACTCCCACAATTCCGTCTGCTCAGGGATCAGATAGTGTCTGTATGATAGATACAGGGGAGGGGGCGCTGTGTCTGAGTGGTTAAGCGCTTGGCTTCCAAACCTGGGGTCATGGGTTTGAATCTAGGTGAAGCCTGAGATTTTGAATTTAGGGATTTTTACGTCGTCCCTGAGTCCACCCACACTAATGGGCATCTGACTTTAGTTGGGGAAAGTAAAAGCTGTTGATCGATTTGCCGGTCAATGGACACAATGCTAGAACCGTTGGCGAAAGAAATAGATGACCTTAACATCATCTGCCCACTAGATTGCAAGGTCTGAAAGGAGAACTATTACAAATATAAATATTTCCTACCAATAAACTTTTAGAATGTCTAGTAATGTCTGCATATGTATTATTTTATGTAGACATATATGTGCTTTTCTCTTCTTGCCTGCCACAATAGAAGAGAGGGTTGTGTGTTTGTCTGAGTAACAGATTGTAGCTAGCTATTATAGTTGGAATCTCAAGTTGCGTTTGCTGAGCGCCTAAAGGACTCTAGATTCTAGACATTTCGACTTCCACGAGTCTACACAAGAGATTGGACCGATAGCGCACTGAGCATGCTGGGATAGAAAGATAAGTAGTAACAATAACGTTTTTAAGACAAGACAGGTCTTACAAACAACATACTCTGAATGAACCTAAGACAGGTCTTACAAACAACATACTCTGAATGAACCTAAGACAGGTCTTACAAACAACATACTCTGAATGAACCTAAGACAGGTCTTACAAACAACATACTCTGAATGAACCTAAGACAGGTCTTACAAACAACATACTCTGAATGTACATAAGTAAGTCCTTACAAACAACATACTCTGAATGAACCTAAGACAGGTCTTACAAACAACATACTCTGAATGTACATAAGTAAGTCCTTACAAACAACATACTCTGAATGTACATAAGTAAGTCCTTACAAACAACATACTCTGAATGAACCTAAGACAGGTCTTACAAACAACATACTCTGAATGTACATAAGTAAGTCCTTACAAACAACATACTCTGAATGAACCTAAGACAGGTCTTACAAACAACATACTCTGAATGTACATAAGTAAGTCCTTACAAACAACATACTCTGAATGAACCTAAGACAGGTCTTACAAACAACATACTCTGAATGTACATAAGTAAGTCCTTACAAACAACATACTCTGAATGTACATAAGTAAGTCCTTACAAACAACATACTCTGAATGTACATAAGTAAGTCCTTACAAACAACATACTCTGAATGTACATAAGTAAGTCCTTACAAACAACATACTCTGAATGAACCTAAGACAGGTCTTACAAACAACATACTCTGAATGTACATAAGTAAGTCCTTACAAACAACATACTCTGAATGAACCTAAGACAGGTCTTACAAACAACATACTCTGTATGTACATAAGTAAGTCCTTACAAACAACATACTCTGAATGAACCTAAGACAGGTCTTACAAACAACATACTCTGAATGTACATAAGTAAGTCCTTACAAACAACATACTCTGAATGTACATAAATCAGTTATTACAAACAACATACTCTGAATGAACCTAAGACAGGTCTTACAAACAACATACTCTGAATGTACATAAGTAAGTCCTTACAAACAACATACTCTGAATGTACATAAATCAGTTATTACAAACAACATACTCTGAATGAACCTAAGACAGGTCTTGCAAACAACATACTCTGAATGTACATAAGTAAGTCCTTACAAACAACATACTCTGAATGTACATAAATCAGTTATTACAAACAACATACTCTGAATGAACCTAAGACAGGTCTTGCAAACAACATACTCTGAATGTACATAAGTAAGTCCTTACAAACAACATACTCTGAATGTACATAAATCAGTTATTACAAACAACATACTCTGAATGAACCTAAGACAGGTCTTGCAAACAACATACTCTGAATGTACATAAGTAAGTCCTTACAAACAACATACTCTGAATGTACATAAATCAGTTATTACAAACAACATACTCTGAATGAACCTAAGACAGGTCTTGCAAACAACATACTCTGAATGTACATAAGTAAGTCCTTACAAACAACATACTCTGAATGTACATAAATCAGTTATTACAAACAACATACTCTGAATGAACCTAAGACAGGTCTTGCAAACAACATACTCTGAATGTACATAAGTAAGTCCTTACAAACAACATACTCTGAATGTACATAAATCAGTTATTACAAACAACATACTCTGAATGAACCTAAGACAGGTCTTGCAAACAACATACTCTGAATGTACATAAGTAAGTCCTTACAAACAACATACTCTGAATGTACATAAATCAGTTATTACAAACAACATACTCTGAATGAACCTAAGACAGGTCTTGCAAACAACATACTCTGAATGTACATAAGTAAGTCCTTACAAACAACATACTCTGAATGTACATAAATCAGTTATTACAAACAACATACTCTGAATGAACCTAAGACAGGTCTTGCAAACAACATACTCTGAATGTACATAAGTAAGTCCTTACAAACAACATACTCTGAATGTACATAAATCAGTTATTACAAACAACATACTCTGAATGAACCTAAGACAGGTCTTACAAACAACATACTCTGAATGTACATAAGTAAGTCCTTACAAACAACATACTCTGAATGTACATAAATCAGTTATTACAAACAACATACTCTGAATGAACCTAAGACAGGTCTTGCAAACAACATACTCTGAATGTACATAAGTAAGTCCTTACAAACAACATACTCTGAATGTACATAAATCAGTTATTACAAACAACATACTCTGAATGAACCTAAGACAGGTCTTGCAAACAACATACTCTGAATGTACATAAGTAAGTCCTTACAAACAACATACTCTGAATGTACATAAATCAGTTATTACAAACAACATACTCTGAATGAACCTAAGACAGGTCTTGCAAACAACATACTCTGAATGTACATAAGTAAGTCCTTACAAACAACATACTCTGAATGTACATAAATCAGTTATTACAAACAACATACTCTGAATGAACCTAAGACAGGTCTTACAAACAACATACTCTGTATGTACATAAGTAAGTCCTTACAAACAACATACTCTGAATGAACCTAAGACAGGTCTTACAAACAACATACTCTGTATGTACATAAGTAAGTCCTTACAAACAACATACTCTGAATGAACCTAAGACAGGTCTTACAAACAACATACTCTGAATGTACATAAGTAAGTCCTTACAAACAACATACTCTGAATGTACATAAATCAGTTATTACAAACAACATACTCTGAATGAACCTAAGACAGGTCTTACAAACAACATACTCTGTATGTACATAAGTAAGTCCTTACAAACAACATACTCTGAATGAACCTAAGACAGGTCTTACAAACAACATACTCTGTATGTACATAAGTAAGTCCTTACAAACAACATACTCTGAATGTACATAAGTAAGTCCTTACAAACAATATACTCTGAATGTACATAAGTAAGTCCTTACAAACAACATACTCTGAATGTACATAAGTAAGTCCTTACAAGCAACATACTCTGAATGTACATAAATCAGTTATTACAAACATACTCTGAATGTACATAAGTAAGTCCTTACAAACAATATACTCTGAATGTACATAAGTAAGTCCTTACAAGCAACATACTCTGAATGTACATAAATCAGTTATTGCAAACAGCATACTCTGAATGAACATAAGACAGGTGTTACAAACAACATACACTAAATATACATAAATCAGTTATTACAAACAACATACTCTGAATGAACATAAGACAGGTCTTACAAACAACATACTCTGAATGTACATAAGTAAGTCCTTACAAACAACATACTCTGAATGTACATAAATCAGTTATTACAAACAACATACTCTGAATGAACATAAGACAGGTGTTACAAACAACATACACTGAATGTACATAAATCAGTTATTACAAACAACATACTCTGAATGAACATAAGACAGGTCTTACAAACAACATACTCTGAATGTATATAAGTAAGTCCTTACAAACAACATACTCTGAATGTACATAAATCAGTTATTGCAAACAGCATACTCTGAATGAACATAAGACAGGTGTTACAAACAACATACACTGAATATACATAAATCAGTTATTACAAACAACATACTCTGAATGAACATAAGACAGGTCTTACAAACAACATACTCTGAATGTACATAAGTAAGTCCTTACAAACAACATACTCTGAATGTACATAAATCAATTATTACAAACAACATACTCTGAATGAACATAAGACAGGTCTTACAAACAACATACTCTGATTGCACATAAGACAGGTCTTACAAACAACATACTCTGATTGCGCATAAGACAGGTCTTACAAACAACATACTCTGATTGCACATAAGACAGGTCTTACAAACAACATACTCTGATTGCACATAAGACAGGTCTTACAAACAACATACTCTGATTGCACATAAGACAGGTCTTACAAACAACATACTCTGATTGCACATCTTCTAACTTTGCTCTCTTCTATCAGTCAAGTAACTCCCTTCCTCCCAAGTTGTTCCAATGTTTGATCCATAGGACTTAAAAAGTGTGTTACCTGTCTATCAGAGATGTTATTCATGTAAGTCATTCTCTAAGTCACTCTGTAAGTCCTTTGTAGGTCACTCTGTAAGTCATTCTGTAATTCATCCTGTAAGTCAATCTGTAAGTAATTCTGTAAGTCATTTTGTAAGTCATTCTGTAAGTCGCTCCTAAATGTAATTCATATTGTAAGTCATTCTGTAAGTCATCCTGTAAATCCTTCTGTAAGTCATCATGTAAGTCATTCTGTAAGTCAATCTGTAAGTCATTCTGTTAGTCAATCTGTAAGTCAATCTGTAAGTCAATCTGTAATTCATGCTTTTAGTCTTTCTGTAAGTCATTCTATAAATAATTGTGTAAGTCATTCTATAAATCATTCTGAAAGTCATTCTATAAATCATTCTGTAAGTCATTCTATAAATCATTCTGTAAGTCATTCTGTAAGTCACCTAGTAAGTCATCATGTATTTCATCTTGTAAGTCAATCTATAAGTAATTTTGTAAGTCAATCTTTAAGTCATTCTGTAAGTCATTTTGTAAGTCATTCTGTAAGTCGCTCCTAATTGTAATTCATATTGTAAGTGACTCTCTAAGTCATTCTGTAAGTCAATCTAAAAGTCAATCTGTAGGTCAATCTGTAATTCATTCTTTTAGTCTTTCTGTAAGTCATTCTATAAATAATTGTGTAAGTCATTCTATAAATCATTCTGTAAGTCATTCTATAAATCATTCTGTAAGTCATTCTATAAATCATTCTGTAAGTCATTCTGTAAGTCACCCAGTAAGTCATCATGTATATCATCTTGTAAGTCAATCTATAAGTAATTTTGTAAGTCAATCTTTAAGTCATTCTGTAAGTCATCTTGTGTAATTTATTCTCTAAGTCACTCTATAAGATATTCTATAAGTCATCCTGTAAGTCATTCTGAAAGTCAATCTGTAAGTCATTCTGTAAGTCATCATTTATGTTATCCTGTAAGTCACTCTATAAGTCATTTTGTAAGTCAATCTGTAAGTCATCATGTAAGTCAGTCTTTAAGTCATTCTCTATGTATCAGTAGAATGTCCCAAAGACATAGTTTCCTAACACTCCACTCATTAATTCTTGTACGCTATTGATGTGACGCCACTGAGCAGAAGATCCAATACAACCTAAACTTCTTGGCGCCAGTTATAAATTAACATTTTAAAAAGCTAATTACTGCTCGTTACCAATGAAACCTAATCACCCCCATCTAAGATTGTAAGCCTGGACTTCTTGTCTAAGTAAACACTTGATAGAATGTCTCGAGATAAAATAGAAATATGTAGATCCCTCAAGTAGAAACTGTCGAACACATTCACGTGTGTTGATGTATGAGAGAGAGAGAGATCAACAAACAGCGAGTGCATCCATCAGGAAATAATAGAGTCATAAAGCACTCAACATATTTCATACATACATACATACATACATACATACATATATACATACATACATACATACATACATACATACATACATTACATACATAATTAGATACAGAATCAGAAACATTCATTATTTTAGTAATGCCAGATAAAGAGAGAACTATATTTAGATCCTGAGTACTAACGTCCTTTATTGATTTCTTGCAGATATTTTACAACTTTGATAAACAGGAAAAGGAGAGGAAGCACAGACCTATATATTTTATATTTATATTTTATATACATATGCATATATAGGTCTGTGGGAGGAAGATATTATTGTGGTAACCTCTTTTTTTTTTTTCGTTTCTATTTTTCATTTCTATTCCTAATCAAACTTTTTATTATTGATAAGGGTACTCCGACAAAATAGCGCGGACAAAAAAGCGCCGACAAAAATATAATTCAGTCATTTTTAAAGAAATACTTTAGAAATCGTAAAATATGTTTTCATTATTTTTCAGTCATTTTGCAGAAAATACATTAGATATCTTAAAACATAAATGTGCAAACAGTGCGTCCTAGGCAAAAATTATAATAAACTAAAATGAATACTTTCAAAATAAATCATTTGAAAACAGACAAAGATATTTGTCAGATTTATACACACACACACTAACTTTCACAAAGTTAAATTGTAGGAAATTTCACGCAGAAATTAGGTCATTGCTTGAACAGTCACCAAATTTTAAAACCTTATTTTTAGCTAGTTCTGCAAGTTAAACATTGGAATGATATTAAATTTAAAGAACTCTCGTTCTCTGCAAATGTGGCATACGTTCAGATCTATTACTATTGAAAAAGAGGCATCAACAAAAATTCGCCCAGGACATTAAATTACTAATAATCCGGTACTTTTAGACACATCATGTATCAAGTCCGCGCTATTTTGTCTTTCGCTATTTTGTCGGGAAATTCCGCGCTATTATGTCGGCGCTATTATGTTGGCGCTATTTTGTTGACGCTATTTTTTAAGGGGATATTTAGTATATTGTATCACTCGGTTCACCATTGATAAGTGCTAATATCTAGAGGTATTTGAATCTACATTGCCATGGTTACACGTGCCTTGGGGATGTGGAAATATATTGGGTTCAACAATCGCGATCAAAAAGAATCAGCAGTTTGAAAAAAAAAAAGCGATAAATTGAAGCATGAGCGTAGCCGGGGGGGGGGGGAGTCTTGGGGTTCAAACCCCTCCCCCCCCCCCTTCCCGAAATGACCGGGGGGGGGGGGGAACAGAATTAAGTCACTGATTTTTGCTTTCATTTTGTTTATTTTAGGTGAGATTTTAATACTAAGTATCACTCGGGTCACCGTTGCTAAGTGCTAATATCTAGAGGTATTTGAATCTACATTGCCATGGTTACACGTGCCTTGGGGATGTGGAAATATATTGGGTTCAACAATCGCGATCAAAAAGAATCAGCAGTTTGAAAACAAAAAAGTGATAAATTGGGCGTAGCCGGGGGGGAGGGTCTTGGGGTTCAAACCCCTCCCCCCCTCCCGAAATGACCGGGGGGGTGGAACGGAATTAAGTCACTGATTTTTGCTTTCATTTTGTTTATTTTAGATGAGATTTTAATACTAAATCATCACTTACCATAGCACAGCCGAGGGGGTTTTGAGTTAAAAACCCTCTACCAGGGAGTTTTGAGTTTAAAACACCCTACCAAGGGCTTTGAGTTTTAAACCCCCTACCAGAGGTTTTTGCAGTTAAATCTCTCTCTTCTATGAAATAAAACAAAAAAAAATGCAAACAACAATCCCCAAATTCCAACTGCACAGTTAAGGAAGATTTTGATTTTGAAAACCCCTTCAAAATTTACGATAAACTCCTCTTCAATACAAAAAAAGCAATTTACACACTATAAAATCTATGAGCGTAGCCAAAGTGGTTTTGAGTTTAAATCCCCCTCCTCCAGATGGCTTTTTCTTTAAAGTTTTAAACCCCTCCAGATGGTTTTGAGTTTAAAATTCCTCTACAGAGCGTTTAGAGTTGAAAACCTCTCTCTTCAATATTATTTTAAAGCAAACTACAGTTACCAAATTCTATGATCGTAGCTAAATGGGGTTTTGAATTAAAAAAAACAAAAAACTCCAGAGATTTTTTAGTTTAAAACCCCTCAACAGATGATTTGATGAAAAAACTTTCCTTTTTGATATAAAATCTAAAGCGAAATACAGGCATGTAATTCCAAGAGCGTAGTCAAGAAAGGTTACAAATTTCTACCAGTGGTTTGGGCTCCATTAATAAAGTGTGAATAGTCTTCTGCCGAAATTGAAAAACACTAAATGTGGCTCAACAAAGATGGCTAAGACAGATTTTAGGAGTCAGTCATAGAGATCGGGTCTAAATCAAAGAAATCAAAGAAATCATATGCCGAACTGGGAGTTGAATCCTTAGTAAGGTTGTGACGGAGCGTCGCATGAGGTTTTGCGGGACTATGTACTCCGACAAAATGAATTACACAAAATAAGAGTTGCGGAAACAGCTTGCCGGAAAACGGCGCGAGAGGGTCTAAGTCAGTAAGAATAGCACATTAGGTTTTTGAAATAAAATTTTTTAATAGCAAGATAATGCACTGTAGATACCTCAGAATATGCGCTGCGAGCTCCCCCAGACCCCCTTGCTAGCATAGGCGTGGAGTCTACAATAAACAATAAACGTCTTCCGAAAAGGTCAGAATGTAATAAGATTTATTATGCACACACACACACACACATATTTTTTTTTTCCGCGGGGGGGGGGGGGGGGGGGGGAAATCCCCCCCTAAAAAAAATCCTGGCTACGCCCATGAATTGAGCTGACGTATATTGTAGAGCCATGACCTATATATCATCTCATGATATTTTTTAAAGCGAATTAATCTCTTGATAAGCCTACAACTGAATGGATAGATGAATAAAATGGCTGTCCTTTATTAACAAGTAGTTATTGATTTTGAATTTTAAAAACAAAATAATTTCACATTTTAATGAGAATTGATTGTATTCTTTTTTTTAAGGTAACCTACTCATGTTTTTGTTGAAGGCAAAGAAACACACACACAAACAAAGAGAAAAAGAGGGGGAGAGAGAGTGAGAGAGGGGAGAAATGGAGGAAAGAAAGAGGGGAGAGAGAGAGGGACTAAAACTCACAAAATATACTTGAACCCTAAAAATGCTAAAAATTTAGAGTAGAATCTAATTGGTCCGCTTAATTTCTCCTCCCACGTTTTTTTTTGTTAGAGCTTTAAATTCTAGTTCTGTAACAAAACAAAGTTACAAACATGCCTATTGAACAAAATGTATCACTTACAAAGAGCTTTTTATAAAAAAATATTCTTTTTCGAATATTTTTTTTTTCGGCGGCGATTCTCAAAGCCTTAATCTAAATATGTGGGGTATCTTATCTTTTCAAGGAACTAATCGGTTTTATTTGCAACGTAATTGGGGCCTAAAAGGTCATTTTTAATAGGATGAATAATGAGCTGTAGATGTCAGGAGAATGCGTTTCTGCCCCGGTCCCCAATGGTGGAGCTTACAGCGATCCCCCAGACCACCTAGCTGTCAAGAGAAAGACCTCAGCATGGCTGTTTTATTTTTCGAATATTTTTCGAATATTTTTTTTCGGCTGCGATTCTCAAAGCCTTTATCTAAAAATGTTGGGTATCTTATCTTTTCAAGGAACTAATCGGTTGTGTTTGCAATGTAGTAAGGGCCTGCAAATTCATATTAGAATATTTTCAAGTAAAACAATATTAAAAATTTCTATTTTAAAAGGATGAATAATGAGCTGTAGAAGTCAAGAGAACGCGTTTTTGCTGTGAAGAATGCAAGAAAAGCTTTTGGCGTCAGGGCTTCGTCCCAGGACCCCACTGTGGGAGCTTGCTGCGCTCCCTCAGACCCCCTAGCTGTCAAGGGAAAGGTCTCAACATGGCTGTTTTCTTGTTGTTGTTATTTTTTTAGGAAGATTGAGAAACACTTCTTTATTTTTTAATTATATATGTATACATTTATATTTATATAGGTTGTACGCGCGTTTATGCTTAGGGTTAGAGTTCACTGTTAGGGTTTGGAAAAAAAATCGCCCCCCCCTCTCTTTAATGTTCTGGATCCGCAACACGGAAGTTCAATTTCGTGTCTTTGACATTGTTTAGTTGATCTTGGAATATCTCCAATCCAAAGGTAGACAACTGGAAGGAAAACCATTTTCAGCCAAAATAATTCAGCGAGAAGCAAATGACAATTGTTCAGTGAAAGTCGACCTTCACCTTCACTAAATCCCAGACCTGAGTATTTTCTCTTTATTTACTAAATACGTAATATATGGCATGGCAGGTGAGCTGCAGGTCGTGCACTCGTAAGATACACAGATGTATATAAGCGTGACATGAAGTTCTCCTATATGGACACAGTTGGAAGAAAAAAAACAAGAAAATAGAAAACATGTATACAAAAGGAGTTTGTGTTTCACACAAACTCAAAGTCGGTCCCCCAATGTCCGCCCATGGATCCGCGTTTATCAGACAGTAAGACTGTGACCAAAAAAAAACCAACTCTGAACTCGTTTTCAAGCAGATAATAACGAGTCCTCCTTTGAATGTAATAACACAAAGACTTGACACAGAACTTCTTTTGATTTGCAGCTAATTTATTTCCTAATAAAAAGGAAGTGTTTTTTTTTTCTACTTTAGAGATCTAGCTTAAAATACAAAGAATATTCCTGAATAATGGCTGTCTGGTAGTGTGGCATGTGCTCCGCGCTGACCTCTTAAGCGTCTCCTGTTAGAACCCTACCTGACCCCATTGCTGCACAGGTGTGGACTACAACGTAATCATCTGAAGTATTAATGGTCATGTTTCGATGAATCAAAGAATATCGCGACGAAATAAAGAAATGATTGAAGATCGTGGTCTAGATCTTTAACTAGATCTACCCTAAATTTTCATATAGAATTATATAGCCTAAGATTCTAGATCTAAAACTCTAGATCTAGATCTTAAACTATAAACAGATCTAGAATAAATATAATCTCTACCTAAAATTATAATAAAATCTAGACCTAGAATTTCAGATGGCTTTGTTGATGCCAATCTCTCTTTCAAGCCTCAATAAAGAAGCCTCTTCCTTTGATTAAGTGCCTGAATGTACAGTTTGATTAGTCATTAGCACACCACTTGCATAATATGAAAATCGCCTACTCCGATAGGTAAAATGGATGCTTTCAATATTTTTCGCTTTTCTAATGGAAAGAACCTATAAATACTTGCCATTGATCTTAAGATGGCAGGGTTTATCTCCCTTTCTGTTACTTGGTATACAATTATTAATTACAACTAATAGATAAACTAATTGCTGTTTTATTTTTTAAGCTTATTTGTGCACTGTCATCGACTTTGAATAATTATATGCAAATTTCAACTTGATAATAAAATGGGAAGTGGGAGAAAAAAAAGGTGACAAAACGTCATGAAAGGCATAGAATGGAATAAATCCATATATACATCCACATCTCTCATTAAACAGCATTTATTCCCTTATTTCAAATCAAACAAAACAATTAATTAACAATAATTAATGAAATAACTGGTTAATATTTTATGGATGCATGTTTTGTCAGGTACAAAGTTTCAACTTGATCCGAGAATAGGTGGTGGAAAATAAAAACATGTTCAAACTTTTTACCAGACAGACAGAATTGATAGAAGCTTTGTAAAAAGGAGCCCTCCACTCAAAAGTCTTGAGTCCACTTATGCCTATTATTTGGATCTTGATTTTTAAGTCCCACTTCTGACACCACTTCCTCCTGTCCCTTTTTCTTTCCCGCCTCTGTTGATGCATTTGTAAAATTGAGTTAATTTGTTCCACATTAATTTACCTCGCTCAAGTTTTATTCATGACTTGAAAATCTTTCCTAGTCAAGACAACCATTTGCACAACATTTCAAAACAACCTCGTTTAGTCAATTTATAGATACAAGTACAACTCAATGTCCTAGTCAAACATTGTTTTTTTTGTAACTATTGTTTTTTAAACGTCGCAACTGTATTTCTCTGACTGACTGACTAGAGTTAGGGACACATTGTCAGAATACTTTCTAGTCTAGTGATAGATTTCATCAGATGCATCAACAGTGAACAGGAACCAGTCCTACAAGACTCTAGATGTGTATTGGTTCATTGTAAGGTAAATCTAATGACTCAGAATATAATTGCCTTTCGGAGATTCTTGTGCAAAAGAATAAAATAATTCTTTATGACATAAAAAAGTAAAGGTTTCCCTTTGAGACTTTGCGATCTATGGGGCAGATGATGTGAAGGTCATCTGTTTCTTTGGCCAACGGTTAACGAGCAGGGTGTTATGTGGCGATTTCCGAATTCCCATAACAAGTATTATAGCTATGTCCCAATTCACATAACAAGAAATCTATCGATGTCCGAATTCAGATATAAAGTCATTTAGCGATTTTCGAATTCACATAACAAGAAATATAGCGATGTGTGAATTCACATAACTAGTAATCTAGCGATGACCGAATTCACATAAAATATATATCGTACAAATGAAATACTAATTTGACTGACATCTAATATTATTGTTGAATAAATTAAGCACCGTGAAGATACTGGCGATCAATAACTCTCCATGACAGAATAATGTCCATGACAGAATAATGACCGCTGAAAAAAATGACACTGAACAATGAACCCAAAAACTAACTTATACAGATTTATAATAAATTGTATATAGTCTCGTACAAGGACTTTCTGCATTGTTTACATCAGGGGTGGGCAACCTTTTTCAATCGAGGGCCGCATTAAAACATTTTTAGGTATGGGGGGCCGCATATATAAATAAATATGTATTTATAACTTAGAAAATATACATGTACACTCTTTTAAACATTTACATCTTTTTTACACTACCAATTGAGGAATTACAACAAGATTTAGCGATTTTTTAAACCAATTTTACGAATATTTAAAAAAATTTGTTATTGCATTTTTACATCACAACAATTCATCACGACAATTCGATTGTAATGTTGCACTTAATGTAAAATATTTAATTTTACACTCGTGCATAATGTTTTGGAACTGTGGTGGAACTAGTTGACTAGCTATTATTCTTGTGACAGCTGTCAAATTACAGTCTGTCAGAATCGAGTTGTTCTTACACTTGTTTTTTATTTTTTTTTAAACAAAACAAAAAAGTCTTGTTTACGATTTATGTGGACCCAAATAATGTAGAAATTTAGCATCAAGTTCCCGTGGAAGGTCGTCATTTGGTTGGATATATTTCTACTGGAGCTGAATCAGCTTCTGTACTTATGTAATGGTGAAGTGAGGATATTGAAAACTGGTTTCAAGATTTTGGTGTCTTAAAATTTGTATTTTAAATTTAACAATTCTTGTACTTTTCAACCATTTTACTAGAAACCTTTTAGCAAAGGAAAATTATTAAACCTGTTTTCACTTGCTTGTCTGGAGAAATGGAAACGTTTTGTTTGGAAAGATATACAGACATTTCCTGATGAAAAACTCGAAGTCTGTCTTTACTCTTCTTTAGAAATATTACTCACAAAGTCACAGTCAATGTCCTTCAAGAGACATAACAATTTCTTCCTTGAGATCCCATATTCTTCTCAATACCTTGCCCATGCTAACCCAGCGGACTCTGCTGTGATATCAAACATTGGAATGTTTTGTTTTCACATCTTCAAGTACTTCTCGGAACTGTCTGTGGTTAAGTCCCCAAGCTCTGATAAGTTTGATCGCTGATAATTGGGTCAAAAACATGTTTGATATTCAATGCAGTTAAATGCAAACTTTCCTGTGTAGCGTTGAGATATTGTTCTTTAATTAATTTAAAAAATAACTGTTTGACTCAGTCAAAGCACTGGCTCCATTAGTTGTTACACTTTCCATTTTGATCCAAACCAACCCAACACTTTCAACACAGTTCTTCATAGCACTGCATAAATACTGGCCTGAGTTTATGTCTTTGACTAAATGTTTCGAAATATTGCAATAAGCATAATCTTCATTTACTTTAAACTTTTTAGAATGACATGCAGAGACAATGTTTCTTTAGCCTCTTCATCATAAGAGATAAGAAGATTTAAAGATTTAAAATTATTTAATTTTATTTTTTCCCCTTTATTATATGTTTAATTTGTGGGCACACCTGAATTCTGTAGGTGTTCACGTGCCGCATAAAACATTCTGACGGGCCGCATTTGGCCCACGTGGCGTAATTTGCCCACCCCTGGTTTACATGATTCTTAGTCAAGTGTCTTCAAGCTTCTTAACCTTCTCACTTTTTCTCCAAGTATTTCTAATTTAAGTTTGTTTACATCCATTGAAGGTCTTGGAAAAATCTGGTATGACATAGACCACCGATGTCCAAAATACGAGCTTCCATCCGGTCCGCCTAAACGTCGTTACAAAGTGTAGAAAATCTTCCCACCCCTTTCAAAAATAAAGGGTTGTATCTTTGCTTACGTTAGGGCCCTTACTTTTTCTCTGATAGATTGGTACCACGAGTTTTAACAATAATGTTTTTATAAAAAGGAAATTAAGCATCTACAATAACAGTTTAACGGATCTTTTTTGTGTGTGTGTGGAACACAAGAATAAGCCAACACATTTTTTTATAAAGAAAGTGTGGCTGTTTCAATAAGCTGTACTTAGAAACAGCATTAAAAAAAAACGAACATGACAGCATTTTTGGTTTGAGCTTGGAATAAAAGATTGTTAAACTACGCATAAAGATTGGAGGATCGAAGGGAATATTGACCAAAAAGAGACAAGAACATGAATTAGTGGTGAGTCTAGCTACTATGTTGCTCATGATTTTAAAGAGTGAGAAATAAATCCATTTTCCGACACGTAGAAAGAATAGATTAAAGATAATCTTCAACTACCCCCCCCCCCCCCCATTGATCAATGTAAGTACTAGATCCACGGGTTTCTACAACGGCCACAGGTTCAGGACCAAGGCGAACCACCCAATCGGAGGTACTCTTCTGTGGTCAAGCATGGAGAGGGATGGGCGCCGCCATGCAAGTATCTAGCCTTCGTTACACCAAATGAGATCATACAAATCTTGTTAGGCGCCCCAACAGACTAAGGGGTAGGTGAAGGTGAAGTTGGTTCTGAACTGAACTTATTCACATTTGATACAGTTTGTATTTGCTGCTTGAAATGTAGTTCCGGGTTGATCTGTTTTTGTTTTCTGGGCATTGACGATGGGCACATGAGAAAGAGAATGTTTGAATGCCACTAGATCCAAACAACAACATACAGACAGAGAACAACTTCATTTTGAAATCTAAGACAGCAGCGTGTTTTTTTTTTAAATCAAGACTTGTAGTGTTCACGTGACTTATTAATGAGATAAAAAATAATATAAATAAATATCACGTGTGACCTCCAATGAAGGTTGCGTGTGAGTAGGATATCCAGGTCAAGCTGCTCTTCTTCTTTCACTACCCACACTATCATAAAATGGGGACTGACCTTGATGGTGACCAGCGTCCGTACTCTTTAACCTCCCTTTTCGCTCTCATCTTCGGACTCACTGGATTTCTTTTTTTTTTTTTATTTTCTACCTCCACTCTACAGAGTTGAAGATACAAAAATGTAAACTTCCTGTTTCTGTTTGAGCTCACCATCTCCGTCTCTCGATTCGAATAAATCTCTTTGGGATTCATGCATAGAGCAATGTAACATTACTCTCTGGCTGGGAGACACAGACCATCGTTAGTGAGAGAAATATTAATTCTAAAATCTAATGGTGGGGAAAAGGAACCATTCTACACATAAACAATAGTTCACTGTAACACACAATGGTGAAAGTCGAACACCAAATGAGTTTACCTGCTCAATAGCACATAAAGCAATGTGTCACTGAAAGAATGTGTTTTCAATTCTTTGTTTTCGACTAACAATATGAAATAATAAGTCACCAATCTTTTCACATAGAAACTTCGTGGTCTTATCCACGTGGTGGTCACTTCACACTCGCAATTGTCCCAAGATTGGAAGTGAGAGAAATAAATATTCCACCCAGACAGAGTGAGTCGATAGAAGTAATGTAAAAAAAAATCCCAACGATTAACGATGTTAAACGAATGACTATCAGCTGGGTGGATTCAGAGGTGCCCTAATCCCGCGTCTTCTAATTAATGTTGTATTCTATACATATATAAGTGGGGATTAAGTCTTGTGTACAGAATTAGGTCATTCGATAAAAATGTTTAAATATGGAAGGATAAAGCTACAAAACCTTCTATTTTTAGCGGCCCCCGAAAGGGGAAAAGACGCTCTTAGTTTTGTGTGGTCTGTCTGTCCGTCAGTCCGTCTATCCGTCCGTCCTTCCGACCTTCCCGTTTAGATGTCGTAAACTAGAAAAGATAGTGAAAATCCGACATCATAATATTTTAGATTATTCAAAGTGAAAAGTGCTGATGCAACGGCTACTTTTTTCTTTTCTAAAAGCGAAAAATCTATTTTTTAAAATCAAGTAAGTAAGCATTTTTATTTTCATAAAAACACACCACTTTTACATCTATTCACTATTAATAGTAACAAACACAGGAGGCTACTTAGTAAAGTAGATGACTATGTACCATATTTTATACACATTATGCAAACCGTTTTAGAAAATTTTTACAATTGCATTGTTAAGATACGAGAGTTCTGTCATTTTAACTACTACACTTACAAAAAAAATTATTGTAAAACAAAAAAACTATTTAGTATGCATATAAGTAGAACGCAATTTAAAACAACAATTAATAAGTTATTTTTCATAATTATCGAATGAACCATAATACCACATCCAAATTACCAGACTAAAGATTTTTTTTAAGGAATTTTTCTTTGTTTCGTAAGGCTTTGAATAAGAATTGACACTTTACAAAACAATTAGCTCTATTAGGTAATTCTTATAAGACATCAGTTAGGCCAGGTTCACATTCACTTTCACCTATCCCTTGATCTGCTGGACCGTTTGGGCACCACCCAAGATCTGTCAACCTTCTTTCTCCATTCTTCTTTATCATTTGCCTTTGATAGAGTTTCATTAATATATTCTTTCTGAAAATATTGAAACATGCCTTTTTACCTTCCTGGGTGGGTCACTTCTGGGGGGCCGATTTTGTCTGTCTTTGTAATCTTGTTTATAAGTGCTTTTTGTAGTTTGTGTTTCTCGTTTGTAGTTTGTTATTAGTTGATGTCCCTTACGATTGATGGCCCGCACCACCTGCGCCTTGCTAGCTACGCCTCTGACTTGTACACAAATATGTAAGTTATTTTCACTTAGTATTTGGGGAACAAAGTAGTCCCACTAGCTAGTCTTTATCTTATTAGTTAGTCTTAGTCCTTAGAGAAGTGCAGTATTTGACGTGTCTACGAAGTCCTAGCCGTGACTTACATATTTTGCCACTTTCAGCGCAGACGTATCGTTGTCTGTCGGGGGTCAGTTCATATTCTATTTTCGACCTCAACGTCTGGCCTCGAAAGTCGATTTCGTCGTTACCACCGTTACTAAGATGCCCCCGGAAAACGCTTTAAAGACTGGTTAGGCTCTAGCTTGCTTTCACTAGCATAGAAGAGGGCACCTGGTTGCAGGCGGCTTCCGTACGAGACAGCTGGAGATTTATTACAAAGGTCGCTACTTGCCTTAATAAGACGGTTATCAACTTCAAGTGAAAGTCATTTGCCATCGGATACTGTTCTTCCCAGCTACATACAACGCTGAGAGTGTTGCCTTTCACTGTGATCTCTGGGGCTGTATTGCCGCTGTATACATTATTGAGAACATTCTGAAACACTTCTGTTGGTGGTGGTGTTTCTAGTTTTATTGTTACACAAAAGAAGCGATTATAAAAAACATCACGTATAGTCAGCACATGTCAACTCACTCTGTCTGACTGTCTGATACAAATTTTGAGCACAATATTTCCTATATTTTCTATTCTCGGATCAAGCTGACCATGTGTACACAATTATTGACTCTCGAAGGTAACACGTTCATCAATCTAAAAAAAAAATTAACCAAATAGTTTTTCCTAATAGTGGCTATTAATTAATTATGCTCGATGTTGAAAAGGGAAATAATTCTTACAGTATTGAGAGATATGGCAGTCGATCTGGAGTTTTTACCCTTATATAAGCCTTAATTTATATTTTATATATTTCCTTGTTTACTACTTTTAATCGTTGAGACTTTATTGATGGAATAATGACATTTTAATTATTTTTTTTAATAAAGGATCTTATTTATTGACAAAATACAGGCCTATATTAGCATTCTCAAGTTTTTGCTTATAGTTGCATTTGTATTATTTTTCTACGTGATCAATATGGATATGTAAATGTGAAATTCCATTTAATGAAATGGTTCTCCTTAGCCATCTCATTGTAGTGCTTAGAAACAGTTGGTCCTAGGAGGAGTCTGTTTGAGAACTACTGGTAAACACAGTTATCTTTGCAACTCTGGGCCGATGTTTTAGTTTTTAATGTGGTCTTATCGTAATGACGCTAATGGGTTGCATCACTTCCTCTCCCCTTCTCACGTACGCTAGGCATCTTCCTTCTAGAAATACATTTCATAACTATTTCTTTAGAACTGCAACTGTTTTGAGTAGGAATATAAACTAAGAAGTTGTTTCAAATGAGATCACATACTGGAGGTAGGAGGCAGTGGAGATAAACCCTTTCTTGATCTGTGGTTTGGGCATTGCAAGAGTTAAGCCGCTTAGAGTCTATGTTTTATCTATTTGAATTTCGTCAGAAGTAATAAATAGAGATGAAATCTAGGACATCAGGGGTCGACAACAAGCAAATGGCCTGCCGAAGATTTTCGCGTGGTCCGCCGAGTGTCCACGAAAAAAAAGAATTGACTACACTACAATAGAGAATGTATTTTCTGAGAGAAAAACTAAATGTAAAGTTATAGTTATTTAATGATACAATCCTACCATTTATAATAATATAAGTAATGCTTAGTGTTGTAGATAAACGACAGGTAAAGTGACAGAAGAAGTATACATTTACTCTAATGAGAGTTGGAAAGAAGATTAAATTTATTTCTTTGAGTGGATGAATGCCTGACACTGCACTGCTGCTTATATTAAATAAATAATACTTTACAAATATGAGGACTAGCTGGATTCGTCACTGCAAGCTATTCTAATCTGTGTTTTATTCTGTGTTCTAATCTGTGTTTTAATCTGTGTTCTAATATGTGTTTTAATCTGTGTTCTAATATGTGTTTTAATCTGTGTTCTAATCTGTGTTTCAATCTGTGTTTTTTATCTGTGTTTTAATCTGTGTTTTAATCTGTGTTTTAATCTGTGTTTTAATCTTTGTTCTGTTCTGTGTACAAAGCCATACACAACATTGCTGCCCGCAAAGCACTCGGATGCGATGGTATCCCCCCAGATCTTCTAAAGCAATGCAAAACTACTCTAATCCAACCTCTACACGAACTGCTTTGCAAATGTTGGCAAGAAGGCGCTGTGCCACAAGACCTGCGGGATGCTAAAATCATTACACTGTATAAGAACAAGGGTGACAGAAGCGACTGCAACAATTACAGGGAAATCTCCCTCTTAAGTATTGTAGGCAAAGTCTTTGCTCGAGTGATACTTCCCAGGCTACAAAAACTCGCTGATCGGGTCTATCCAGAATCACAATGCGGCTTTCGCTCAGGGAGATCCACGACTGACATGATTTTCTCCATCCGCCAACTCCAGGAAAAGTGCAGAGAACAAAGGATACCTTTGTACATTACGTTTATTGACCTGACAAAGGCCTTCGACCTAGTTAGCAGAGATGGCCTCTTTAAAATTTTACAGTTAATAGGCTGTCCACCCAAGCTACTAAATGTAATCATATCTTTTCACCAAAATATGATGGGTACAGTGCAATTCAACGGTGCCAGCTCTGAAAGTTGCAGTATAAACAGCGGAGTTAAACAAGGATGTGTCCTGGCCCCAACCCTCTTTGGAATACTATTTTCACTGCTAATCCACAACGCGTTTGACAAATCCACTGAAGGCATCTATCTCCATTCCAGATTTGATGGCAAACTCCTAAATATTGCCAGACTGAGGGCCAAAACTAAAATCAGAGCCACCCTCGTAAGCTTTTCGCGGATGACGCAGCGGTAGTGGCACACACACAAGAGGAACTTCAGTCACTAATGTCCCGCTTCTCTCAGGCCTGTAAAGAATATGGCTTGACTATTAGCACGAAGAAAACAAATGTTATGGGACCACCTGCTACAGCACCACCCTCCATCCTCATAGACGATAACAGGCTGGACGCCGTAAACGAATTCTGCTATCTGGGATCCACAATTACAGATGACCTGTCTCTAGAAGATGAGTTGAAAAAACGCATAGGGAAGGCTGCCTAACATTCGCTAGACTCAGACCAAGAGTTTGGGAAAACCATAAGCTAACTACGGTGACCAAAATGGAAGTCTACAAGGCATGCGTTATGAGTACACTGCTGTATGGCAGTGAATCATGGACCACCTACGCAAAGCAAGAGAGAAAACAGAACTCATTCCATTTGAGATGTCTCCGTAGGATCTTGAATGTCACATGGAAAGAAAAAGTGTGCAATACTGAGATCCTTGCGCGATGAGGTATTCCCAGCATCTTTACAGCCCTCAGACAACGCCGTTTGCGCTGGCTTGGACATGTTCGCCGGAGGGAGGACAAGCGCATCCCGAAAGTCATCCTCTATAGTCAACTCGCGACTGGCACAAGAAAAACTGGTCGCCCCCACCTCCGTTACATAGATGTAATAAAACATGACCTCAAATCAGTGAACATCAATACTGACAATTGGGAAGACATAGCTGCAACAGGTGGAGAGAGACAGTGACCAAGAAAGCTATGGACAGTGAAAGTACATGGGTCTCAGCCCAGGAAGAAAAACGCAAAATCCGAAAAACGGCCAGCTCCTCTACCACCGAAGCAAAAGCCACCTTAACCTGCGCTATCTGTGGACGGGAGTGTCTCTCCAAAATAGGGCTCCACAGCCACATGAGGAAGTGTGCTCTGAGATGAACCATAGTCGTCCTACGACTGAAGGAGGCCAATGAATCTGTGTTTTAATCTGTGTTTTAATCTGTGTTCTAATCTGTGTTTTAATCTGTGTTCTAATCTGTGTTTTAATCTGTGTTTTAATCTGTGTTTTAATCTCCTGGGCAACGTGAGACAGGACGATTACGCTAAAGGGTTGCACAACAAAGCTCACGTGGGAGTGCCTATAAGAGTGCGAGAACCATCTTATTGCACTGTGCGGGGATGTAAAAGAGCTCCCACAGCGAGGGTGCCGTCCCTCAAAGGGCGTTACATAAATTGCGCATGGTCAGTCTGGTAGATCAAAGGAATATGGCGGGGGCCAAGGTGTAATCGGCCTCCGGCCGCGTCACTAGTCTCCGAGTCGTTGCCACTTGAAGTGAACGCAAAACTAAACACGAGTTTGGTCTCGAGTCTCACCCTCCGCCAGACAGTACAGTGTATGCGAGGTGTACAAAGTTCATTCAGGCCGGTAGAACGGAGCACTTGTTTACTTTTGCTGGCCTTTGGGTTGAAAGTGTGAGACAATTTCTAATGGTATTTTAATGTTTTAATTTGTGTTTTAATTGTGTCCCAGTCTGTGTTTTAATTTGTGTCCAGACTCAACGATGATCATTTGCAATAACAATTAGGAATAGCAACATTAATTTTTGCAGCTGACATTACATAACAACTTTACAACATTACAACATTACAACTATCATTTTCTTTATTCACAATTAGAAAATAGTTTTTCAAATGATTCTGTTCATTCCTACTTTAATAATAAACCAGCTGCAGATTCACTACAGAGAATAAAGTGACTTATTATTTCAAATATTCGATCAAATTGTTATGCGGGCAAGCCTTGAAGATTTTAAAATCGGTCCCTATCCTCATAGAAATTAGTTGATCAATATATGTGTATGTATGTTTGTATGTATGTAGGTTAGTAGGTGTATGTATGTATGTATGTATTGTATTGAATTCTATTGTATTGTACATTGTATTGTATTATATTGTATTGTATATTTTATGTCTATGATTGTATTGCATATTTGTTCAAGGGAAGGGTAAACGACTTTTACAAAAATGAACTATAGTTTGTAATTTTTTCGGAATTCTCAACTGTTGAGTATCTAAACTAATAAATAAAAAAAAAACATTTTATTAGTGACACGAACATTAGTATATCTTAATGATGTAGATTGTAGATTAACTAGCCAGTTTTAATCTGCTGTAATGTAGGATTATCAAGGCTTCATATGTCACGATCAAGATAAATAGATATTCGTTATCCCACCCCACTAGGATCAATAAATAGAGGCCATTATATGTCATATTGTCAAATGAGGAAGCTGGTGGAGGCTAGAAGGATTTCCACACCACCAACCAGAATAGAATTACACACGCAGACATTTATCCATTCTACCTTGATTATATGCAGGGCCGAATATAAGTATGCGAAGGCCCCAGGGCAGAATTTTTCGAAAGCTTTAATAAATATTTACTTATTAATAAAAACAAATATTACTATCAAAATGTGTACCTTATTAGAAAAGAAAGCGAGTATTTGTAAATATGCCTAGTTTTGTAACATAAAATAAGTGTTTACGCAATGTAGTAAATCACGGAGTATATTAACGAGAAGACGAACGCACTAAATGCGGACACTTTATAACCACGGCAGTGTTGTTAATCCGAACGTTAAAGAATGGTGCGAACAAGGCGAAGAAGCATCCTCCGTACACATACAAAAATGCTGAACCGTCGAAATATGGATTTTTTTTCTCCTCTGTTGTGGGGCCCCCCTTCTTGAGGCGTCCACTGGGCTCTAGCCCCACCGCACCTCCCTTAAATCCGGCCCTGATTATAGGAATGGTATGAGATATCCTATGATAAGTAGATGATGCTGTACAGTGTAACTAATAGGTCATATATTGAGAGGAGGAAATAGTATTCGTACTTGTTCAACTTTTATTTATTTAAACCTATTTGTTTCTCTTATGAAATCTAAAAGTAACCTAGAGGAATCCTTTATTTTATGAATATTCAAACAAAATTATCACATGTGCAAATAAGTATAGGCCTATATTAAAATCTGCTAATCAGATACAGTTTCTCAAGGGACGCAATGAAAATTACCGTAATGCCAACACCGTTAAGAAATTTTCAGTTACATCCCCTTCACTGTAGCCTCATAACTAAATGTTAGCTATAAACATCGTACAACTTATTATTGTATTGACCTGCGTTATAATCAATTATATACATAAATATTAATAGTAGTATTATTCCTATTATTGAAAAATAATAAATCATTTCTATCTATAAAACTATTTCCTATAGTCATATTAAGAGTGTTATTTTCCACTTCGGGTGTGGGTACCCACAGACACACACAAACAGGCATTGAGAAGTTTGTACACTCACATACACGTCTACATGTCCAACTCTTCTACGCAACACACTTACACACTCTCTGGTTTGAGAACTGTTCAAGAATCTTACAAGCCTGAGCCTCCATTTGGATTCTTTTTATTTCATTTTAATTTATTTCCTTTTTTTTTCCATCTTAAAAAGACAAAATATTTTGTTAGTACAAAATAAACAAGAAAAATATAAAGCATCCATTTCTAAAAAAGGAACATTTCTTCTATATACTTGAGTTTTCTCAGTGTGGTCAAATAGCTAGCAATTCTTTTCCCACAAATATTCATACGCCGTCGAATCGCTAATAACGAGCCGTTTTAGAGAACTGTGTCCAGTTTCTGCTTGTTTCCATCTGTTTTTTGCCAATGAATGTGCAAGCTGAGAAGAGAAATTATAAAAAAAAAAAAGAGAGAGAAAAGAAACATGATACCTTCTGTATACAGCTTGTACAGAGATTAGTTGTGCTTAAAATTAAATGAATGTCAGATTTTTCAAAAAAAAAAAAAAAGGAACAATTTTACCACGCTCCAGTCCTAACGATACGATAACATCAACTTTTGAATTTCTGGTAAAATCGTTTGAGCTGTTTTCGAGATTCGTGTTTTCAGGTTATTCTACTCATCCAGAAGGTTTTTCCACGAAGGTACGAGTTGAATAGAACTATTGTAAAATTTAATTTTTTTTTCTACTCCTCTGAGTGTTTACGTGTTTTAGCTTCAAACATCCTTCCCTCACCTGAGTGTCTTGTTCTACGCCTCTGAGTTTAGGTGTTTACCTTCAAACATCCTTCACCTGAGTGGCTAGTTCTACGCCTCTGAGTTTAGGTGTTTACCTTCAAACATCCTTCACCTGAGTGGCTTGTTCTACGCCTCTGAGTTTAGGTGTTTGTCGTCAGACATCCGCACACAATCTCACTTGACCATCCAGCATGACTTGACCTGTGTCCTACAGCCTCTCTACTCTGTCATCTTGACCAGATCAATGGCTAACGCTCTGAATCCCAGACTCGGCCACTAAATCAATAACGTATCGATAGAATCGGATTTGAACGAAAAAAAAACATTAAAAAAATCACAATATAAAAGAAACAGGGCAATAGGGGGGGGGGGGGGGGGGGAGAGCGGGGTTGAGAACAAAAGTCCTGGCAGGCCGTTCAATACGGTTTGTCTATAACATGTCATAGAATGGAAATAAAGGTAATAAGACCAATTCCGTTTGGTCCAAATGAAGGTGTAGTTCAGAGTGCCCAAAAAGCAAATCAACATGTATGGACCTAGACTTCCGAGTCTAATTCTAAATATAGCGTGCTGCTCTATTGCTAGCATTGGAAAGCTTTGTAATGTACAGCGTTTCTTAACTTTCATTCTTAAAGAGTGCTCTTGATCACGCTCATACACCGGCCCTTTTTTTTTTGTTTCCCTTCATACACACCAAGGTAATGTCTGTCCTAACTGACGTCAACCGATCCGCAGTGTTACCCTGTACTGACTCAATTACTGGTTGGAAACAGCTGCCTAGTCAAAATATAAGATGGAATTTTTCTAAGACCATCCTTTTAGAAAACTAGCTTCTATGTCATATCTATCTATCTATCTATCTATCTATCTATCTATCTATCTATCTATCTATCTATCTAATCTATCTAATCTATCTAATCTATCTATCTATCTATCTATCTATCTATCTATCTATCTATCTATCTATCTATCTATCTATCTATCTATCTGTATGTCTGTCTGTCTAACTGTCTATCTATCTATGTATCTATCTATCTATGTATCTATGTATCTGTAAATGAAGGTTGAATGGTGTAAGGTTGCAGAATGCGAATGTCGTGTAATGCTGGGTTCTTGCTTCCTGAAGTACTCTTGACACGTGACATGACAAATACTATAAACTGACCAAAGTGTGTTTCAGTAGACAAATATGAAATTTATTTTACAACAATAATAATAATACTGCACTCTTAGTTAGTGCATCAAGTCAAGAAATAATAAACAATCCTATCCGCACAACAGCGGTATCAAATGCATCCAATATATGTTAGAGTCTCTAGATTACAAATCACGTTCCCATCTCAGCGGGTAACAATAAGAACAATTACTACTAGTGACACTGGAACTCCAACTATAGATATCCATTGAAATACGAATAATAACGTAATATTCAATAAGCACATAATGAAATCAACTCTCAAATATTATTAATCAACAATCACCAGTCCATCGACTTTCATGCTATATACACCAGTCCAGGAAGCAACGTCCAACCTTCCTGGACCGGGAGCAAGACCTTACTAACTTGACTTGACTGAACTCAAAGTCAACTTTATTCATTCTACGTCCTGTTTTCTACTCTTAACATGACGTGACCATTAAATCATGCAATGCCAACTAAGACTGTGACTATCTATCTATCTATTTATCTATCTATGTATCTATCTATGTAGCTATGTATCTATGTATGTGTGTATGTATGTATCTATCTATCTATCTATCTGTCTGTATGTCTGTCTGTCTGACTGTCTATCATTCTATCTATCTATCTATCTGTCTGTCTGTCTATCTGACTCTCTCTCTCTCTCTCGATATATGCATATACAATATAAAATTCTTGGTCATTACTAATTATCACTAATTGTCCAACTTTACGCGGACTATAAAATGCGATAATTAAACCTGTTCTTTCTTAACTGAATCCTAGGAGAACTAAGCTATTTTACCGCAGTGGTCAGATTGAACAAAAATGATTTTTTATTACCAAAATTTCAACCAACAATGGATTTGTTATTAGTAGTTTTTTGTTGTTGTTTGTTGTTGTTGTTGTTTTTAGGGGAGGTATAAAATTGGGTTATTCTAAATAAACATGTGCATTGTTATTAGTGTGTATGTGTTTTGTGTGTGAATGTTGTTTGTATTTGCATCTATATTGTTATTGTACAATCGTTACGCTGAGGTTGTCAATTGTAGTCAAACTGAATTTCCATTTTTATTGGAAGAATAAAAATTATCTTATCTTATCTAATATATACCAGAAACCAGTAAACTTTGAATCACTCTATGCCAGGAACCAGTAAACTTTTGAATCACTCTATGCCAGGAACCAGTAAACTTTTGAATCACTCTATGCCAGGAACCAGTAAACTTTTGAATCACTCTATGCCAGGAACCAGTAAACTTTTGAATCACTCTATGCCAGGAACCAGTAAACTTTTGAATCACTCTATGCCAGGAACCAGTAAACTTTTGAATCACTCTATGCCAGGAACCAGTTAACTTTTGAATCACTCTATGCCAGGAACCAGTAAACTTTTGAATCACTCTATGCCAGGAACCAGTAAACTTTTGAATCACTCTATGCCAGGAACCAGTAAACTTTTGAATCACTCTATGCCAGGAACCAGTAAACTTTTGAATCACTCTATGCCAGGAACCAGTAAACTTTGAATCACTCTATGCCAGGAACCAGTAAACTTTTGAATCACTCTATGCCAGGAACCAGTAAACTTTGAATCACTCTATGCCAGGAACCAGTAAACTTTTGAATCAGTCAATGCCAGGAACCAGTAAACTTTTGAATCAGTCTATGCCAGGAACCAGTAAACTTTTGAATCAGTCAACGCCAGGAACCAGTAAACTTTTGAATCAGTCAACGCCAGGAACCAGTAAACTTTTGAATCAGTCTATGCCAGGAACCAGTAAACTTTTGAATCAGTCAATGCCAGGAACCAGTAAACTTTTGAATCAGTCTATGCCAGGAACCAGTAAACTTTTGAATCAGTCTATGCCAGGAACCAGTAAACTTTTGAATCACTCTATGCCAGGAACCAGTAAACTTTTGAATCACTCTATGCCAGGAACCAGTAAACTTTTGAATCACTCTATGCCAGGAACCAGTAAACTTTTGAATCACTCTATGCCAGGAACCAGTAAACTTTTGAATCCCTCTATGCCAGGAACCAGTAAACTTTTGAATCACTCTATGCCAGGAACCAGTAAACTTTTGAATCACTCTATGCCAGGAACCAGTAAACTTTTGAATCAGTCTATGCCAGGAACCAGTAAACTTTTGAATCACTCTATGCCAGGAACCAGTAAACTTTTGAATCACTCTATGCCAGGAACCAGTAAACTTTTGAATCACTCTATGCCAGGAACCAGTAAACTTTTGAATCACTCTATGCCAGGAACCAGTAAACTTTTGAATCACTCTATGCCAGGAACCAGTAAACTTTTGAATCACTCTATGCCAGGAACCAGTAAACTTTTGAATCCCTCTATGCCAGGAACCAGTAAACTTTTGAATCACTCTATGCCAGGAACCAGTAAACTTTTGAATCACTCAATGATTTTCTCATTATAAAAAAATGTAAATGAAGAGTTGAGTCGGTCATGTTGACATTGAGACTAGTCCCCCCCCCACCTCCACTCGTGTATGGGCAGGGATCAAAGTGGTTGTCTGCCTTGAAAGAGACGCCACGCTCAGCAATGCCTGGAAAACAAAACGATTTCAATACGTGCAGACGAACTGGTCACCAAACGTGAATCAGCTGCAGTAGTCAATAGACATAGGCCAGTGCAAATAAGACTTTAGGGCGAGGCCTTGGTTCAATGGTCGATACCAATCAATTCCAGCCAACAAACATTGAGTCCTAAACACAGCAGGAGTAGGTACTGCAGTTACGGGCTATCATTTCATTCACATTCCATTTTTGTGTTGGATGCTAGTGAGGTTAAAAAACAATTGTTTCAGTTGATGTTGAGATTTGAAAACAGACTGAAGCAGTGTCAAGCTACACATGAGTCTTGAGTCATCCAGTCAAGTCAGTCAATCAAGTCATCCAGTAAGTCATACGGCAGGGTCAAACATCAATAAGTCATTCAAAAAGCCAATGAAACTTGATGCCGCAGTGTGAAATATTTCATATTTGATGTGCATGGTGTTTGTTCGTCTAATCTAAAGGGTTCTCGAGTTTTTGTTTTGTTTTGTTGGTTTTCTTTTAGGTTTTTTTATTATTTTGGTTTTGAACGTGCAGAAACTTTTCTTCCATTAGCAGGAATCTTCTTACTCCAGTCATTCCATAAGCTTCGTTTAGTTTATATCTGTTGGTGTCTCCCAACTCCTGCTAGGAACTCACTTTCGTGTTAGTGAAAGATGTGAATCAATTATTTTGACAATTTCCCATCCTCCTGTCCAGCGTTACCGTTATCACCCAATTTTCCATCTCAGTGACTAAGTGGAAGTAACAATTATTCTATAAATTTTTTATTACTAAGAAACAGTAATTACAGTTCATTTATCTTGGTTCGATGATGACCACTTTTGTCATCCTGGGGGCTGAGGGCTTTGCACTGGGGTTTTGTGCCTCCTCATGTGGCTGGTGAATGTTCGGCTGCACACTGGGCAGTTTATTCCAGCTGGAGCTAGGGTCATTTGCCTTGCTTTTCTTCTCTCTAACGCTTTTCTTCTGCCAGCGCTGTTCTCTTTTCCTCGGCAATGGTTGTTATTACTCAGAATCAGTACCCCCTCTCCCGATCAGCATTATGCCACCCCATTCAGGAGAGTAGGTGAGACAATCTCTCTTTGATGTATCTCAAGTATGTATTTGATGAACATAGTTATAGACTTTGATGTACCTCAAGTATGTATTTGATGAACATAGTTATAGACTTTGATATGAATTAGCTTCTAATTAGTATTTGTAGTTATTAGTCCTTGAAAGCTATCTTGAATTTTTATTGCAGGTGAGCGGTAAAGCTCTTGGCTTCCAAACCGATGGGTTCCGGGTTCGAATCTTGGGATTTTTAATTTCTGGATTTTTTTTAAGGCGCCATACTTTCGTGAGTACCTGCCGTTAGTTTTGGAAAGTAAAGCAGTTGGTCGTTGTGCTAGCCATAGGACTTCCCTGTTAACCGTCGGACATAGATGCAGATGACCTGTACGCCATCTACCCTATAGATCGCAAGGTCTGAAATGGAAACTTTTGTTTTATTTTTACCAGTGGGGCACAAGCCCCCACTCCCACACACACACACACAAATTTAAAAATCGTTCGCGCCACCAAATTCATGCATAGTATACTCGTTATAGCTAGTTCGTTTAGGCCTTTGGTTTATCGTAAGAAAAGTGTTTCGAAGATAAGGTTTATAAGTTTTGAATACGAGTAAAACAAAAATATTTCTGAAGATAGTATTGAAAGGCATCAGTTTCCCCCATCGAGAGGATATGCGCGAGCCACGAGCCATGCGTTTTCCTGAGTTAAGAGCTTCAGAAATTCATCCTCATGGAGTCTACAAAGCACTTTTTTTTTCTCTAAGTAAGAAGAGTTCCTGTCACAAAATGTATATAAAAAAAAGTGCAAGACGGGCTGTATGTTTAATCCAGCAGGAGGTAGCACTGGCGAAGGACATACCAGCTACATATAGGGATCGAACGTTGGTGATGTAAGATGTAAAATAATCCTTGTGTGAAGACGTTTTGTCACTGATAATCCTTGTGTGAAGACGTCTTGTCACTGACTATGTCGTGTGAAGACGTTTTGTCGCTGATTATGTCGTGTGAAGACGTTTTGTCGCTGATTATGTCGTGTGAAGACGTCTTGTCGCTGATTATGTCGTATGAAGACGTCTTGTCACTGATTATGTCGTATGATGACGTCTGTCTTATTTTGAAAATGAAACAACGTCTCTTACTTTAAATACTTTTGATTTGAGAAACATTGCCATTTAGCTTGGCTAATTATTTAAAACTGGATTAACAGCTACAAGGAAAATCTTTTTTTTTGGCCCTTGGAAAGTAAATTCTGCCCGACCCTTCTTTATTTGTGCTCTTAGCCCTCCCCTCCCACTCCCCCCACCCCAATTTGAGAATCGTTGGTTTAAATAATATTATATTTGTTCTGTTATACATCCCCTGTCTATGATCTAAACTTTTCTTCAAATGTTCGGAATGTTTGGAATGTGATCTGAATGTCTTATTCTAAAATGTTAAGAATTCGATATGAACGTCTCTAATTTCAAAATGTTTGGAATGTGATCTACACTTTCAATTCTACATTTGGAGTGTGATCTGAACTTGTCTTAATATGTTTGGAATGTGATATAAAACCTGTCTTAAGATGTTTGGAATGTGATCTCAACTAATCTTAAAATGTTTGGAATGTCATTTGAACTACTTGCCAGGCTTTGATCATAAAGAGAATGTGAGAGCTTGGAGGCTGAGGTTATCGGTGAAAATCAATAAGAATTGACTTGAGACGTGATTGATTCACTGGACCAGCCATCTGCCCAGCTATTTGGTGTCTCTTTGATTGTCGCCCGTGGATGATGTGGACCACCAGACAACTAGCAGTCAAACCGAGTCATACATGTGACAGAGTCATACATGTGACAGAGTCACACTGAGTCAAACACAGAGTTTTTAATCTATTGGTATTTGTATTTTTTTTCTGGCCGTGGAAAGTTTTTGGACTGAATTTTTTTCTGAATGTCAAACTTAAAGTTGTACACATTTGAGGTAAGTTTTGATTAGTTGTTGTTTTTTTTAATTCAAGACTTACTTCTTAAAATAATATATAAATAAATAAATAATAAAAAATAATACAATGCATTAAAAATAAATTTGTAAAAAAATTTTAAAAAATATTTTTTTAAAAATAATAATAGATATAAATAAATAAATAAATATGCATAAATATTTTTTTTATTTTAGCAAGACTCTACAAATAAGAAAAAAAAAGATCAAAAAATAAAAAAATAATAAAACGGAAACTAAGACATAAAAAAGAATCAAGTCAAATAAATTAATAAAAAAACTATCTTTAAAAAGTAAAACTTAAATAAAATATTTTACAAAACAAATAATATGCTAGAAATGGAATTTGAAAACAAAACTAAAACGGAAGATGATTTTCCCTCCATTGATTATTTCTCCGAGTCTCAAACAATGAAGGAGCTCATTTCTCTTATTTTATCTTATCTAATACAGACGTTACTTAAAAAAAAAAAAGATGATTACGTCCTACGCGTCATGCATTTAATCATGCATGTTAACCAATGACTTAAATTCTGCCAAGTCACTGGTTTTCCTGGCTAGCTCAGCGGACCCATTCCATGCTCTAATAGCACTAAGAAAGAAGGAGTATTTGTACAAATTTGTCCAAGCCTATGGAACAATATTTCTAACAACTATTAGACCTAAGTCTTGCCCATCAAAAAGTAGCGAAGACTATTTTTTTCAATTCTTGTTCTTATTGTTTACTCTGTACTTTATTAGAACCTAAAGAGTCGTGTACAGCAGGACATCCATCTTGTTTGCTTTTCTAGTTGGAAACAATGTTTCATAGAATGAAAGAGAATGAAACATGAACAAGGATCAGTATTTTTCACTTCTGTCCTAATGATCCCATTTCACTGGAAACGAAAAGTTCACAAAACGTGAGAAGCCAAAAGAGTTTGTCTAAATTTATTTGTTTTTTCCTTTTTTATTCTTTATTTATGTTAATTGTTAATTGTTTGCTACAACGAATTGTTTTCCTTTCCGTTAGGCTCATTACCGTTTGTGTAAACACCAGCTTTGATTTACAATAAGAGATGAACACAGTGGAACACAAACACACACTCAGACACACTGTCACACACACTCAGACACATAGTCACACAGATCAAAGTATTTCACGTGTTTAAATATTTCTTTTTACTAAAGTATTTGCTCGTACTTCGTAACAAATGGATGTGAACAAATAGATGTGAACAAATAGATGTGAACAAATAGATGTGAACAAATAGATGTGAACAAATAGATGTGAACAAATAGATGTGAACAAATAGATGTGAACAAATGAATAGGAACAAATAGATGTGAACAAATGGATGTCCAAGCTCCAGTTTCCTCCATGAAGTTGTTAAGTCAATAAAGAAATTGTAAATAACGATGTAAAGTTTAACTAAAATTGTAAATGATAAAATATTTACATCAAACATATTGAAGGCATAGTTTAAATAGAATAGATAAACATGTTTGTAGCAATGTTTGTTTGTAAAATGTTTGACATGTTTCGGATGTTCCCGCAGAGTTGAAGATAAGCTACATCCTAATCCAGACCTTCCGCAGGACAACGGGGGATTGCAGCGGGCAGGGTATGGGGGGGGGATTTAAAATCAAACCCCCCTTGCCTGCAATGGGGCAAGTGATGATTTAAGATTAAAATCTCAACTGCAATATACAAAAGTAAAGCAAAAAAACATTCACAAAATTCCACCCCATCCCCGGGTTGAAAATCTCGCGAAGCCTTAATCTAGATCTACTCTTCGCAAAGATAGTTTTCTAATTTTACAATGGAAATATCTTGCAAAATTGACCATTCAATGCATTATTTAATCAAATTAACCTTCAAATTTGTGTTTCAAAAGCATTTTTACATAAATTCGTTCCTTATAGCTGCGAATTTAGACGTCTAGACGTACATTTCAAAAGCCACATTCATGTTCTCGCGCGCTTCTTTCATTAGACAAACACGCATGCCTAGAAGAGAAAATCTCTTGAAGCCTAAATCTAGATTTAATTCAAAGATGATAGATCTACTTTTCGCAAATATACATACAAAATATAGTATATTAATTTCATGTTTTCATCAAATAAACCCTCAAATTTGTTGAGTTTCAAGAACATTTTTACATAAATTCGTTGGCTATAGCTGAGACTTTAACCGTCTTGGCATACATTTTGATAGCTCCTTTAATAATATCACGCGATTCTTACACCAGACACTACCGAACGGTCACGCATGCGCAGACCAGCTCACATTATTATATTTTGTCATTCACGCATTTGCATTACTTATTACATTATTATTTTTGTTGAAGTGTGTTTCTAATACACTATATCACTGACTCACTGACTATATCTGTGATACGCAAGTTAAGACCCACGGGTTAAGACACACGGGCCGAGGGTAATATCTGGCTAGCAATAAATAAATGTGACAAAACCTTAAAACGACAATTACCTTATCAGAAAATAACAGTCAATAATGGTAATAACTTCATGTGGTTTTTACATCAATGCAACGTTATGTGGTAAAAGAAATTATGGCAATAGCAGTTAATGTGGTAAAAGAAAATTATGGCAATAGCAGTTAATGTGGTAAAAGAAAATTGTGGCAATAGCAGTTAATGTGGTAAAAGAAAATTGTGGCAATAGCAGTTAATGTGGTAAAAATAATTGTGGTAATAGCAGTTGTTACAACTTTCCTATTCTATAACTCTATCTTCTTATACTTCTAACTCGATAGCATCTCCCTCAGGTCTCGCTACGTCTCTAGGTGTCCCTGGTTCAGTTCTAGGTAAGGAAATAAAACAATGAAACCACTAGATCAAACACATACACTTTAATCAGCTGCACTGCATATCACACACGCTGGTCACTCTCTGACAACAAAACACACTTCCGGTCATTCGCGCAGATTGTAAAAAAAGATTATACATACATACACACATTCATCCGTGACATCTCGCCCCTCCTTAAAGTTAGAATCAATTTGTACAAAGATACATAGAAAACACGATTAAAAAAATAAAGTATAAAACATTAAAACATAATACAACAAAAATGTTAATTCGATAGGCCACAAAGGCTCTGAATATGCCACACAGGCGTTTATGTATCCAAACAGTCTTGAACATAGTCACACAGACTTCAATGTAGTCACACAGACTTCAATGTAATAGGCACACAGTCTATAGTTAAGACATACAGTCTTAGTTGAAGACACACAGTCTTAGAAGATGAAAACACACAGTCTTAGAAGATGAAGACACACAGTCTTAGAAGATGAAGACACACAGTCTTAGAAGATGAAGACACACAGTCTTAGTTGTAGACAGAAAGTCTACCATCAAGCAACAAAGTCTAAACTGTTGAAGACACAAAAGTCTGTGATGATGCTTGTGAGAAGCCACGTAGGCTTATATATATATGATAAGTGTGACAGAATGTCCGTTACGACGTTCCCTTTACCTGGAATATGCTGCACTTCGAACTGAAAGTCCTGAAGCATCAGGGCCCAGCGAGTTACCCTGGAATTCACCGACTTACGTGTGTTTATACAGCGTAAGGGTGCGTGATCTGTGCGGAGTACGAATGTTCTGCCCAACAGGTATCTGGCCAACTTGGTTACTGCCCAAACAACTGCTAAGCACTCTCTTTCTACGGTGCTGTATCGTTGTTCTGCTGGAGACAACTTTCTACTGACGTACATAACGGGATGTAGAATGCCCTGTGATTCCTGTGCTAGGCATCCCCGATAGCAACAGCAGATGCATCAGTAGCTAGTATGAATTCCTTCTGACAGTCAGGTAGACGCAGTACCGGCTCCTCAGCATATGCCTTCTTTATCTTCTGCAGTGATACTTCACAGTCATGTGACCATCTGATCACGTTGGGTGCTCCCTTTCTGGTCAGGTTTGTGAGTGGCTCATTCATCTCTGCAAAATCTGCTATAAACCTTCAATAGAAGTTGCAGAGTCCCAATAAACTACGGACCTGTCTCTTGGTTGTTGGCTGACGAAGATTCATAATCAGTTGTCGCAGTTCAGGTTGTGGTTTCAGTGAGTGTCCACCAATTACATATCTTAGAAAGGAAATGTTCTTGCAACCAATCTCCACTTTAGATGGTCTCACGGTTAAACCATTTCTCCTCAATGTATCTAGAACCATTTCTAGATGTTGTAGGTGATCTGACCAAGTAATGTCATGAATGCAGATGTCGTCTAGGTAGCACAGTACATGGGGTAGATTAGACAACACCTTTCTCCCTCATTCTGCTGAACGTTGCTTGTGCGTTGACAAGCCCGAAACTCATGATATTAAATTGAAATAAACCAAAAGGACTACTAGAGGCTGTAAGTGGTTTAGCTTTATCTACTAAAGGTATCTGCCAATACCCACGGGTCAGGTCTAGCTTTGTAAAAAATGTTGCATCTGCCATTTGAGGTAACAAGTCTTCAGGATTGGGTAATGGTTCCGAATCAAGCACAGTAACTTTGTTTAGCTTCCTGTAGTCAACACATATTCTTACTGCGCCTGACTTTTTCCTAACACAATTGGTGTCGTGTATGGTGACTCTGTTGGGGATATAATATCTAACTTCAGCATCAATTGAATCTCTTCTTCCATTTCCTTCATATACCCTAAAGGTACTGGATACGGTTTCTGTTTCACTGGTTCAGAGTCTTAAAGTATGATGTCGTGTTTAATTGCTGCAGTTCTCCCTGGTACACCCGTCAAGATATCATCATATCTAGCCAGTACTTCTTTTACTTGCTTCGTTTACTCTACTGATAGTGACTCTTCAATTTTGCAATCTGTCCAAGTTTCTGATTGCTTTAAAGCTAATACAGATAGAAATGATCCGGTCAATTCATTTTCGTCTTTCTCTGGTTCATTAACTATCGAACAACTGGAACGAACTACTTTATCAGTGTTAGTATTACTTTCCTGTGACTTTCCACCAAACTCTCTTAACATGTTGATGTGAAATGTTTTCAGTTTTCATCTCATATTGATTTGGAAGTCTACTGCAGTTATTTTCTTGAATACTTGAAATGGTCCTTGCCACTGAACAATCAGTTCATTGTCTTTCCTTGGAAGTAGTACATACACAAGGCTTCCTCCTTGAAGTTTTCTTAGAGTTTTATTTCTGTTAACAATTGTTCTGTGTCGTGCTAACTGTGATTCTAATGCTTGCTTTGCAAGTTGACATGTTGTTACCACTTTCTCTCTGAGCTCGACGACATGTTGATAGCTTGTTCTAGATTCATTACCAATATTTTCTTTTGTCAACAAATTTTTCAACAAACTAAGTGGACCTTTCGGGTTTGCTCCATACAATAATTCGAAAGGTGAAAATCCTGTTCTTTCTTGTGGAACTTCTCGGTAAGCAAAGAGAACTGCTGGGATGTACATGTCCCAGTCTGATGGTCTGTCTAGTGCTACTTTAATAATCGTTTCAAAGTCCCGTTCCACCTCTAGCTAACTGCATTGCTTTGGGGCCTGTAAGGTGTTGTGAAGGTTTGACGAATCCCAAACTGCTTCAGAAATTGATGTGTTAACTCGCAAGTAAACTGAGTCCCTTGGTCACTTAGAATTTCTTCAGGAATTTCCAAGAGAGAGAAAATGTTGAACAATTCATGAGTTACATTTTCTGCAGTTATTGTCTTTAATGGCAAAGCCTCTGGCCAACGGGTGCATAGGTCAACCATCGTAAGGATGTATCTGTATCCTCTTTTAGACATAGGGTTTATGGGATCCACATTGTCTACGGCTACTTTCTGAAATGGTCTATCTTGCAGATCTGTGGCCTGTAATGGGGCTATTGTATAACGATCTCTGGGCTTTGTACTGGCACAAGTGCTGCACGCTGAACAATATTTTTTCACATCTTGAAATATTCCTGGCCAGTAAAAGTTATTCAGAATTCTTTGTCTTGTTCGTGCTGTCCCCATATGACCCGCAAAAGGTGAGTCATGGCCTAACTCTAAAATTCTGTTTCTGTCGGAGGCAGGAATGACTAGCTGTGGTTTCTCTTTCTTATTTTGTCTCATCAGAAGTCCATTTTTTAGCGGCCCCCGTAAGGGGAAAAAGCCGCTATTAGGTTTGTGCAAAATGTCCGTCTGTCCGTCTGTCCCACTCAGATCTCAAAAACTGGAAGAGATATGAAAAATATTATTTCATCATTAAATACGGCTTGAAAAGTTTAGGTGCAATGGCTACTTTTGGTTTTCTAAAAGCAAACCATTTAATTTATAAAATCAATTATGCAAGCGATTTAAAAAAAAAATACACCAATTCTAAAACAATTACGTAAATGTAAGGGAGGCAATGTTACAATATGCTAACAAAGGAGAACAATTTATATTGTTACAAATCTCACTATCCAGGCTCTCTGCAAACTGCACCATACACCACCAACGTAAAGAAGTTGACAACTCCGGGCTCCAAAGTAACGTAACACTTTAATGTCAATAAATAACAGCCAATACTGTACGATTGGCAACACGTACACTGTACAAATATGTCTCCGATAACACCGAATCACTGTATCAACTCTTGCACTGGCCTCTCCGTCTCGTTCCGGGCTTGCACTGGGTTCAACAGTTCAGGATTGACTTCATACACTAGGCTCGTTGTGTCGGACTCGATCACAGACCAAGATCAAGACGCCGTTCGTCTCAACTGTACTTGATAGTAGTCCGCACTGAACCGTCGTAATGCTCCGTACAGAACCACACCGCTGAACTGTGCTGTTGTCGACCGTGTTCTAAACTCTTGTCGTGAACCTCCTTTCTGAACCGTCTTGACTGCGACACCACCGCTCTTATATAGGGTCCCAACTGGCCTTCTCGAACAGGACAGAACGCCGCTCGACGTTTGTAGGTGTTCAGATGACTACAACTCTCGTGACGCTCCTGAGCTCTGTTCACGACGGCGATCCTTCCCAAACCGTCCTGTTGACACTCGACTCGGCTGACCGTCGTAGCTCGTCACGGTTGACCGCTCGTCTAGCGCTGGCCTGGGGCGATTTGCGTCGGCTGACTACACACACACCACTACCCCCATTTGTGCCCCACCAGGTTTATAACACTATGTATTTTCAGTATCACTAAGTCAAATATATTTATAAAATGTACAGGAAATGTTTACAACAAATATAAATAATAGTTAAAGATGTTTTTTCTAGTCAACTAGCTGCTAAAGTTGAAAGAAAACATTTCTGTTTGTTTATAAAGGCTAATAATGCTTTTTGTATGTAAATATGACGCACATTTTTTAAAATGGACTTTTATGCAGCGACTTTCGTGCATTAGCGTAACATCGCAACATGACGCAGTGCTAAACCAATTCCTTAAACTTTTTTTAAAAATAAGATTTTATTTATTTTTAGTTTAGTGCCCCCAATGAATAAAGAAAGATTATTTTTGTGCATTTTGTCTGTTGGTCGGTCTGTCCATCACGATTAGATTAACAAATAACACTAAGGCTCTTCTAACTTTTAGATTTTATTTCCATGCTAAAACATTGCAAGAAACACATGAGCTTTAATATATTGTTCCGGTTTTTTAATGTAAATAGCATATAAATGCTAAATAAAAATATCTATATTGATTTATATTTCATAATCTATAAATTTGTTCCGGATATTGTTTTATAAAAAATGAATTATGTCAAATGATTGTTTGAAATCGCATAATTGACTAATATTACACTTATATTCTTTGACACTACGTCACTATAGTTTATTTATCAATATCAATTGTTCCGAATTTTTAACTTAAAACAAATTTATGTCAAATAATTTTATTTTTTTCAAAAATATCGACAATAGGTTATTCATGATTTTAAAATAAAAAAGTAATTTACTAGATACGATTATTGAAAATCACTATTTTAGATTTATTTTACAGTTAATTTTCTGGCCGAAACATAATAAAAGTTGTTTAATCGGTAAAGAATGTTCCGGATTTTGTTTCGTAAAAGAAAAAGACCTACATTACCTTAATTTTCTTACAAATCGTCGCCAAAAATGATCCGAATTTTATATGAAAAATCTAATAACGCTAATAAATGTTTGAAATCCGTCTTCTAATAAATAAAACACATAATTTTCTCATTTACGAAAATTGGTTGTTCCGGATTTTTTATGAAAAATAATTTAGCTCTATTTATGTAAAATCGCACTTCTCTCTTACACTACATTTAACTTTCTAGCTAAAACGTTAGAAAATCTAATTATCGTTAATATTATGCTCCGATTTTTAAGGAAAACAACTTCCTAACACTAAAGTATGGTTTGAAAAAATCTCCATAAGGCTATGGTACATCTAATTTTCATAACAGACCATCCCACAAATTTAATTTACGGCATTTGATTAATCTGGAATTCTTATTTTCTCTCACTACAAATGTATAAACATCCGGAACAATCTATTATAGAAACTTAAAACTAATGCGATGTTTCGGAAGGGAAATTAGATTTTAATCAGATTTTCAATAGCTTTTATATCTTTTTTTTCTCGTAATTAACATGACGGACAGACAGACTGACAGACAAAAAAAAAAGCGTCTTTAATCCTTATATATATATATATATATTAAGTCTAACTAGCCTATGAAATAAAATGCTAAAAGAAATCACTCGGTGCACCAATGTCTATGAACACTCGACAAGCTGCTCCTATAGATGATATATTTTAGTCTAACTAGGACGTGTGACGTAATGGATTTTTTTCCTTTGACGTCATATGGAATAAATTCTTTAAATGCTAAAACAACTCTGTATAGTAATGTTTAATAAACCTCGTAATGTGACTAGCATTTTAAAAAGACATAATAGCTAGATTTAGATCTAATCTAGATTTTGTTACACTAGATCTAGATTTTTTTTTAAAACTAGAGCTAGATTTTTAAAACTAGATCTAGATTTAAGTTCTAATTAAAATCATTATAGAATCTAGATCTAGAATTTCTTGGTCTAGTTTAGAATGTTTGTTGTTTTACATGTTTCGGATGTTCCTTCAGAGTTGTAGTCCAAACCTCCCGTAGGACGACGGGGATAGGAACGGGCATGGTTTGAACATGGGACCATCGATGAATCCAAACGACAGTCCAGCGAGCAAACCGCACTACCAGACAGCCATGATTTAGACTAGATCAAGATCTATAATTTAAATTTCTAGGCTTATAGTGTAGATTTTTTATTTCAAAAGTCTAGATTGTCAATATGTCAATATTGCAATGTTATAAAATACTAAAACTTATCTACTATTTTAATATTTCATATTGTAATTAGTCTATTAATTGATTATCTAGTGTTTTTTTATATATAAACCTTATATAAATCACATCTACATTATCCCAAATATATATTTTAGATCTAAATCTAGTAGATATAGTAGATATTGAGAGTGCTAAATTAGTAGTTTTATTTAGGTAGATTTACATGCTCATTCTAGTTTCATTTAAATGAAAATGCTCAATACCAAAAGATTATCTAAAATCGCTCTTCTGACATATTGTACATATCCGGTAGTTGTCATTCCGTAATGTGTAGGTATATTATCAATAGTAGGCTATAAATTTGTAACCAGTTTGTCATTAGATTAAGAGCAATGCCTGGTCGTGTGGTTAGCGCGCAGGCCTGATTATCTCTACGGTCTCAGTTTCATACCCTGCTCGATGCCATCCTCCGTCGACCAGCGAATATGCGGATCCGACAGGGATCCGTCTCCCACGGGGGCCGCCTCTGAGTTTGTGTGGTAACACAAACTCTCTTTGTAATCTTGTTCACTTCAAATTTACTGGTAGGACGCTCCGCCAATTTAAAAGTTTAACCAATGTTTGGTCCTCCTTTTGTTTCAATGCCTAACTGGATGTTAATTCTGATTCTGGCTGTTCAATCTTACTATGTAGGATCAGTTGTCCCATGTTTTCTATTACACCAGATTGAGGTCTAGTTACCGCATTTGTAACTTCTGACATTGCTGACCTTTGCCATTTGTAGATATCTGTGATGGTAGGCTCAGTTATGCCAGTCACGTTTCCTAGAATCAAGTCAGCTGCAGGCCTCTCCAACACACATGCTTCCACTTTCCCAGATAAAAATGGTGTATCAATGTCAATGACAGCTGTGGGATATTCTTCAATTGTTCCTCCAAATGTCCTACATTGGACTTTCTTGCCCGTCAACTGGTGAGGGTGCACATGCAGTCTCTTCACTCCGATTGTGGTCGCTCCTGTGTCTCTCAAGACCCAAATAGATCTTCCCAACAAATCCAGGATACATTTTTAATTTCCCAGCGTCACAAGTTACAGCTCCAGCCATCTGGATCTGATCAGATTCATGAGGGAGTTGTTCACCATGTTAATAATCTATGCAAACTGACGCATTGTACGGATGTCAAGCCGGTCTTGCCCTGTTGCTGGTTTTAAACTCCTGACTTCTGCTTGACCCCATAGTCTCATTTCGTCTTAATGGGCTTTTGTTTCTACATTGGGCTGCTAAATGTCCCGTTTTGAAACACTTAAAACATTTTCTTTTTTCACCAACACTTCTTTTCTACAGACGGTCCTGTCTCCATTCTTGTTTAAATCGACTTCTGTTATCATTAGTCTTTGCAGCGAAGGCAGACTTGCTAGTTATCAAGTCTTCCTCTCTCTGAATTGTCTGCTCTGGATGTGCAGTAATATATTAATGACACAAATTGACTGCTGTTGGCACATCTTCCGTTTTCCTTTCATGTAGAAAAGCCACTAACTAAGGATTGCAAGATGTGAGGATCTTATCTCTGATGAACAGATCAATGAGACCTTCAAATGTCTTTTCAGTATTAGACAATTCTAACCAACGCATTAAGTATCTTGCAATGTTCTCAACAAATTCGTGGAATAGCTGGTTTTTCTCTGGTTTAGCTTTATGGAACTTCTCTCTATACCCATCATCTGTCAAGTTGTATCTTTTCATCAATACTTCCTTCACCTTGTCATATTCCTCTAAATCTGTCTTAGAAAAGTTGATACAAGCTTGCAGTGCCTTTCCCTCTAAGAATGTGTATAGATGTATTTCTGTAGCTTGAGCATGCACTTCAAATCTCGCCAAATATGCATCCATTTGATCCACATTTTCATTAAAAGGTGGCAACTTTGGTTTCCATACAGGTTTTATATGCTCTTTGATTTCTCCTTTCGTCTCCCTAAGTTCCAACTCTCTGACTCTCAATTTGTAAATTTCTACATCAGCTTCTTTCTCTTTATTTTTCACAACCGCCTCTCTTTCTTTAGCTCTTTCTACCGCCTCTCTTTCTTTAGCTCTTTCTACCGCCTCTCTTTCTTTAGCTCTTTCTACCGCCTCTCTTTCTTTAGCTCTTTCTACCGCCTCTCTTTCTTTAGCTCTTTCTACCGCCTCTCTTTCTTTAGCTCTTTCTTCTCTCTCTTTAACACGTTCCTCACGCTCTCTGTCTGCTTTTTCTTTTTCTTTCTTTTCTAGCTTGACTTCTCTTTCTTTCACCCACTCCTGTAGAGCTGTCCCTGACAATCCCATCTCTTTTCCAGCGGCTATTAACTGTGTTAATCTCTCTGACATTTTGTTTATATCTCTAGCATATAATATAAACACAACACTAATAGTATTATCACTGTGTTTGACCTGATTTCGTCTTGGCTGATTGACTTAGTTTTTTCCCGCCGTTGCACGTTAGCGCACACTCTTCACGACTTCACGGCATTCTTGGTTATTGACCTTTTCACAATGGCGAACTGCAGTTCTGCCTAATGTCTTCCAAGACTAAGTCAAGTAACGAGATAGACGAGCCTCCAAATATGTTACAACTTTCCTATTCTATAACTCTATCTTCTTATACTTCTAACTCGATAGCATCTCCCTCAGGTCTCGCTACGTCTCTAGGTGTCCCTGGTTCAGTTCTAGGTAACGAAATAAAACAATGAAACCACTAGATCAAACACATACACTTTAATCAGCTTTACTGCATATCACACAGGCTGGTCTCTGGCTGACAACAAAACACACTTCCGGTCATTCGCGCAGATTGTAAAAATAGATTATACATACATACACACATTCATCCGTGACAGTAGTTAATGTGGTAAAAAAAATGTGGCAATATCAGTTAATGTGGTTAAAAAATTATGGCAATAGCAGTTAATGTGGTAAAAAAAATGTGGCAATAGTGAATGTGAAAGTAAATGTGGTAATGCATGTATCTTAAATGTAACCTCTGCACTCAATGAACGTATAGAAACCTAAGAGCAACATGGGAAGGCATCAAACCTACGTCTCAATTTCCATTTCTTTCCAAATGTTCTGTGACTCTGACACACACACGCACACACACAACTGGTCATACATACACGACGTCCAAGCCATTTTCCTGTGTCAATAACTGCCAATGCCAAGATTCCTACGTAAGTGAGTGGGCCAATCAAATTAGCATGCAACTGGATTCCTCCTTTCTTCTTTTAGTCACGTGTCTTTGTCTGTTAGGAAGTAGTTAGAGAATACTTCTTCCTTTTTTCAGTAGACTAATTATAATGCGTATAAGTTCATATGAATGTAGCTGGGAAAGTCATGTGAAGCTTTTAGATTTCAGTTTAGTTAGAATTTTTTTTTAAATTAGATATATTCTGAATATATACACTGAATGGACACCGAGAGCTATGTCGTAACAGTTGAGACTTGTTTTCTAGAAATTCAAAGCCAATGTTCTATTCCGTCGGCCTGAAATAACAATTTTTCTGCCTGAAAGGGTTCCAAACACGCAAATTCGTTATACCTGCTGTTGTTGTTTTTCCGGGGGCGCATAAACTAAGACACTCGAGCTAGAGGCGATGAAGAAGATCGAGCACTCTGTGGAGACCCATTTCCTTCTCTATACAACAACAACCTTCCGGTTGTCAGCCATAAGGTGGCCTCTTGAGGAACGGTAAGTGGATTATGACAAGGCTGGTGGGGCTTTATCTGTGCCAGCGCCAAGAACTCGATTTGGCGTCCCAGACCGAGACCAGTCGGTATAGAAGGCCTGAACACTGAACTGCAACGTCACAAACTATGGGCAATTCAGACCAATAGCTCGTTGAAACTCTAATATATTGACAAGGGAGATGCTTAGATGACTTCTCTAATATTTTGACATTATGATATGCTTAGATCTTGACTTCTCTAATATGTTGACAATGGAGATGCTTAGATCTTGACTTCTCTAATATGTTGACAATGGAGATGCTTAGATCTTGACTTCTCTAATATGTTGACAATGGAGATGCTTAGATCTTGACTTTTTATGTGTGAACCCATACTCGTTATAAATGTGTTCAATATTTACTAGACTTTCCATAAAATAACTCTCGACGTTTGACTGTAGTCTACTTTAATGATCTTGCACACATTTCAGTTTCAGTTTCTCAGAGAAAGATGAATCATTCCATGGCCTAATGTTCTTCGTTCGTCCTTGTTAGAAACGAATATTTTCTTTTCCTTTTCCCTTTGTAATCTCTGATACATCTGGTGTTTACAATGCAACAACACAGCAAGACATCGTATCCCCATCTTTCTCTCCCCCCCCCCCCCCCCCGCCAACATGACCTAGTCGCTACGGATAATCGAAATCATCGAGTCTTTGATCGATTTTGAAAGATTCTTTTTGCTATTCACATCAGTATCCATGCCATGAACGTTGTAAATACCCGCACGACGAATCATTGAAAACTTGGATCGTTAACGTTTCAAACACGTACTTTAGAGCTGCTTAGTTCTAGTTACTTGATATATAGGTACATTATTTACAAGAGTTCCAACCATATTTAAAAAAATTAAATTACTATTTAATTAAATATTGCGTCCCTTTATCGTGCACCTTCACCTTTGTTTACCTAGAGCAAAAAATATTATTTCAAAGCAGGATATATTTAACTAGTCTCTCCACCAAAGAATTCAGAGCCATCCACCTGGTTTTACCATAGCCCGAAATTCTGCTATATTTTAAAACCGACGAATTTCCTTTTTTTTTTTTTAAAAAAAAAGTTTTCCCGCTAAGGGTGGACAAAGAATTGTATCATCAAGGGACAAAATTTCACTATAAAAAAAAAACTGGGCCATCACTTACCTGCCTTTTTTTTACCTTGTTCGTTATATAGGGGCCAAAACTTCAGTAACGATTCGGTAACATTTGGTTCTTGCACATGTGTGTCTTAGGTCATATATTTCTAATTAATTTCAAAGTGTAGTCCATTGATTGAAAAATGTTCTCATGGAAAATTGTATGATAGGTAAAAATATCTTGGGCGGCTACGAACCACATAATAAATATTTAACATGCTGGAGAAATACCTTAATGGAGGCTTACTTGGGGGTTTCCATTGAAAATTATGATCTGGATTCAGATGTTTGGTTGTATCAACATGTACTACAGAAAACTGTGATCGATATTTCTAGCATCGAATTCCACTGTGGATGTTGATTTTCTATGCCATCATTATAATCGGGAACTTTGTCTGTAGTTCCCTATGAACTTTGATGTTCCTTTTGTCTCCGACATTTCTAACCCTGTCATCAAAAGCCAAGCGAAAGAGTTCTGATTGCTGGAATCAATTAACAGGGCGAGAAATTAGCGAAAGGACAAAAGTGGAAAGAAAACGTGCTGACGTCAGTTTCTGAGAGGAAGACAGGAGGCTGCAAAGCCTCTGACACTGAAGTCTGCTCAACAATCAAAATGGAAAAAGTATCAAGATGATAACGCCTCAAGGCGGTACTTTTAAGTTATTAGTCAAAAGATTTTAAAAGACTTACAAATATTTTTTTATGAAAGCAGGACATTGGCCGTCCCGCCAGGACATTTTCTGTCAGACGATCCAGGCCTGGCACGCCTAAGGCGGGACGGGACGTCTGTTCACCTTAAGTTAAGCTAATCCAACAAATGATATCCAAGACGTTATGTCGGAAGTTAGCATGAGTTATCCCAGAAATAAGCAACAGTTTTGTCAGAATTTAGAAAATTATTAATAAGAATGATTTCAAATATTAGCAACTAGTTATACAGAAGTTTGCAAGAGTTGTCCCAAACGTTTAGCAAAAGTTGTCCATGAGTTGTTGCCGCTTGTTGACTGGTAGCACCAAACTGCTGCTAGACGTAGGCGTATTCTATTTCTAACTTATAAAAGTTAAACTAACTTGAAAAACTTCTTTGTGAACAAAACTAAATAGAACTTTTGTTTTGCTTTATAGACAACTTGAGCTTGAGATGAAATGAAATAAACTTACATTTCAACAAATTTAACAATAAAAACGCGATGGAGTCGTCTGGCGTACCCAAAACAGCTTACGCCAGTGCCGCTTATCTTGCATCATTCACTCTGCATAGCCACCGACCAATCGCTAGCTTCTTTTCACTGTCACCATAGAAACAAACACACACACTCCATAGCAAAAGTAATCCAAGACCTAAGCAAGAGTTATGCCCAATGTTAGCAAGTTATCCCAGGTGTTAGAAATAGCTATGCCTAATGTTAACATGAGGTATCCCAAAGTTTAACCAGTTATCCAAAAAGTTAGCAAGAGTTATGCCCAATGTTAGCAAGAGTTATCACTGATGTTAGAAATAGCTATGCCTAATGTTATCATAAGGTATCCCAAAGTTTAGCCAGAATTATCCCAAAAGTTAGCAAGAGTTATGCCAGAAGCTCACAAGAGTGATATTGAAAGTCAACAGGAATTATTTTTCAATGCATGCCGACGAGACTTCCTTATGCGTGGCTGTTTGTATCTACATACGGTTATGTTTGTTTTTCTCACAGTTAACAAGTAAGTAAAAACACAAACAGATAGGAACAATTCATGGTACGCTATTCAATAACTTTTTTTTTAATTGAAAAAATAATAATTTATACCATGCAAGGCAATGAGCCATAAAACCAACACACACAAACGCAAAACAAGGGACACAACCACATTGGTGTTAAAAAGCTTTCCGTTGTGGGTCTAGATGGTGAAGTGTGATCAATCTCCAGCTCTGTAACTTCAATCTATTGTTCAAAATCCATCGTCAATAGATGGCATTTAGGGATAACATTTTAACCAACTGGCCTAAACAAAAGGGAAAAAAATTCTTAGAGCCTTTGTAGGTTTGTGTGTTGGATCAGGTAAAGAACAAATCAGATCAATAACATTCATAATAAATAATCTCATTAGGACCTGGAATGCTGTGAGTGAGGAAAAAAATAAAAGAGGAGAGAGAGGGAGAGGTGGGGAAGGACGTCAATGCTAACAGAGGGGAGGACGCTGAGGACACGCTGACTTCGAGGTTGTCCCGACCGAGGGCTGGTATCCAGGCGTGACATCAAAGAGGAGAGAACTTTGAACAGGCGCATTTGGTATTAATTATAGTGTTAGAGCTTGATTGAAAGGCGATGATTGGCGGTTTTCAATCACGTGACAGAATCAATCTACATCCATTGATGTCCATCGAACAACAGCGGAAGACTAGGACAATGTGCGGTGTTATTTGCATAAGTTCAGTGATACTCACGGCTTTTGGACAACACTCACCCCCTAGTTGTCGCTCTTTGTTCTATAACGTTAAAGACAGTTGTCAAGTGGTCACAGCACGAGGCGTTCACTTCAAACGTCCGGGATAAACCCTTTCAGATATCCAGATTTTTTACCCTTTCGATGAAAACATATGGGCTGTAATATCTGTCATGTGTGAGGATTAACTTAAAATTTGAGGTAGAATGTCTGTTTTTTTTTTTTTATGCAGATCTTAAAACATGGTCTGGAATGTCTGTCGTGTTTGAAGTGTTTTTTTTCCATATTTAATATTCAATAACCTTTATGTGAAAACATGGTCTGGAATGTCTGTCGTGTTTGAAGTTGTTTTTTTCCATATTTAATATTCAATAACCTTTATGTGAAAACATGGTCTGGAATGTCGATCGTGTTTGAGCTTTGTCTTTAAATATCCAATAAAATCGTTTTCTTTTTGTTTGTCTGGTGTTTTAGTCAATCTTAAACATGGACTGGAATGTGTGCTAAATTTGAAATTTGTCGTTTTGAAAAATATTTTATTTACAAAACTTGTATTAACTAACTCTGTCTGTCTGTCTGTCTGGCTTGATTCTTTTAGATGTTGTTTTTTTTTGTCCACTTTCCATTCTTGAATCAAGTTGAAACTTTGCACAATCACTTATTGTTGTTGACAACACACGAATCAATAAAAACTGAACCAATTCGTTAATTAATTTGTGGTCATTCATTATTTTGTTTATATAGAAAAAGATAAATAAATCTTGCAGTATTTTGAGAAATGACAGTAACTAAATTTTTTTCCCTTATGTAAGCTTTGATTGTCATGGGGGGGGGGGGGGTCGTTTGTTGTTTTTTTATGCATGTTTCATTTCAATTATATCTTTTGTGAAACATAAGCATGATTTTGTTCATGAAATTGTTCAACTATCATTGTACCCTGAGACAAGTTGACTAGACTTGGTATCAAAGTTGTACTTCTTATCGACCCTCAGCCTGGTGTATGTCTAGGTACATAATCAATCAATGGATACAGAGAAACTGTTGATAAATTGTGCCAGTAGACACCACGGAGCAACTAAAGACCACGTTTTGTTATTGACATCGCATGCCTTCAAGAGCTCTGGTGTGTTGTTTCATCTCTTGTTATTTATCCTCTGAAGGGTTGCCACAACAAAACTTTTTTTTGTTTACTGTAAATCTTATTATTTCCTTGTGGTGAAATAAGAGATTTAAATAGCTTCCGGGAGCTACGAAGACGTCTCTCACGCCGATTTGATCAGACGTTGGGGATAAGGACGTGTTGAAACTAATTAATTGACTTAGTATGAATTGGTTAACAGGTCAAACGTATCTTCTTATCTTATAAAGTACAGACGTTAATTTAAAAAATTAATTGTCTTTATTGTACAGGTTAAACTTCAATCTAGCAACGAGTTCAACATATGATTGTCTATATTGTACAGGTTAAACTTCAATCTAGCAACGAGTTCAACATATGATTGTCTATAATGAACAAGGTTAAACTTCACTCTAGCAACGAGTTCAACATATGATTATCTTTATTAAACAGGTTAAACTTCACTCTAGCAACGAGTTCAACATATGATTGTCTATATTGAACAGGTTAAACTTCACTCTAGCAACGAGTTCAACATATGATTGTCTATATTGAACAGGTTAAACTTCAATCTAGCAACGAGTTCAACATATGGTTGTCTTTATTCCGCTGCTGCCGACCACAATGACTCCAAGCCCAAGCCTCGTGTCTTCCATTGGTCTGTTACTTAACATCTTACTGCTGGCTGTCATCGGTAAGTCAACATCTAATCTAGGTCATTGCTAGTGCGTCATCGTTGTCTCAGCTACTTTACTGTGATTTGGATACATCTTGCTGGAGGGGGGACACATTGTGGGAGGAATGGGGAAATACCAGGTGGGCCCCCAACGAACCTTTGGAGCAGCTGCCTAAAGAATACAAACACTTGCAGCCATTCATTTTATTGCACTGTACAAGATTGTATACATTTTATAATAGAATTCGTCAGCCGTAGAGATGAATTCATTAAATCACAAACGTCTTCTTTGTATTTGTCCTGAGAGTGGAGTCGAAGACTCATGAAACTCTAGGCTGTGGAAGCTCCCCTGTAAGAACCACTGTTATATCTGGGTAGGTACATCCGTATTACTGATTGCCAGTATCCCTGCACGCTCGTGTTAAAGACGAGGCCGAGGCCAAGCACAACGGGATCGGGGAAGCTCCCCCATATTCCTTTTCTGTACATCCATGAGGGTTTCGGCCATAAAACGGCCCTTGAGCAATGATGTGCAGAAATGATTGTTGGATCTCTCCTCCATCCTCGTCAGTGCAATGGACTCGGTCCTTAGGCATCCCATGGGGGCTATGTTTGGCTTCCCTATTTTGGCCTAAATTGTCTCTTCTAACAACCGTTTCCACCTGGAGGCCTACGATGAAGCAGAGAAGCCTTACCCTGTAAATTAGACACAAAATTGATTAAAACCTTAAAATCCTCTTTTAGTGTTGAAATATACACAAAATACTAGAAAAAATCAGTAAATCACAATTTATGAAAGGAAATATCAACTGGTTGAAATCTACTGCTTTAGACATTTACTATTCCACACGTCTTAATCATTAGCCGTTCTCCTCTCTTTAATGCCCGGTATTAGCAGGACAATCTTAGTCAAAGTACGTGTACTACATCAGTCCATGCACATTCAGACACACACACAACACACAACACACACCATACCAGTTAATCAGCCATTTCAATTCATAGAACCATTAGACTCAAGCATTTTGGCATGTATTTTACTTGGTCGACGCCATTTTGTTTTTCATTTATTGTCCAATTTTAAGCATTTATTTTTTTATTATTTTTTCAATTGAGTGATTGAAGGATTAATGTAGTCATTAAGTATTTGATTGACTAAGTGATTAATTTTATTATTGAGTCGGTAGTAAATACAATAAGTGACAAGATTCCTTTGATTTCAGATGTTGTCTGTGGTACAACCACCACCACCTCCAAGCCAGCTGCTGCTGCTACTAATGTAGGTTCTGTTTACATTTGTCATAGATACTTGATAAAGGTGTTTTACCATGTGTTTACCTTGAGTTTACCATGTGTTTAACATCAGTTACTTTGTGTTTATCATATGTTTAGCATGTGTTTAACATCTGTAGCATTGTGTTTAACATCTGTTAACTTGAGTTAACCATGTCTTTACCATCTGCTACCTTGTGTTAACTACGTGTTTACCATCTGTTTACCACCTGTTACCTTGAGTTTACCATCTGTTACCAAGTGTTAGCATGTGATTAGTTCGTGTGTTTATCCAGGCCAGGTTTGGGGGGGGGGGGGGGGCAAGTCAGGCGGGTCTACAGCCTCGGGGAGTCTCCACAAAAAAGTGCCCCCCCCCCCCAACCGAAATTGGCTTTACTCCGAGTGTTTGCCAACGTGCCAAGCATGTCAATGGCTCTCCCCTTAGTTAGTTTACAGAGACAGGGTGTGTCATCTATTTCACTCAAAACTGGAAGTGTTGGGAAGTTGACAAAGTGGTTAGCGACAGAACATTTTAAATCTGGTAGAGCTCTACATAATGCATCACTCCATTTGCAGTGCACGATTATTAATGATCATGCCATCTTTTGACTTGAGATGGGCACACTTGCTGATCTGAGGTCCAATTTCTTTTTTTCATACCTTTATATCCTAGAATGTTGCTACAGTCAGTACAAGATTGGCTAAACATTCTAAGTATTTCTGGGAAAATATTAAATGGACCATTGCACACACACAAAAAAACCGCTTATCTACAATGCCTATACCTTGAGCACTCTTCTTTAGGGTAGGGAGAGTTTTCAGCATTCATGCGCGGGAGCATACATTAAACAGTCTTCATTTGCGCTGCATGTGGTGTATAAAGGGCATCTCCTGGAGGGATCGGGTTTTAACTCAGGCAGTTTTGAAACTGCAAAATATACAAAGTATCTATGCTCTTTTGGCACAGAAGACTCCGTTGGCTAGGAAACGTCACCTGCATGCATTATGAAAAAAATTTTAAAGACGTTCTCTATGCTGAGCTTGCGTTTGGGAGTCTGGCACAAGGAGCATGAGAACTACAGGCATCAATGAAAGTTCCTGCAGGTACGAATCTCGCCGTGTAAAAGGAAGGAAGCGTCCATAGGCAAGAGAATGAGAAAGAAAGCTGCCCTATCAGATCAAAATGTGCATTCCATGTCACATCACATTCTGCCTGGACTCGAGACGGAACCAAAACTAGTGATTCATCTGGGCACACGATATGCCTCCATGTCTTCCGAGACAGAAGGAAACATATTACTGTTATCAGCTTTGTCGCACTTTAGAGGTGTACACTTGTAGTGGGTTCGTAATATAGAAATGCAGCTCTGGATCAAAGGCAGTTGGTCTACTCGGGTCTACTCGGGGGCCTCACATACTTCAATCCGGCCCTGTGTTTATAATAAGACACAGAAATGAGATTACACAATTTAATTCGTGACTTGTGATGTATAGCCAATGTGGCATCCTCAAGGCCCGAGGGGACTATGTACTATCCCACAGAATTGAAAGCATGGGCATTAGTTATTGTCAGAAGCAAGTCCATTATTTATCAAATCTAACATTCATTTAGTATTAAGAGCAACATAATCGTTCTCTAAGCTGTATGAAGAAGGAATTGTCATTTTTTGTTAAAGAATTTGCATGTTTTTCTGAAGGTGAACTATGGCCTGAAAGTTGTTGGAAAACACTCTCGAGGTTTTGATTTTGTTAGTCTCCGGTGTTCAGGCTTCCGCGCGGTGGTGATGCTTGTAGATATATCTAGTGTAGATCTACGTCTGGCTGGAGGTAATACCGAACTCAAAACTACTTCAGTAACACCGGCGAAAAGCCGAAACAATCAAAATAGGTAGTCGACGCTGATGCTGTTTACAAATACATTTAATAACTAAGAAGGGAATCGTCCGATGTCAGCTATGTCCGTACATTCGTATCTCTATTCTACTGCTCTACACAAAGCATCCTCTTTCTAGCGTCACTAAGAGCGTTCTTGTTTTTTAAAGATCTGTCACGTCATTTGTCGCTAAGTAAAACTTTCCCCTTATTCCCGAAACAAATAACTAATTCCTAATCATGTCATAACACCGGAAAACAAATATAGAGATGTACTTTTTTTACCTTTTTTTTTTTTTTGACTAATCTCTGTTTTAAAGTGCTGGATATTTTCTAGAACTATGATGATCGAGCTTGACAATTGTTTGTCTGGCTAACAAGATTTTAATAAATAAAGAACTAGGCTGCAGGGCTAATAATTCATTTTGGAGATCTTTGGGATGTCTGTTTTCATTCGTCATTCTTGTTCTGCTTAGAAGTGAACTATCGGGATATAGTGCTTAGGATAGAAGTGAAGTATCGGGATATAGTGCTTAGGATAGAAGTGAAGTATCGGGATATAGTGCTTATGATCGCAATTGCTTCATTGCAGATGAGACAGGCTTTTTTTTTCGCAATAGTGATTCAATTTTTCAATTCATATTCAAAATTTGAACATTTTCTTTAATTTTAAAATTGTTATTTTAAATATTATTGCGAAACATATGGTGGGCTGAATGAGTTTTCTTCGTAGGCCGGACTTGGCTCGCGGGCTGTAGTTTGCTCATCACTATCTATTTTATTCTAGAATCACTATTTTAATTATTAGCTTCTAAACTATCTTCTGTATATCAACACTGACTTGTTTAATAATTAGCTTCTAGACTAAATACTGTAAATCAACAGTGACTTGTTTAATAAATGGCTCTTTTATGTCTCGGAATGCAATGGATGCTCCCAGATGAGTTACTGGTTTTGGTTTCGTCTTGAGACGAGGCAGAATCTGGTGTGGCTAATAAAGCCACAATTTTGCCAAAATTCGTGCAAGTGTATACATCTGTTTCAGGGCTAGCTGACAGGGCAGCTCTCTTTTTATTTATCTTGATTTAGGCCGCTTCGTAGCTAATAAACTATCTACTGCAAATAAACACAAACTTATTTAATAATATGCTTGTAGTAGTAGACTATGTAATCTACTGTGCATTTCCAATGCAAATCTCTGCAACTTATCTCGTAAACTATCTATTGTATATTAACACCGATTTGTTTATTAATTAGCTTGTAAACTGTCTGAATATTTTCAAATATAAATAGAACGCAAACGTTGCAAATTGTTTTATCATTCGTATGAAGATCGTTGACAATTAGGTTCAAGTTGATTTTTCAAGTTTTGTTTTTTAAAATCTATAATTCATCAAAACGTAGATTACAATCGATGTTTGTTCTCAAGAGCCACTAGACTTCACAGTAACATGCATTATCTATGTGAATAAAAATTGTGTAGTGTAGACAGTTTCTTTTAATAATTCTATCTATTGCTACTATTAATTTGCACTCTATTCATGGGTTCCGAACGACTTTCCTAGAATTTTCAGTTTCGGTATAGCTTTGGGTGAAAGTCACTAGCGAATTGGCCATACGGTGACAACTTTGGTCTCACCTTTAGAGTTTTTCAGAATTATGTTATCATCTTAAAATGTAATTATGGCTATGTCTTTATCTGCGTTCAATTAATTCCACCAACCGTCAACCAGATTTCTTTGTGTACAATAAAGAGTCGAATAATGAAATGCACAGGAGCATTTTGCGCACCGTGTAAGTGCACCGTGTAAGTGCACGCTCCAATATGGTTTTAAAATTAAACAGGAAGTAAACACTAGAATAACCATAATAGTAAGTCTTGTCTTCGAGTCCGAATGAGATGTGCAGTATTTCCCGTGGCTATGCAGCCCCAGCTGTGACCTACATATTTTCCCCAGTCAGAACAAGCATAACCATTGTCCGCCGGTGGTCGATTAAAATTTTCTTTTCGCCGTCTGCGTCTGTCTTCGGCAGCGGATTTTCTTTTGGTCTCAAATGTGTATCCCCGCGGCCTTCGTGAGGGAAGCAGCATGCATCCAGGTGCTCTCTTCTATGTTAGCTAAGGCAAGCTGGCACCAAAGCTGGTATTTGAAGCGTTTCGTGGGGCGACCACCTCTTAGCTCACCACATACGGAATACGTGCACTGGAAAGACTCCTGGCAATCATGAAGCATTACCAGAAATGAATAAAATGAGAAATCATGGAACACAATCTTTTTTAAAGAATCACCTATTTTATACAACTTATACAGTGATTCGTTTTCTCTCGATAACTAACGGGATGTTAGATTTTAAAAATGTGAACAATTTTTTTTCTTTTTATGCTTTGAAACATTATAGTAGTCAAACTAGAGTTTTCCCAGTGTGGCCAGTGAGCTATTAATCCTTTTCCCAGTGTGGCCATTGAGCTATTAATCCTTTTCCAAGTGTGGCCATTGAGCTATTAATCCTTTTCCCAGTGTGGTCATTGAGCTATTAATCCTTTTCCCAGTGTGGCCATTGAGCTATTAATCCTTTTCCCAGTGTGGTCATCGAGCTATTAATCCTTTTCCAAGTGTGGCCATTGAGCTATTAATCCTTTTCCCAGTGTGGCCAATCTGAGCTATTAATCCTTTTCCCAGTGTGACCAATGAGCTATTAATTCTTTTCCCAGTGTGGCCAATGAGCTATTAATCCTTTTGTCAGTGTGGCCATTGAGCTATTAATACTTTTCCCAGTGTGGCCAATGAGCTATTAATCCTTTTCCCAGTGTGGCTATTGAGCTATTAGTCCTTTTCCCAGTATGACCATTGAGCTATTAATCCTTTTCCCAGTGTGGCCATTGAGCTATTAATCCTTTTCCCAGTGTGGCCAATGAGCTATTTATCCTTTTCCCAGTGTGGCCAATGAGCTATTAATCCTTTTCCCAGTGTGGCCATTGAGCTATTAATCCTTTTCCCAGTGTGGTCATTGAGCTATTAATCCTTTTCCCAGTGTGGCCATTGAGCTATTAATCCTTTTCCCAGTGTGGTCATCGAGCTATTAATCCTTTTCCAAGTGTGGCCATTGAGCTATTAATCCTTTTCCCAGTGTGGCCAATCTGAGCTATTAATCCTTTTCCCAGTTTGACCAATGAGCTATTAATTCTTTTCCCAGTGTGGCCAATGAGCTATTAATCCTTTTGTCAGTGTGGCCATTGAGCTATTAATACTTTTCCCAGTGTGGCCAATGAGCTATTAATCCTTTTCCCAGTGTGGCTATTGAGCTATTAATCCTTTTCCCAGTATGACCATTGAGCTATTAATCCTTTTCCCAGTGTGGCCATTGAGCTATTAATCCTTTTCCCAGTGTGGCCAATGAGCTATTAATCCTTTTCCCAGTGTGGCCATTGAGCTATTAATCCTTTTCCCAGTATGGCCAATGAGCTATTAATCCTTTTCCCAGTGTGGCCAATGAGCTATTAATTCTTTTCCCAACGATGTACATCAACTGTAAAATAACATTTCTTGAAAAATCGTTAGAGCCGTTTTCAAGATCCGTGCTCAGGTTCCACCCTTTTCCCAGAAGGTTCCATGAAGGTACGAGTGCAATAGAGGTATTGTAAAAGTCTCTGTTTTTTTATTTGCTTGTTTATTTGTACTAACACTTCTTAGATGTTTGCCCACTTTCAGAATGACGATAATTCCGGAATGTTGAAAGGGATGGCCGCTGGATTCGGCGGATTTTTCGGCCTCATCCTCCTGATCTGTGTATTGTGGTGCTGCTGCTGTAACCAGGACGAGACCAGCAGCCGATGGTGCTGTAAGCAGAAAGACAAGAAGCCTGGCCAGCCTGCTGGCCCGCATCGCCCAGGAGACCGCGCCAGAGTAGCGCCTTCCCCGCCTAACTCCGCGAGCACGTGGTCAAGGTCACGATAAACTTCAAATTGAGGCTACAAGGGGGTGTGTCCACAGAGAGCTTTCAATCATTCTTATTCTCGACAATCTGCTGATGACTATCTTTTGCTGTGGGTTATATTATTATATGACATGACATTTAAGTTGTTTAGTTGTTTTGATGTTAGCCAAATGTCACATGATGACATGACATTGGCTTCTTTAAGTTCTTAAGTGTCGTATTTATTTATATTGTAAAGTATCATAATTGTTATATACTGATTATTATTAGAAAACATTCAATATGACATTTGTTGTACATATTGAAGATAAGTGTCATTTATGGATGATCTATATTATTTGATGTCCAGCTATTATGTTACGTATGGATACCACTTGGTGAGGCCTGGATATTATATGATAGCGTGTTCTGTTTATGCTGTGACTGTGGGATGTGTGGCTAAATACAGAAACCACTTAGCTAAACGAGTAGGCTCCAGTTTGAACTCCAGTTTTCTAGTTTGAATAGAGATAGATTGTGTATGCTAAGTGGGGGAGCATGATTTCTAAAATACGCCCTTAAATCTTTGTACACAAAAAAAAAGTATAGACTAGAGAAGAATGTAGAAACACGGGAACATACATAACTAGCTATTTTTACCCGGCTTTGCTCGGGTTTTTTTTTGTGTGTTCTGTTTTTATTTTGTTATATAATATAATATATGGTGTTTTAATAGTTCAATCTCTGTCAAGATGTCTCATCGACCTAGATCTAGTAAACTGGCTTGTTGTAGGGCAACTTGACATCTCCTAAGATCACCGCTGTTCTCTAAGAAACGTTCATGCCAAACTTCATTAAGATTGGTCAAACGGTTTTGATTTCCATGAAAAACATACATACATATGATACATACAAGACACATACAAACATACTTCTTACACTCTACTTTATTTATTAGATAATGTTGGGACCCAGGCTACCATTTAGTTTCTTGTGTGGTAACGAAATTGGTTCTCGTGCATGTTTTTGATGGGAAAAGATCTGTCTAACATTTGTTGATACGGCTTATCATCTGCCAATTTTACAGTAGTGGCACATGTGCAGAGATGGCCCTGGGCAAGTGTCATATGCGGGCCTAAACCCAACTTTTACCAGAAATATCATGCTAAGAACTTCAATGATCATTAGTTTATACGCCAGAAAGGCTTCAACAGTACTGATTAAGAAGGAAACATATTTTGGAATAAATTTACTTCACTTTATTACACTCTATGTGGGTATGGGTACGTTACATCAGATAGGGTTATATCAGACAGCGTTACATCAGACAGCGTTACATCAGAAAGGGTTACATCAGACAGTGTTACATCAGATAGGGTTACATCAGACAGCGTTACATCAGATAGGGTTACATCAGACAGCGTTACATCAGATAGCGTTACATCAGATAGCGTTACATCAGATAGCGTGTCAGCTGCCCCGCATATTTGTTCGGTGGGCTTATGATGCCATACGCATGATGATGCATCTCGTTGACCCCTCCAGGTGCGCCGTCTTTTAGCCACACCAAAGTCCGCCTTTGTGTCTAGAGATAACAATTGGACATTATCATTGAAAATAAAATGTTCATTGTGGTAGTTAGAAATTGTTCAGACTCTATTTTTGATCCAGCGGCGTAGCTAGGGTTGGGGGAATGAGGTGAGAATTTGAAAATCCCCTACTTGAGGGCGGCCCCCAAATGAGTGTTCGAATTTTTTTTTTATTTTTGCATTAAATATTAAATAATACGCCATTATCTCGTGTAATGATGACGAATGTCAAAATCAAGGGGTCCCTAAAGAAGTCGACCGCCCGGACCCCCAAATGATGGCAAATCCCGAAATAGCCAATGCTTTGATCTGAACTTATCTTTTCAAAAAAAAATTCTTTTGTTATTTTTTAAACTTTTTCCTAGCCAACTTTTGGCTATACTGTAGCTACTGAGTTGCTCTAGTATTCCACATAAACCAGGAAGAAGTCTGTCGTTCGATTATTCAGTTCTTTGGGCACCTTGGTCACACCTGAATGTGCACAACAGAAAACTTGATACTACGAAGTAAACAAATTTTTATGTAGGTCAACCGGCAACAATTTTTTTTATAGGCTATGATCAAACTTGAAATTTCAAATCAATAAAAAAAAAAAACTTTTTTTAAAGTTCGTAATTGATATTTTCACATGTTTATTGTGAGGTTGAGATTGTGAGGTCCATCAAGAAATAAGTGTTTTATGTTAAGTTACTTGGTCTTATAGTACTTGAGAGACGACTAACTTACAATACAGGAAGTAAACATATTTCAAAATGTATCGGACAGAGGTAAAGAAAAAAAAGTCTATTAAAACTAGGGCTCTAAATATAGATTTAGGGTATTCTATGGGGCCATTAAGACTAGGGCTGTCAATATAGATCTAGGGAATTCTATGGGGCTATTAAGACTAGGGCTGTCAATATAGAAATAGGGTATTCTAGGGGGCAATTAAGACTAGGGCTGTCACTATAGATCTAGGGCTTTCTAGGGGCTATTAAGACTAGAGCTGTCACTATAGATCTAAGGCATTCTATGGCACTGGCGGATCCAGAACTTTGGAGTGGGAGGGGGCGATTTTTTTCCAAACCCTAACCCTAACGCCCAATAAACCCTAACCCTGTGCATAAACGTGATTACAGCATATATATATATATATATATATATATATATATATATGTGTGTGTGTGTGTGTGTATATATATTTATTTATTTATTTATATATATTCAATATATGAGAATAAAATAAGACTGTTTCTCAATCTTCGGCGAAAAAAAACAGAAAAAAAAACAGTCTTTCTCTTGCAAGAATGGGGGTCTGGGAGAGCGCTGTAGGCTTCATCAGCGGGTTCGGGGGGAAGCCCCGACGCCTAAAAGCGTTTTGTTGCATTTTTCTCTGCAGAAACGCGTTCTTCTGACATCTACAGATCATTATGTATTTGTAGCCCCGACGCCAAAAGCGTTTTCTTCATTTTTCACGGCTGAAACGCATTCTCCTGACATCTACAGCTCATTAGTTATTAGTGGGGTTCGGGGCGAAGCCCCGACTCCAAAAGCGTTTTCTTGCATTCTTCACTGCAGTAACGCATTCTCCTGACATCTACAGCTTATTATTCGTTCTATTATAAAGTGCCTTTTGAATAATGAGAAAAATATTCTAATATGAATTTATAGTCCCTTAATACATTGGAAATAAAACAGATTTGTTCTTTGAAATGATAAGATACCCCACATATTTAGATTAAGGTTTTGAGGATCGACGCCGAAAAAAAAATTCGATTAATAATATTCAATAAAATTCTAGCATAAATTGTGAGTTATAGTCCTAAATTTATTTAACTAGAAAAATATGAGATAGAGTAAAGGTTGGAAAAAGTCGACTAGGAAAAGATTATCTGGCTTATGAACTCATCTCAACCGTGACTGTTGTATTGAAAAATTTCGTTTAAATTATAACTTTTCCAAAGCAAAGTCTTTCTTAAAATTGTTATGATAAATTCATGTCAAATTACACAAACTCTGTCTGGAAAGGGGAAGGGCGGTAAAATGAAAACGATTAATTCTCGCTCCTTTTTATAATTTCTGCTATAGATTACATTTTGTATTAAAGAATAGGGGTTGGGCGACTCGATATAAAAATTTACTTTATAGCATATATAAACTATATTAGTGACAGATTTTTTTAAATTTTGTAATTTCTTACTATAATACAAAAAGAAAAAGTATTGATTTGTCCGATGGGGGGAAGGGGATTGCATGTTTCGCACTTCCCACCTGTTTATATTATATAGATATTCGACTAATTTTGTTCACATACTATGATTTCTCCATAAAAGTAGGACCGCCCCCGCCCCCACTACAGTTGGGATCAGTAGCGCCGCAGGATCTGCCAGGCTGTAGAACGGTGTGCCTCAGTCTGCCTAAGGGTCACCAGCTCCTGATTTTCGGTTGTCTCCCGAAGCCTTTCCCGTGTTTGGGTATAGCCGCAGGGCAGCGGAGGTTTGGATTCATAGTTTTCCTTCTAGATGGGTAGCCAACCAAGGCTAACGAGCCCCTCCTTCCCAAAGCTTACTGGTTTAGATATTTAATTGATTCTGTTAGCAAGCTGTGATTTCTACAAATAAATAGGACCGCCCCCCCACTCGAAAGTTTATGGTGGAGGGGGGGCGGATTGATGCCATCGCCCCCTTCCGACACTACCGAATCGGCCAAAATACTAAAGGGGGGGGGGCGAAATAATCTAAAAATAGGTTGAAATATAAATAATTAGTATATATTATTAACATAAGTAATAAATTCGCATACATATTGTGTGAATTGTGTACCATAATTCGTCCGGCAATATCGATCGCCCCTACCGCCCCCCCCCCCCCTGGATCCGCAAGTGTTCTATGGGCTATTAAGACTAGGACTGTCACTATAGATCTAGGGCATTCTAGGGCTATTAAGACTAGGGCTGTCAATATAGATCTTTCGGGCTATTAAGACTAGGGCTGTCAATATAGATCTAAGGCTTTCTATGGGCTATTAAGACTGGGGCCGTCAATATAGATCTAGGGCATTTTAGGGGGCTATTAAGACTAGGGCTGTCACTAAAGATCTAGGGCTTTCTAGGGGCTATTAAGACTAGGGCTGTCAAGACTAAAGCTGTCAATATAGATCTAGGGCATTCTAGGGGGCTATTAAGACTAGGGCTATCACTATAGATCTAGGGCATTCTATGGGCTTTTGAGACTAAGGCTGTCACTATAGATCTAGGGCATTTTAGGGCTATTAAGACTAGGGCTGTCAATATAGATCTAGGGGGCTATTAAGACTGGGGCTGTCAATATAGATCTAGGGCATTCTAGGGGGCTATTAAGACTAGGGCTATCACTATAAATCTAGGGCTTTCTAGGGGCTATTAAGACTAGGGCTGTCAAGACTAAGGCTGTCAATATCGATCTAGGGCATTCTATGGGCTATTAAGACTAGGGCTGTCAAGACTAGGGCTGTCAAATTAGATCTAGGGCTTTCTAGGGGGCTATTAAGACTAGGGCGGTCAATATAGATCTTGGGCATTCTAGGGGGCTATTAAGACTGTGGCTAAGTAGTCAGAACACTGGGGCTAAAAAATGTTACTCGCCTCTTTCCTTATTTTTCTTTACAGCACATTCATATTTTCTACATCAAACTCTCTCTCTTCTTCCCACTCCATTCATTCTAATACCAGCCTATTAATACTAACAATGGTTTATGAACATACATGGAAAACAAGAGAACGACCCTGGCAACAAGGGATTTGATGGAAGTAAAAAAAGAGTTAAGTTCCCATTTCAGACCTTGCGATCTATGGGGCAGATGATGTTAAGGTCATACATTCTTTGGTCAACAGTTAACGAGCAGGGTGTCCTGTGGCCAGCACAACAACCAACCGCCTTTACTTTCCTCAACTAAAGTTAGGTACCCATTAGTGTTGGGTGGACTCAGGGGCGCTCTAAAAATCACGAAATTCAAAATCCCAGTCTTCATCGGAATTCGTAGCCAGGACTAAAAGTTCGAAGCGCTTAACCACAGCCACCGCGCCCCTAGCTATCATGAAGCTAAGATACCAGGAGCTATAAAGACAGAAGCTAAGATAACAGGGGCTTTGAAGACAGAAGCTATAAAGACAGAAGCTAAGATAACAGGGGCTTTGAAGACAGGAGCTATAAAGACAGAAGCTAAGATAACAGGGGCTTTGAAGACAGGAACTATAAAGACAGAAGCTAAAAAAAATAAAGGCTTTAAAGTGGATGCAAGGAAGATGTTCCTGTGATAAATGTGGATAATCAAGAGAAAAACTATGGCAACACAAAGTTGTCAGCTCTAAAATTTTAGTCTCAATAAATGTCACGTGTCTAGCATCCGTGCATAGAATTTTTCATTCGTCTTATTAAAATCTTAATGTGTGTGTATGTATATGAGTGAGACAGAGAGAATCCACGGACTCAGTGCATGCATCACAAGATGGCATTTAAATTATTATCCAAGGTTTAAGTACATTCTCTAGATTCATACTAAATAGATTTGTTTTTCATTGAATGATAATGTATTGTGCTTTGAGTTAACAAAAAATTAATTTTGTTTTATAATTATTGTATTTTTTAAAAAAGGGACAGAGCACTCAAGCCATGAAACTCGCTAAACGTCTTATTGTATTCTCCCTTAGATATGCTCTTGGCACTCTGTCAGCTAAATATAGTTCTTACTCTCGTCATGTGATTGCGCAGACGTTACATTTCGTCAACACTGTTACGTCATTTTAACAATGGTAAAGTTAAACCATGTACATTGAACGATCACTGATTATATACCTTAGACTTGCTATCTTGTAGCGTTGATATAAGTTTAGTACATTTTAAAAATAGACTTATGTAGGGTAAGTGCTTCCGGTATAAGCAATGAGGATTTGATTGTCAAATCATTAAATAATTCATTCGAAGAATAGAAAAAAATATGCATAGTTCAATCATAGCGATCTAACTTATTGCCAACCTTAGCTTCGCCCCTTGTTTATGCTAAGACTTAGGTAAATATTTAGACTAAATACAAAACTCGTCATTTGAATGTTGCTTAAAGTGTCTTGTGTCTGTAGGTACTGCACAATGGCAATCTACTCTCATCATTAACTAATAAAACACAATATTCAATGTGCCAATACAACACATGTGTCTGTAGGTACTGCACAATGGCAATCTACTCTCATCATTAACTAATAAAACACAATATTCAATGTGCCAATGCCAATACAAAACATGTGTCTGTAGGTACTGCACAATGGCAATCTACTCTCATCATTATCTAATAAAACACAATATTTAATGCAAATATGACATGTGTTTGGACTTCTTTGAGCTAGTGATTTCTTGGTTGTCCGGTATGGAATGGAGAGGATACCACTGGTCAGTGGCGTAGCAAGGATCCGTGGGCCCGGGTGCAAGAATACGATGGTGTGCCCCCTTCCCCAAATAAGATGACTGTAAAGTGAGACAGAACAATTGAGTAATTTGAATGTATTGGTAAATTTACCAAAAGACATTTCAATGCAAGTAGTGTAGCCGTTTTTTTTTAAAGTAATAATGTCTTTACGTTTGATTCAGCTAGGACTCAGACAAGTCATAGTGTCTTAAAAGTCAATGTTTCTACAATTTCTTAACAGAAAGATGTTTCAACTGAATAAAGAAGTGTTTTATGAGTTCTACATTATACACATTTACATTCCTAAAACACTTCTAGGTGTAAAACTTTTAAATATTGATACAAACTTTAATCTAATTCTAATTCCATCATTTGACAGTAACTAGATCGAACATTTTTCTGGCCTTCTAAGTAGTAAAGTCAGTAACCAGAGCATCTAGTTCTAAACTTTTAGCTGTTTCTCGCTCTATGGAAAGAACACCAAGTGAAGCCACAACCTGATCTGTGGCATAGAAATTCTTAAAATATTTTTTCCTGTCAGATTTTAATATTCATAGCAATTTTAAATAAAGTCTAATTAGAGGTTTCTGTATAAATCTATATTGGTAATAACTTTCTTTAAGAACTATTAACCAAAAAAATACTAAGCATTGATTATAAGTTAATACTTTTCAATGATCAATTAGGACATCTCTCTATCTTCTAGATCTTTGTTATAAACCAGCTCTCCCATTCGGTTTCGCCTTTCATTGTAATAGCACAAACCCGACACCTATGATGTTTCTTTTGCTCCCTTAATATTTGATGATACTTTTATTCTGTTGTAACCATTTTTAATATAATACAGAAGACACCAAAACGATATGATGAAAACTTGCACTGGTAGGCCTTAACAATGTAGGCCTTGTCGGATCGGATCAAATTTTCATAACATTTCTTAAGTCTGTTAAGATCTCAGACTTAGTACAACTGTGAATACTCCTTCTGCATTACAAAAAAAATAATAATATTTAAGTATTGTAAATAGATAAAATTAAAAGAAACAGATTAAGCTTTAAAAAAATTGAATAATTAGTAGATGTGTCGACATATTAATTTTGACCATCAGGACTCTCTCACTAGACCTAATTGACATTGTTACTCGCCCCTTTCCTTATTTGTCTGTACAACACATTCCTAGTTTCTACATCAAACTGTCGTCCTCCCACTCCATTCATTATAATACCAGCCTATTAACACTAGCAATGGCTTATGAACATACATGGAAAACAAGGGGACGACCTGGCAACAGTAGAGTCCCCTCAAACGTACACTTAGGTCTGAACACCACGACATTAAACCTGATGGAAGACAGTTCCTTACATTTAAATAATACAACCCGCTGGTATATTAACTCTATAACATATGGTTAATGTTTTAAAACTAATATAAAGTTTCGTGTCAAGTTTTGGATATTTCGAGGGAGCTTTTCAGATTCTCTATAGCTATGGCATTACTTTTTACAAAGTGCAGTTTTTTTCTTTAGTGTCATCCCTAAGTTCTCACGTGGGCCCCAATTAGTCAAAAGTAATGGGCCCAAGTGCAATCAACCCCTTTGCGCCATTGTTGCTACACCACGGGCTGTGGGCCCCTAATGGTCGTGGGCCCGGGTTCATTGAACCCCTTCGCTCCATGGATGCTACGCCACTGCAACTGGTCACTTATTACAAAGCTTATATCAACTCACTCTGTCTGTCTGTCTGTCTGGTCAAAGGTTTGTTCACGTTATTTCTACCACACACAATCTCGAATCAAGGTGAAATTTTGCAGTTATTTCTTGCAAAGACAAGACAAGAATCAATTTTATAAAGTTAATTAATTAGTAATTAAATATTGTATTTAATTAATTAATTTTTTTTGGGTATTGAACAAGGGGGAAAATGTACTTGACTGATATGGTGGCATAAGTTGAATTAGCCCCCTTTATACTTTGTAGGTTGCCTCTTTAAAGTTCAAAGCTAACAGCTATTTTCATAAGCGATTCGCTCGCACAGTGGTTAGTGTATTGGCACATTTTGAGACCACAAGAAAATCCGATGCCGAGGACAGACGAAGAAAGAAAATATAAATCGACGACCGACAGTGGATGTGGCAAAATATGTAGGTCGCAACTGGAGCTGCGTAACCACGGGAAATACTGCATTCATCATTACTCTTCGGACTCGAGAACAAGCCTTACTTTGCAATTCTCAAGAGTGACAAAAAAAGCAAAAAAGAATTATTAATTTCGGAAATAAAATTAATTAACATCATAAGGGTCACGATTTCTTCGCATCAAAAACATACTTAGACATAACACACAGACAGACACACAGACAGACGTAATCCCTCTTTATTTAAGAAGTACTGCTGTACAAACTAAACGTACATTCCATTGAAAGTATCTAACACCAAAAACTTTTTCTTCCACAAGCATTCAAACAAAGTTAACAAAATAACAACAAAATAACAACAGGACCAATTGATATTAATATTCGCGATACGTGCATTGATTTCAATGCAGCAATAAGGCGCCAATCTTAAAATCACGTGACTTCCTTTAATTTTTTTTTCTTTGGAAATGTCGTCTGCATTGCATGCACGAGACAATATGCGTGGAGTAATCATGTATTGATTGATATGAGTATCACGTGATCCTAGTTGGAAAGTTTGTTTCGTGAATGTTGTTTAACTATACAACATGCATTTCAAATTCTAGACACTTTGTTTTTAAAAAGTTGCTGGGGTAAAGAAAATGTTGCAAACAGTTGACTTCCTGACACAACAGCAAACAGTTGACTTCCTGACACAACAGCAAACTGTTGACTTCCTGACACAACAGCAAACTGTTGACTTCCTGACACAACAGCAAACTGTTGACTTCCTGACACAACAGCAAACTGTTTAAGACACACTTGAAAACTGTTGACCTCATGACAAACATAGAAACTATTGACTTCAGGACACACATGAAAACTGTTAACCTCATAAAAAAATTGCAAACTATTGACTGACACACTTACAATCTTTAAGTCGCAACTGAAAACTCTCATGCCACTCTTTAAAAAGTTGCATATTTTGTTATTTTATAACTTGTCAAATTTCCAAGCTTAGAGTCTATTTTTATTTTTCTACTTGCAAGCCAAACATGTTTTTGAGCAATAGGTAAATGTCCTGGAGTTTTTCTTACTAAAAAAAATAAATTTTAAACATTAGAGCAATTTAAAATCTAAGTTTAAGTTGAATAACTCAAGTGAACTAGAAAAGACCAATAGTAAGATTCTAAGGGCGAGAACGTCTAACATTGCTATGTAACTGGGCAGAATGGTATTGTAACAAAACACATTTTATGTTACAGTTTCAATGTTGACATTAGTAATACACCAGGAACCCTGTATGTGTTCTCAAGTGTCAGGTGTATGGCCTGTGACTTGAATACCTGCAAGAATAACGTGTAACATAAATCCCTGGGTGTAGAAAAAAACAAACAAGATTTTTAATGAAGCCACGTGGGCAACTATTGATCAGGGGCGGTGTTATTAATTGACGAGCTTCCCCGTCTCACCCCTCACCTCATCAGTTTTCGCGTGCTTCAGGTCAGTTAGGTCTGGTGCGTGGAGAGCCGTCAACTTCCTTAGCTTGGGGACAGCTCCAGGGATTTCTAAGGGAATACATTCTCTGTGTGTGTGTGTGTGTGTATGAGTGAGTGTGGGGACGGCTCCAGGGATTTCTAAGGGAATACATTATGTGTGTGTTGGAGGAAGCTGAGATAGGGTTAAGCCACACACTCACTTTAAACACTAATGTGGTACCAATCAATGCAAGCAGTACACTTTTGTTGTTCTCTAGTATTGTTCTGTTATAATGTGCCGTGGTAACCAAACGTTTAAGTTGTCATCTTTCAAATAGGAGTTTCATATAAAATAGAGTAGAGTCCATAAAAAGGAAACCTTTTTTTTTTTTTGGTGTATTTGGTGTATCCGGTGTATCCGGTGTACAGAATGCGGAAGTATTGATAACTTATTCATTTTTAAAATCATACACTAAATGGGTGCACTGTTAGTCTAGCGCTGTGTGTGTGGGGTCTCATTATAATTAAAGTGAAGATAACAAAGAAAAACATCAAAGAAAATATTTAGTTTTTAAACCGAGACGATACCTCCATTATTAAACTTCAAATAGAATCAAATAATTGGAGGGAAGCGTGGTCGTGAGACCAAGTGCGCTTGAACTTGGCTTGGCTTGGCTACCTAGAAGGGAGCTCGAGGTCCGACTCGGGCAGAGTTGTGTTGACTGAGCGCCTAAAGGCAGCACGGACAACCAACTCCTAGATACCCCCTCCCACCCACTGCCACTGAAAGTAGTGCTATATATAAGAGCTATAATAATAATAATGTAATAATTTTTTTTTAAATGTTTGGTTCAATTCGGGTATCGAACCCGTATCCCTGTCAGCTGAAAAAAAATATGCATTTTTTTATTCGGTTAGCGAGGCATGTATATATAGGCGATTTTTTTTTGTATGCTCATTATATGGACATCTAGATGTAACACTAGAACTTAAGTTCTGATAGAACTTTTAAGATTAAATCTACTTCTAGATCTATTAGATTTACGTAAAAATATAAGAAACGCTTATAAACTTTAATAAAATTCAAGCAACTTAAGGTTATAGGAATGATTCGTGATGTGGACTCTAGACCTAGATATAGTCTCCAGCCAAATTCACATTTTTTATTTTTTACTTTGAAAAATTCTTACGGTCAAACTTAAGAGTTTCCCCCCGTGTGACCAACAAGTTAGTCATTCCTTTCTCAGTGATATACATCAACTGTTCCATTTCTAGAACAATCGTCAGAGCCATTTTTGAGATCACCTGTTCAGATTCAAGGATCCAGTTTTCTGTAGGCTCCATGAAGATCTGACTTGACTAGAGGTATTGTAAAAAGCAGATTACTGGGAATAACTTTGAGTATGAAAATCTCCTACTTACCAAACGTATTATATATATATATATATATATATATATATATATATATATACATACGTATTACATAATATATATATATATATATTTAATAGTTTCTATTGAATATTAAAAAGTAGTATCAAATGTTTGTTGGCAGGTGGGGCTACAGCCCAAGGGACTCCACAAGAAGAGACTCCATGAAAGAGAAAAGATCGACGGGTCAGAAATTTGAGGTTTTATTTTTTTATAATTTTGTTTTCGCATTTTTAACAACAAAATTTTCAATCTTACACTTGGCAGCGGTTCTCGTAATATAAACTGCGGATAAACCAAATGCATTGCTTTAAACCGTACACATTCGTCACATTGACATTTTTTAAACTAAAATAATATTAAATCATTATATTTTTTTAAAAGAAGGAAAATTAAATTAAATTTACAAGAACCCTCTTTTTTATAATATGGCTTGCTTTAAGATATTAGTATTTTAAAATTAATAAGTGGATTCGAAAAAAGCGAAGGGGTCTCCACAAAATTCTGCCCCGGGGCCTCCACATACCTTAATCCGGCCATGGGTAGACCAAACAATGAAGTCTAATCCCATATCATCTAATATAGTACTCCCAGTTACCTGATTGATATGTGGTGTGTGTGTGTGTTTCCTAGGTTATATGAAAATGGACTATGTATTGTTAGCTGTAAAAAGAGAGCATGAATTTAATGTCAGGCTTTTAGAATGATGCAAGATAAGCGGCTCTGTCGTAAGCTGCGTTAAGTATGCCAGACGACTCCAGGAAGCCAGAGTGTTAGGACTTGTTTTGTTAGTGAGTTAGATTTAGTTTAAAATACCATTTTATAGTATGACTAAAGTCTACAATACTTATTTCATCTCAAGTTGAGTTTGTTTATATATTGTAATACAACTTCTTTTTAGTTTTGTTCATTAAAGAAGTTTATTTTAGTTATTTCAAGTTCTATCATTAAAATTATTAGACACCTAACAGCGATTTAGTTGTCTACCAGCACAGCTGGGTCGTGCTATAATTGGACCACCGTCACCACATTGATATCTATTTTTGAGTTCTATAGACTCACAATGTGTCACAATGTCTGCACATAGACAAGCTCGCACATTTTCTTGACATATCGGAAGTTTTTGTAATCCTACCTTTATGTTACTGTTTTATTGAACCCTACCTTTATGTTATTGTTGTATTGAACCCTGCCTTTATGTTACTGTTGTATTGAGCCCTACCTTTATGTTACTGTTATATTGAACCCTACCTTTATGTTACTGTCATCGTGAACCCTACCTTTATGTTACTGTTGTACTGAACCCTACATTTTAATACTGTGGTCGGGAATCCTACCTTTATGTTATTGTTGTATTGAACCCTGCCTTTATGTTACTGTTATATTGAACCCTACCTTTATGTTACTGTTGTATTGAGCCCTACCTTTATGTTACTGTTGTACTGAACCCTACATTTTAATACTGTGGTCGGGAACCCTAACTTCATTGAACTTTGTTCCCTAACCTAAACTTTCTTGAAAGTTCTTTATAATCACTAGGACAGCCAATGCCATGATAAAATATAAATCTAAAGATAGTATCACATTCGTAGAATCGAAACACGTCATCCAAGCTACCACTAGCTGCATTGGGTGACCATCAGAAGTCACAGACTATGCACAATGAACTAGCCCGTCACCTAGCGGGTCTCATGAGTCTGTCATGGAAAGTTCTTCTTGAACAATTTTGATTAACCTACACCAACCCCAACCCAAAAAATATTTGTTAGTCTTAATAAGTCAAGATTTCTCTAGGTTAATGTCAGTGGCGTAGCGAGGTATCCGTGGGCTAGGCTCAAGAATATCTAGTGGGCCCCCTTTCCCAAATAAGATGAATGTAGTTTGTGACAAAACAATCGGGTAATCTGAATGTATTGGCATATTTACCAAACAGACATTCCAATACAAGCAGTGTAGTCTTTCGTTGACCAAATTACGTCATTACGTTTGATTCAGTTAGGACGCCCAACATGTAATAGTGTCTTTCAAGTTATGTTTCTACAATTTCTGAACAGAATTAAAGGTGTATCGAATAAAGAAATGTTTTTATGAGTTATATTTCCCATTCTACACATTTACATTCCGAAAACCCTTCTGGGTGTAAAACGATTAAACATTGATGCAAACTTTTATCTGATATATGTCCATTATTTAACAGTAAATAGATTGAACATTTATTTACTAACATTTTTCTGGCCTTCTAAGTTGAAAAGTCAGTAACCAGTAACATCTGGTTCTAAGCTTTTGTCTGTTTCTCAATGGAAAGAACATCAACTGAAGCCAACCTGCTGTGTTATAGAAATTTTAAACTAATTTTGATCAATCGAAATTATGAAAATGACCGCAATGCTGAACAAATTGATACAGACAAGGTGATGACATGTATGATGTATGATGTGAAAATGTTTGGAAAACTTGATAAAATGTAGCTGTCCATGAAAACAAAAACAACAAGAACAACAAAACAACCAAATCTCAGGGAGTTAGATATTTACAAAAATGACGATTGAACAGCCAAATCTCTTATTGAACACAAACTTGATATGTCGTTATGAAAGGTTTCTTTTAAGGATTGCATCTCTGAATAATATTCTATCGCAATATCTTCTGAGTCAGATGAGAAGCATGTTGACATCATCCCACTCTTTGTTATTTGCACTTGAAAGGAAACTGGGCTTTTTACTGAAACATTTTGACAGTTTGTTATGCCCATGAAATCTATCATGTTCTTGAGAAACAATGGCATCAATGGGTCAGTACAATTCGTTGATTATGAAATTCTTCACTTGAATTTTCTGTTCTTATCAATTAGTGGTTGGCTCATCAAATTATCTTTTAACTTTCCGCAATCGTGTAGAGCAAAAAATAGACTGTATCAATAGCTCAAGATCCAGCTACTTCAACAGCCTCTATGTTTTCCCTCTAAAAGTCATTATCCACTTATTTACTTCAGTACCAGGTGACCGAGCCTCGCTCAGATGAATATTTACCCGAAGTCATTTGGGAGTATTTTTGTAATAGCGAAAATGAAGGATCATGTAAAGACTATCAATCTGAAAAGTTGCTTTTTCGTTTTGTTAGTTCTCAACGTAATTGTACATGGCGATTAGAATAGAAAGTCCCCCCCCCCCCCCCCACAGTAGGCCTATGGAAAATCACAGCTCAGGCCGTAATGTTTTACATTGCATCATTTGCATAAAACTATTTGGGTTATTATTGGCTTGGAAGAAAGTCTTTGCAGTGTAACTTCCAAAAATGGTTACGTTCTGACATTTAGTATTGCAATTAGTATATTCATTATGGCTTTAGTACGAAGCATCACGTGATGCAAAATCTCTACGTTATAGGGTAAAACGTGCACCTTGTAACAAAGTAAAATAGCGTATTTTTTCCTAACAGACTTAAAAAACATCGCGTTAGTATTCTAAAGAAGCGTTAGTGTGGGGCATCTTTGTTACGCCGACCACCTTTCAGCTCACTAAACAAAATGTATGTCCATGATGGTGTGCAAACATCTTTGGTGAAGCGTTCAAGAAGTCTTAGTTGCTTTTTATAAAGTACTCATGTCTCAGATCCACAAAGAGGGGTTGATAGACACTGATTTTGTAGGCAGACGGAGCGATTTATTTCACCACACTCTTGCTTGGAGGCGTCCAAAAGCACGACTATCCATGATCACATTTCAATTTCCCTCTAAACTACTCTAAAGCCATGCATCATTTGATACCGAGCTTCCCACGTTAAGGGGTGTCTATGCGCGGTGCTGAGTAGGTTTTATTGGGTGACTTCTGGAACATGACTTCCGTTTTACCGAGGTCTATAATTATACCAAAAGAGGCGGCAGAGTAATGAAAATTCGTTGACCGCAAGCTGGATATCATAAGGGACGGCCTTAGACCACTGCAACCTATGCAGCCGCATGGGGGCCACGAGCTTTCATAAGTCCTGCGCTAATTCTAGGTGTAAAATATTAAATTAAACCATTATAACTTATAATAGGGTTCCCGTGGTCTCCTTGTTTTCAAGGAAATCCTGGAAATCTCCAGAAACTCATAAAAATGTCCTTAAAATAGACAAATTTGTCATTTTGTCAATTAATAAGGTAAACGCCAGTCCTACGCGTGATATAAAATAACGGCATTGTCAGCTTTCATTTAATAAAATGTAATGCAAAGACGAATTTATTTTCTAATACAAAATTTTTATTTTTATTTATTTATTATCCTTATCCCTACCATGTCTGGGCCGCGCGCAATCCATTTCACATAGGACCCCGCAAATGTTAGGGCCGGCCCTGGATATCATGTGCAGTGTGTGCAAGTAAGGCATAGATAAGCTGTGTTATGACCATTTCCTATGTTTTTGGTATGGGACGGTAGATTTCGAAGCTTGAACACATTGCAATAATTCACCAGTAAAATAACAACAAAGTAAAAGCTACCTACGGGTATACGCAATGAAAGTGTAAACAATATTTAAAGCCTTTAAAAGACAATAACTAATCATATATAAAAAAAACTTAATTTCATTATTTTTCTTCCATAGTTTCATAATGGATCAATGTACAATAAGATGGTGCGCAAATGTTTAATTACGCCAATTGAATCATTAAAACTTTTTCTTGATTGCGAAGAAATGTCTTAGTGTACTGCTGTGAGCCTAGTGACGTAAGCGGTGTCAAGTTTTTTTCCTTTGATGTCAAGGAAAACACTTCATTCATTAAACGTTCTAACCAGAATTAATTTTTCGATAATGAGACAAAACAGTCGACCTCGAGTTTTCCCGATGTGGCCATGAGTTGAGAATTTTTTTCTCATTAATATGCACATACCTTGAAATTTTAAAGAAAATCGTTAGAGCCGTTTTCGAAATAAAATTTAACTATATATATATAAAAATACATACATACATACAAGAAGAATTACACACCCAACAGTATATGATTCTCACTTTCGAACAATTTTGATTGCGCTTACACTTTAGTACTGGACAATAAGCAGAACAAGATGACCGAATGTGTCTCATTGTTTCTGTAAACTAAATGCTCTGTATGCAACAAAAAGTATATATTTTATTTTGTCTTCAATAGAGAAAAAAGAAACAAATTAAGCTTTGAGAAAATTGAATAATGAGCAACTGTGTCGAAATTTTTATTTGTGCCCATCAGGACTATCTCTAAAGACCTAATAGTTATCGTCGCCCCCTTCAATTTTTTTTTTCTGTACAACACATACCTACATACTTTCATAACCACACTCTCTCTCTCTCTCTCTCTCTCTCTCTCTCTCTCTCTCTCTCTCTCTCTCTCTAGCACCCCGATTCCTGTAATACTATTAATGGTTTTATGAATATACAAAGAAAAAAAAAGCATGTACCAATCCGGAAACAATTGTCACCTCAAATGCAAGATCAGGGCTAGACACCATTACAATAAACCAAATGGAAAGCAGTTTTCCATGTTCAAGTAATCCAGCCGCTGGTATACTGACACACTAGCTTAAATCACGGATCAATGTTTTAAAACAAATTTAAAGTTTCGGTATAGATCTTGAGACATTTTGAGGGAGAGTTTTAGATTCTATTTTTTAAATCGGTTCTTAGAGAAATGTTATTATTTTGTTCACTTTGGTGTCATCCCTAAGTTTTTAAGTGGGCCCCAACTGGTCATGAGTCATGGGCCTAATCACAATGAATCCCGCTGTGTTACGCTACGCCCGAGTTTATTGAACGCCAGTGGTCAATGCAATGTTAAGACTCCCCTCCCAGACAACTAAAGGATAAAAGCAATCTTTCTGTCTAGACTAGTTTCAAGAAAATATATATTTGTCAGACCTGTTTTTTTCCCGAGAGCTCTGACCCTTGAGCCCTTGGGACATTAAAGCGTCATTGCAGCAGTCATCAGTGCTAGTAGTTTCTCCGATGGTGATGAGGAGAAACAGTCAGAATACTAAAGTTTCTTTGGACCTGTGTACAATGGCGCCGAACTCAAGTATTATCCGCAACGTGAGGATGACTGAGTGATTTCCAGGAACATTGTTGATTAGCCCAGCTTTTAGTATATAGTGTTGGATATAAAAACATCAGAACAATAGGACTTCACGCTGATCTGTCAGCTGGTCAACGCACCAACAAGATCATTAACTATGAACAATTTTGAATCTTCGCTCTTTGTAATGAACATGAAAGTCTGATCTTGTTATGACCACTCACGTATGCTCCTATATCTAGGACTATGACTTTATAATTGATGAACTCCATCGGGTATATTACAATGAAGAGTGTATTTGATCATGAACTATATACAACTTCTCAATAACCTGACTGCTCAACAGTATTATATGGTCTAGACGTGGATGCGTTAACAATTTAGTCTTGTGTGTTGGTGCAAGTGAAAGTAGAATCTGAATAAACCACATGAAAAAACAAAAACTGATTAGATCTATTTCTAGTGCCAGTAATGGCATGGTTCACAAACAAGTGTTAGTTTGCGCTGGCGTGGTGTGTGCATGGAGCCTTGACATCGAACTGTTATGTTACTGTATAATTTATTCTTAAGAGCCACTGCCTCAACCAGCTAGATCCATCCTTTACCATTGTACATGGAAGTGGTATGGGACGCTCACTACTTTAGTCCAATTCGCATACATCCGAATTGAAGTTATTTGTATTTTATTTTTTACAAAACTCATACCAACTCACTCTCTCTGTCTATATCTTCTTTTTTGAAGTAACGTCTGTATCATATAAGATAAGAAGATATATGTCTGTCTGTCTGTCTGTCTGTCTGTCTGTCTGTCTGTCTGTCTGTCTGTCTGTCTGTCTGTCTGGTAATATTGCACAATTATTTTCTATGTTCTTCTTGTTATGTTTTTTTTAACATTCCGCAACACTTGAAAATGTTTTTGTTTCCTACATACATCTTTGCTATAGATCTATATTGTACTGTAGTTCTTGCTGATTCTATTATCAATATCTGTTAGTTCGATTATACAAATTTATCACAATAAAATAAAATTTAAATTTAAAAAAAAAAAAATACGCAGCCCCTAAACCGAAAATAAAATTTTGCAACTGAGAAATGTGAAAAAGGTGAAATGTTTCGTATATCTTTTCCTCTATTTTGTACATAAAAGGTACGCATAAAAGGTACACACAAAAGATACATAAAAGATATAAAAGGTATGGAATTATTCTAAACAAATAGAGTATGATACATGGGATACTCTGGAACCCAACCCTTACGTTCTAATTGAACCCAATGACGGCAGCCTTATGGCAGGGATGAGAAAAGTTTGGGTATCAAAAGACAACACAATTTACCTGTACAGTTTATTCGATGTATTTTTTTATACCAAGTAGCCTAATTGAAAGGTTATTTGTAAAAACAATTCCGCCATTATGAAGCTGCTCACCTTTTGTACAAGCGATTCTGTTAATAACTAATGAATGATAGATTCAAAAAAAAAATGAAACATGTTTTACCCTGCACAAATCCCCCCTCCCTCCCACCACCGAAACAAATCCTGGTTAAGTGTATGAATCTAGTCAGAGTTTTGTGATACAGATTCAGACATGATAACATTAAAAGACTATAGTCTAGCTAGAGTCGAATACTGGATCTAGATATATGGTATATATATATATAAGATTATAGTTAGGTGATATGCCTATAGATCGATGTGCATTACACACTATTCATTTATTGAACTCTTTGTTGAATGCAAAGCGGGAATACCCGCTGACGCATGTTTAAGATATAGATTAAGATATAATTTTTAGAAGGTTCTATTTTGAACAATTATAATGGTCAAACCGGAGTTTTCCCTGTGTGGCCAATTAGCTAGTTAATTTTTTCTCAAAGATATACATAAACAATAAAATGTCAAATAAAATCGTTAGAGACTTTTTGTTTTTGTTTTTTTTGACCCCCATACAGAATTTACAAGCTGGTAACAGGAGTTGTGAAAAAGAAAAGTGACATTTTGAGAAATGATATAAGATTATTCATCGGGCAGATGTTGAGACTATTATTTATTCATTGTATTATAACATTGGTATGTTCGGTCTAAGAAACACTGGCCTAGACCTTATATTAATAATCCTTGAATAGGGAAGTAACTAGGAACAGGTTAAAGCGTTTAAAGCATTACGATCAGTTACCTCCCTTATTTTAAATTCCCGAGATAAATAAAGTAAGCCTACCAATTATAACGCAAACTGAAAGTAATTTTCTCTCACGAAGAATGTAAATATATACAAATATGTGGTTTCCAATGTTACAGCTGATACAAAACTCAAACATTTCGTCATTTTGTTGAGAATCAGACTTCGGTCACTAACCTACATATACGGCAGCTTAATGAAATGTAATGAAAAATAAAGGTAAGTCATGATTTTAAACGGATATAGTGTACTCAAATGAGCCTTAAATGAGGTCAACATGGATCTAGACTACACGTCATCTGTTCTGACTATTCATGATGAGCTAATTCAACTAGTTATCATATGAGATTCACATGGCTATTTTCATCTATTATTTTTGCACTGCATGATGATTGACTATTTTTTTTACCATAACACAAACTAATACAATACTTAAAAAGACACTAAAATATATCGCAAATTGAAAATCACAATATATAATGTAAATTCGTACAAGTGGCCCATTAGCGTTATAATAAATGAAAAACTGTCCACATATTGATGAAACTATAAAAAAAATCAAACAAAGCATTAGCGTTTATTATAAGAAATTTCTATAAATCAAATAAGAACATAAAACTTAAATGTTATTTAACCTTGGTTAGGCCAATAATAGAATATGCATCCTCTGTTTGGGACCCCTCAACTCAAGAAAACATTAAGAAACTGGAACAGACACAAAATAGAGCAGTGAGATTCATAACAAACGAATATTCAAATTTGACTAGAGTAACACCTTTGGTAAAATCACTTAATTTAGAAAGCCTTCAGGATAAAAGTAAAGTATACATAAAACACAGAACCATAATCTTCAAATACAAAAACAAAATGTAATAAAATACTCTGAAAGACACAAAGATAAAGGCACATTCCTCGTCCCATATGCTAGGACGGTATCTGGAAATTTACGCACTCCTAGGCACTCCATTCAAAATTAAGGACGCTTATTAAAGAGTGCCTAATTATCCGGTGCCTAATTATCCGCCTTGTCAAAAAGTGCCTAATTATCCGGTGCCGAAATTTCCGGGTGCCTAAATTTCCGGGTGGCTAAATTTCCGGGTGCCTAAATATCCGGTGCCTAAATATCCGTAAATATGCGGTGCCTAAATATCTGGTGCCTAAATTTCCTAAATTCATGCTAGGACAAATTTGTACAAATACTCCTTCTTCCCTAGTGCTATTAGCGCATGGAATGGGTTGCCTGAGCTAGCCAGGAAAACCAGTGAATTGGCAGAATTTAGGTCATTGGTTATATTCTATAAGATAAGAACGGATTTGCCTAAATCAGCCAGTAAAGCCAATGACTTAGCAGAGTCTAAGGCTCTACTATAAACAGACATGACTAGATAAACACATGGATTATAGTTTCTGAAGAAAAGTCTTATGATTTATAATAGAAGATGGCACGTAGGAGTTCTGTAGCACTATGAGTCACTTTGTATTATCTGAGTTGTCCTTGAGAGTTCAATACCTTACATTGTCAGGTCGCCGTTTGCCTGGTCGATAAACAAACACAAACACAAAAACACCCAACAATTATCAAGGATAAGAAATGTATTCTTATTATTCGCATTTGTAATCCAACTGATTACGTCATATCCGTTATGCCACTGATGAAGCAGAGAGTAAGAAACAAAATTAGGGGGGGGGGGGGGGGGAAATCCTCTCCAAGTCCCAATGGGAGAGAAGTCGTACGTCGCTTGCTGATTAATTCCCCTAAATCCAACGATTCTGTGTCTTGAGTGATTCTGGAATCCAAACAACGCGCACACACACACATACACTAACTGGATATGTGCGTGCTTGTTGGAGAGGGGAGGGCGGAATGGGAATCTAAAAAGGATGAACTATAAGAGGGGGGGAGGAGTAAGGATTTAAGCCAACTCGCTCAGAGAAACAAGTTATCGACTGGCACCAGGCAGTGTCGAGGTCAGCTAGCGAAGGAGAGAGATGGGGCAGAAAGACGCAAAAGGGGGGGGGGGGGGCGACAACACACTTATGTCTCGTGTCTTCCTTTGAGACCTGTGTCTTAAGACGTTCTGTAATTGTTTCTCTTTAACCCGGACACATTCATAGTGACACACATACGCACACAAAAAAAATATTATACGGTGATCAGATAAGTGAAGGGGAAAAAATGGCGCCCCAAACCTGGAGTATGAATGGTGCACATGAAAGGCAGGCAGGCTGATGGCGCCCTGTGACTCGTGGCGCTGATCCCATTGTGTTAGCGGTAAGTTTTCAATTACATTGCTCTTGGCTTATAGTAGATGTGATGGTTCCGATGTGCTCCTTGTGATCAGCGGGAGAGGGGAGAGTTGGTAGATTGGCATGTTACAGACATCCATATCACCCTCCAGGGGAGTGGGGGGATCTAGTTTTTATGTGCATGTAATTAATATCATCACACACACCGATTATTTCTTCTCCATTTCGTACGCATACTTTTTGGATTGTTGGTTGTTGTTGTTGTTTTTTTTTTGTTTTCTTTGGGGGGGGGGGTATTTTCAGAAACATGAGTATTAATGTCAATTATAATTTTAATGTCAATTATATTGCTTATGTCAGTTGGAATGACAACGTCAATTACAATGTTCATGTCAATTATATTTTAATGTACTATTTATCCTAGTAGTGTTGTCTCTCCTCTAATGTCAGTTATAAATAATGTTAATGTCAGCTGAAGTACGAATGTCAATAATCAATGTTACATTCTTATATTAATGTCAATTATTATGTTAATATCAATTATGATGATTATGTTAACTGTTATTTAATGCTTACATGTTGTTTCTTTTGTTCACCCACTCATTACACAGAAACTAAAAGAAATATCTCTAACTCGTTGTTAAGCAAGTTACAGCAACTAACTTTAAGTAATTAACTTCAAGCCATTATATCTGCGGTTATCAACCTTGTTTGAGACCGCTCAATACAATATTTCATTATGCGGCGACCCCCAGCCATTTTTTGTTTTTCAGTTACAGGCCTATCTAAATGGGATTTTACTATGTTGTAAAATCGTTATCAAAATGTCTATATCTGATATCCATGATGTATTTTTATTGTTAGAAACTGAACATAGCGAAAACTTAATTTAGTGTAAAATATGTCAACTGAAATTTTAAAAGGCACAATCATGGACAACGAAGAGCCATTGATACAGTAAACTGCATGGAAACAAAAATATTGTTGCGACAGTCTTTGCAAAGACACCAACGTTAGTGCGAAGGTTGTGCTTGTTTTTGTTTCACCAGATCAGGTGTTCTTAGGACAGTCTTTGTAAGATCATGAAGAACTTGATCTCCTGCCTCAAGCCTACTTCTGTACTTAGACTTGATAACTAAGAGCCTGGACAACCCAGTTTCGCAAAGATATGATGTTGGAACTGAAAGTAGAAGGCACATAAACAATTTTCAGATAGAACCCGATAAGACTACAAACAACGGAGCCAGAATTGTGTAACTGACATTGAAGAGAAATCATTATTAGCTGCATCTCTATCGATGTAGTTCTTCTGGCAGTGTCTTCCTGCTAATGTATTTCCATAAATCAAACAGTGAGTTCCGAGGACTTTTAGTAACTCACTTTGTACCAAACATTGAAATCCAGACCGACATCCAAGCATACTTGGAGCATCACCTGTGCAGATACCACAAATATTTTTGCAAGAGATCTTATAATTTTCCAATAATTAACAAGCTTTGTTAATTACATCACGTACTGTAGAAGTCGTTTTGATAGGGTTTGCAAAAAAGAAATTTGTTTTTAAAATCACTTTTATGTATATATCTCTCTTAAACTAGCGATTGTGAACATTTTGCAACGCCTGTGGACTGATCAAGCTGGATGCCTAATATTGGAAATGGAGAGGACATAATTTCCTGATCGATAATATCAGCAAATATTTTAACTATTCTCCATTGAACACAGTCATTAAATAAAAGAATTGTACTAAATTTATTTACGGATTCGGCTCCAAACATAACTATAGTAATGTCTTTGACCGCTGACTCCTTAGTAGTGAGGTTCCATAACTCTACCGATTCTGAGAGCCACACAAGAAGCTTAAACGGCTGCTAGGTTTTGATATTTGTCACCTGAGTCAAGTCTTGCTTTTTATTTCGTCAGCCTTAAAAACTAAAATACTGGATGATTTTATCGCCAAAGCTTAGACTTTTGTTCAGCTTCGTATATCCGCAGATAGAACATTCCAAAAAACGCATCGGAGTATTTCAATACATCCTTGAACTATTGAAGTAGGCCCTAAATCAAACAGCATAAAATCATCCATTATATTTTCTTTTCTAACATTCAACTGTTCGAGATATTCATGTCGTCATGAATACATGGCCACTTCCAATTACTTCACGACGTGCTTAAATCTTCAACTTAGAATTAGAGTTTGATCCCTACATGGCGTTACGCCAAAAGTTCGATGGACAGTAATTTAAACTGTTGAAAAAACATATGAAGATGTGGTCTTCAGCCTCTGTTTTCGAATGACAATTTTTTTTTAAAAACTAACTACAAAAGAGAAACATATCTATCTTAAATAATGATTTCACACTTACTAACTCAAAGCGCACTTTGTATTCTCTGGCAATATGACCGGGTTCTTATATTTAACACCCTCACCTTTGTAGTTTATTTATTTGACTCTTGACGAAAAAAAAAATTCCGATGAAAAATAGACGAAAACCCGAATTTCCGATGGTCTTAGACGACCCCTAGCAAATGGTTATTCGACCCCCAAAGGGGTCAAGACCCATAGGTTGTGAACCCCTGCTTTACATGAATACTAGCCATATGTTACCCGCGGCCTGCGAGTCTTAATTTCATATCACTGTCGATATAGTCATTGAGAGTGTTTTGTAAACAATTAAACGAAATAATAATATTATAAGTAATGCGAATGCGTGAATGTAAAAATAGTATGAATGGAGCTATCAAAATAGCTAATCGACCTAAATCCATTTTTTCAAATAAAAACATTTGCTTGTAGACCTACATAGGCCTAAATTTGATTAAAATATGAAATGAATAGACTGGCAGCTGTATCAAAATAATAAACTTAAGGCATCGAATTAGATCTTGAGTTAGAGATAGCCTAGATCTAGACTAATCCAGAGTTAAATATTGGCTTGGATAGAATGCGCTCTGCTAATGCGTGACCTTTTTGTAAGATGTACGGAATCATGAATGGAACTACTAAAATGTATGTCAATAAGACTTATCAGCTATAGCGAACGAATGTATGAAAAATGCTTTAGGAAAACAAATTTGAATGTTAATTTGATTAAAATATGAAATGAATGAGCTATAATTAGTATGTTTATGTGCTAAAGTATAAAACTATCTTTGCGAAGAGAAGTTCTCTCATCTTAGAGTTGAATTAGAGTTTTAGACCTAGGAATAGAGAGATGTGTAATATTTCGGTCTTGTCTAATGAAAGAATGTACGTCTAGAAGTCTAAATTCGCAGATATAAAGAACGAATTTATGTAAAAATACTTTTGAAACACAAATTTGAAGGTTAATTTTATTAAATAAAGAAATCCATAGACTATATTTGTATTTTCATGTATCAAAGTAAAAAAACTATCTGTGCAAAGTGTAGTTTTAAAAATTAGATCTAGATCTAGATCCTTTCGATTTTCGATCTAAACATGGTAACATGGACTTGATTCATCAAATACTAATACGTTCATAGAGTTGGGCAACTTTTTTTGATGTTCTTTAGTTTGTTTTAGGGCTACAATACATACGTCACGCACGGCTACGGTTCCAATTAATACCCAAGGAACATTTGTGCAAAGTTTCATCAAGATCGGTCAAACGATTTTAATTTCTATTCGGAACATACATACTCCTTACATTCTACTTTATAGTATAGATTAGGTCTACTTGTTCCTAGAATATTTTTCAATGAGATATAAACAACCCTTAATTGTCCAACCAGTCAGTAGGTCATCAATTGTCCTCTATAACGGTCACTAAGCCTAAGCTCAGACAATATAAACACATCTGTATGCATGTTCGACAACAATACTGTTACACGTGTCAATTATAAAATTACACATACCAATTTTACTGTTAATGTAATTTATAATAATAAATGTCAGTTATAATTTCAATGTTAATGATTTGCAGATCTAGTCGTGTTAATTGTTGATTGGATGTTGACTGAATGTTGACTAGATGTTGACTGACTGACACGGCTGACTGTTAGAGTCTTGTGTGGTGGAGGGTGAGGAATACAATGTTCTAATTACACAGCTGTGTTTAAATCCTATAAAGAAATCTCCCTAATGGTTGTGTCTGTGTGTTCGCCCACTTATGATAATCTTGGCATCACTTTATGATGTCATCTACTGATGTCTTATCATTACCTTCGTTCTGGTCCCCCCCCCCCCCATTATCTCTTGATAATTTAATTCTATCAGAACGAGTACACATTTGGTAGGTGGCAAAGGAAATAACAAGTGATCGTAATAAAAAAAATGTGACCACGCAGTTGTTGTTTGTTTTTGTTGTTGTTATTGTTTTTTTTTTAATTCAAAAGAATTCCTGTATTTCTTCCCTAGATTCTCTCGCTCTCTTTACATATATACACACATATATACACACATATATACACACATATATACACACATATATACACACATATATACACACATATATACACACATATATACACACATATATATACACACATATATACACACATATATACACACATATATACACACATATACACATTACTATTCCCAAAGATCGCGGAACACACATTTTAGACAGTACGGACAGGGGCTATGTCTGTCTCAGATCTACCAAAATATGTAGGCCGCAACTGGGTCTCCGTAAAATACTGCACTCATTCTTACACTCCGGACTTGAAGACTATGCCTTACATAAACATCTGGTTAATCGGACCAACCTATTATACATGTACAGTCAAACCCGGGTAATCGGACCAGCCGGTTATTGAGACCAAAACGATGACCTGTTGGTGTCATCCGATTAACTGCGTTGAGCTGTATTCTCAATTTATAAAATTTAGGTTTCACTATTTCAAATGTTCCAGACAACAGACGTCAAATGGAATTAGAGCTAATTCTACAGTTGCTGACTGTAGCAGTAATATGTCAGTTTGGGAACTACTGACTAAACTCATTGACTGTATCAGTAATATGTCAGTTTGGGAACTACTGACTAAACTCATTGACTATTAAAACCAAAAACAAAATGCAGCGGAGTTTTGCTGCCAACTTCAGAACAATCTGATCTTGCAAATCTTTCGTTTACCCCAAACTTGTTTGTCTTCCCTTGCCATTGTTCACCTCAAGCTATAAATAGACACAAGTACAAAGATAGATGGGCATATTAGTGAAATACAAACGAAACTGATCTTGTTGAATGCCAAAGGTGTAGAGAAGCGAACGATGAGAATGGAGATGTGGGTAATAAACAGAAACATTTCCCCGCCCACCACGCTTGGTATGTTAATCCCGAAAAGCTAAAATCATTTTTGAAAGTCTGCTATATGTGTTAGAATATTGAAGTAAATAATACAGACTATATAGTGACTGTATAATGACTATATATGGAGCATAAAAATAGAGAGAGAAGATACGAATGGAATGAAAATTTTGTATATAGATTAGTCTTTTAGTCGTACATAAATTAGTCTTTTAGTCGTACATAGATCAGTCTTTTAGTCGCATATAGATTTAGTCTTTTAGCCGTTTCTTATTTGTTACCATTCCTCTTTTTAGCTTGCATGCTCTTCAAAGGGTGTTGTGGAGGGGGTGGACACGGATATCAATAACGGCTCTAACGATTTTCCAAGAAATTTAACAGTTTATGTATATTTTTGGGAATAAACACAATTATTAATTCAAAACTCTAGTTTTGCCGTTGTATTTTTTAAATATAATTATCGTAAAATTAAATTTGGCTATTTTAAATACTCGGAATGAAAGACTCCAACTAGGGACCGTCGAGAAAACTGTCACGAAAAGTATCTCTTTTTTTTTTAAGTATAGATATCATCATCCTTCCTTTGCGTTCCTCTTGAAACATAAGCTAAGAACAGGCCACTCTCCACGCTCTCTTGCTAGTTTTTTAAAGGCTCTTTCCTGCCCTTTCGGCATCATCTAAGTCTCCTTTATGTTTAGTGTTTGTGTGTTTACTACACAACAGTATTTTTTTCCTTGGACAGGTTGTTAGCCTATCACACAACCCCTATGTCCCAGGAAGGAGAATGCACCTTTTGTCTGGTCCTCTTTCCGAAAAGACTTGTCCGGCTTGGTAGTACCTGCTAGGAGTGATAGTTCCCGCCGTAAGGCTCTAAAGGTCACACAAAAAAATGTTTACTATTTTTTTAAAGAGAAAAAATCTATTAAGTATGCATATTAGTCAGATATAATTTAAAACAACAGTTAATAAGTAGTTTTTCATATTATCGCGTGAACTGCAGTGTACCATATTATTACACATAACCAAAGAAAAAAAAATATTTTTTTTTTACGGAAATGTTATATTCTTGAGGAATAAGAGATTGTCCCTTTACAGGACAATTAGATCAATTAGATATTCATTATAAGACATTAGTTAGGCCAGGTTGACATCTAACTTCACATTCACTTTCACCTATCCTTTGGTCTGCTGGACCGCTGGGGCACCACGAAAGATCTGTTAACCTTTTTTCTCCATTATTTTCTGTCATTTATCTTTGATAGAATTTCATTCTGCCTTTTTACATGCCTGGATGGACCACTTCTGTGGCCGATTTTCAGTTTGTGTTTCCACACAAACTGTCTTTGTAACCTTGATTTATTTTAGGTCTGTTATGCAGCGGTTCTCTAGCTGCACGCCCTGCCAACGTTTCTATGACAACATCGTGACGTATTCTTTCATTGTGCATCTTTTGGATGTTATAAGTTTCTCACAGTGTTAGAAAACACGTAGATCTAGTCTTGGGCCTACTAGGTGATTTTTTACAGCTTTGATCTAGATTTAGTTTGTAATCTAGATTAGATCTCAACTTTCTACAATAATTCTAATTATTTGTATGGCTGTCCGGCATTAGATCTAACAAAGAATCTCAACAGATCTAAGAAATTATAAGACTAAGACAAAACTACTTTATTGGAAATTTGTTGTGAATACAAAGACTCTTTTTTTAACAAGATTCCACAAAATAAAACAGACATACATATCTAGTTGGCTGCCTGATCGCGTGAAATAAGTTCCGGATTGTCGTCTAGGTGTTCCGGGTTCGAACCCTGCCCGCCACTAACCTTCAAAGTTGTGTTTGGGCTAAGATGTTGAAAGTCTTACCTATTCTATTCCGAAGTAACATTCACGGGGCTACATAAAAGGTACTACATTTCTATAAGCACCAGTCTCTAGACTACTCTAGATGTGTACCATTTAGATCACTCTAGATCAGTGATTCCCAAAGTGGTCTAAATAGACCCCCCAAGGGGTCTACAAAGACTTCCAAGGGGCCTACAAAAGTGAAAAAAAGACTTGGGGTGTATGACATGTAAATGGGGCTCCACGAGAGTGGATCTCATTTGAGAAGGTCGTGATTTTAATTTCGATTTCATACAAACATTAAGTATCTAGAACTTATTAGTATCTAGAACTTATTAGTATCTAGAACTTATTAGTATCTAGAACTTATAAGTATCTAGAACTTATTAGTATCTAGAACTTATTAGTATCTAGAACTTATTAGTATCTAGAACTTATTAGTATCTAGAACTTATTAGTATCTAGAACTTATTAGTATCTAGAACTTATTAGTATCTAGAACTTATTAGTATCTAGAACTTATTAGTATCTAGAACTTATTAGTATCTAGAACTTATTATAGGTCATCTTTGAAATTTAAATTCTTTTATTTCACTTCAAAAATATTGTAAATTTTACTGCCTCATTTGAATAGCTTATTTTAGTCTACATGGAACTAATATTTAGCATGGCCGAATCTAAATACAGTATGACAGTAGTGTATTTTTTTTTTATTTGGCTTTTTCCTTACCAAAGTTTATGCAATGACTCTATGAAACCAAATAAGCTGGAGAGTCATTTGAGACGATGCCATCCTGAGACATTGTATTAAGATTTGAAATACTTTTGAACAGTCAATGATAAAGTTGAGAAAAGATCTCTAGTGGACAAACCTTAGCTATGACATCAAAAAGAGAAGATGATGGTCTGCAAGTGTCTTAAAATATCTTTTACTTATAAGGAAATTTGGAAAACATCACACAATAAGTGAAAAAAAAATATTTTGGCAGCCGCTGAAGAAGTTTTAAAAACTATTTTGTGCACAAAATTTCATCTGATATTATTAAATAATTCGTCTAAGCATCAAAACAATTCAAAGGCCTATTGATGAAATGAGATGTGTAGACAATTATTTGCAAACGACTTAATTCATTATGAAAATGAACGAATCAACCGTAATGAGGCATTTTCATTGGCACATTCTCAAGAAATCCAAGAAAAGCTTCTTTTTGTGAAAACCGATAATTAACAATAAAGGCGTATCAATATTTAATAATTGAAGGACTTCTTTAAGGAGAAAAGCAATCCAGTATAATATCAACAGCAACGAATGGAGCACTTGTTATGGTTGAGTTCTACTGTGGATAGTGAATCTAGAGTGTTAGTAATACCGTGAGTAATTCCATCGACAGCTAATGATCTGACTTGCTGGATTGCATGAAGGTGTTCAGAAGATGACGATAACTGTGTGTGTGTAAATTTGACAAGTATCTTTGCGTGTTTTCGAAGTACACTTTTATATTGTAAATAAATGTTATATTTAGAAATTATTCATTTTACCTTACTATGATTTTTGCTTATTTATGTTTTAAGATATCTAAAGTGTTTCCTGCAAAATGACTGATAAAATTATGATAACATTTAAACAAAAAAAATATTGGCTCTATTCATATTTTACTATATCTAAAGCATATCTTTCAAAATGACTAAAATATTTTTTTTTCTGCGCTATTTTGTCGGCGCTATTTTGTTCGCGCTATTTTGTCCGCGTTTGTTTGAAGCCTTTAAGGTGGTTCCAGATAGCGTCAACAAATTGATTTTTTTGGGGCCTGTAGCTTAACATTTAATTTGCTCATGTCACATGAAAGATGAACACGTATTTAAGAAAAAACAATTCCATGTTAAGAAGAACTATTATTTGTAATTCCAGGGATTAGTATTCGAAAATGTCTGAAGAGCTGGGTGGATTTCATTACCGAGCTGGAGTCGCTATGTGGCGGACTTTGCAATATGCTATCTATCTATCTATCTATCTATCTATCTATCTATCTATCTATCTAGCTATCTATCTATCTAGCTATCTATCTAGCTATCTATCTATCTATCTATCTAATCTATCTATCTATCTATTTATCTATCTATGTATCTATCTATCTATCTATCTATCTAGCTATCTATCTATCTATCTATCTATCTAGCTATCTATCTATCTATCTAATCTATCTATCTATCTAATCTATCTATCTATCTATCTATCTATCTAATCTATCTATCTATCTATCTATCTATCTATCTTTTTATCGATATATATTTTCTCTCCTTTTTTTTGTATCCCTCCATATCTTGTTTTTCCTCTTGTTCTCACTCTTTCTCCCCCCTCTCCACCTCTCTCTCTCTACCGATCTATTTCTACCTATCTCTCTCTACTTTTCTCTCCCTCTTTCTCTCTACCTCTCTCTATCTCTACTTCTCTCTCATTATATATATATATATATATATATATATATATATATATATATATATATCTTTCTCTCTCTAGCTCTCTCTCTCTCGCCCTCGCTGTCTACCTCTCTCTATCTCTCTCTTGCTATCGCTGTCTACCTCTCTCTACCTCTCTCTATCTCTCTAGCTCTCTTTCACTGTCTACCTCTCTCTGCCTCTCTCTAGCTCTCTTTCGCTGTCTACCTCTCTCTGCCTCTCTCTATCTCTCTAGTTCTCTTTCGCTCTCTACCTCTCTCTGCCTCTCTCTATCTCTCTAGCTATATATTTCAATGTCTACCTCTCTCTGCCTCTCTCTATCTCTCTAGCTCTCTTTCACTGTCTACCTCTCTCTGCCTCTCTCTAGTTTTCTTTCCTCTCTACCTCTCTCTACCTCTCTCTATCTCTCTAGCTCTCTTTCACTGTCTACCTCTCTCTGCCTCTCTCTAGTTCTCTTTCGCTCTCTACCTCTCTCTACCTCTCTCTATCTCTCTAGCTCTCTTTCACTGTCTACCTCTCTCTGCCTCTCTCTATCTCTCTAGTTCTCTTTCGCTCTCTACCTCTCTCTGCCTCTCTCTATCTCTCTAGCTATATATTTCAATGTCTACCTCTCTCTGCCTCTCTCTATCTCTCTAGCTCTCTTTCACTGTCTACCTCTCTCTGCCTCTCTCTAGCTCTCTTTCGCTGTCTACCTCTCTCTACCTCTCTCTATCTCTCTAGCTCTCTTTCACTGTCTACCTCTCTCTGGCTCTCTCTCTGGCTCTCTCTCTAGCTCTCTTTTGCTGTCTACCTCTCTCTGCCTCTCTCTATCTCTCTAGCTCTCTTTCACTGTCTACCTCTCTCTGCCTCTCTCTAGTTCTCTTTCGCTCTCTACCTCTCTCTACCTCTCTCTATCTCTCTAGTTCTCTTTCGCTCTCTACCTCTCTCTACCTCTATCTCTCTAGCTCTCTTTCACTGTCTATCTCTCTCTACCTCTATCTCTCTAGCTCTCTTTCACTGTCTATCTCTCTCTGCCTCTCTCTAGCTCTCTTTCACTGTCTACCTCTCTCTGCCTCTCTCTATCTCTCTAGCTCTCTTTCGCTGTCTACCTCTCTCTGCCTCTCTCTATCTCTCTAGCTATATATTTCAATGTCTACCTCTCTCTGCCTCTCTCTATCTCTCTAGTTCTCTTTCGCTGTCTACCTCTCTCTACCTCTCTCTAAATCATTAGCTCTCTTTCACTCATAAGCCAGCTCGATCAAATTCTCTTGGTCGCCATGGACCTCCCCATCTGTCTCGAATACCATAATATCTGTTGACTGGTGGGCTGCCATAATATTTGTTGACTGGTGGGCTGCCATAATATCTGTTGACTGATCGGTAGCCATAATATTTGTTGACTGGTAGGCTGCCATAATTGCGTCTGTAACAAGGTCTGCGTCTGTAACAAGGTCTGCGTCTGTAACAAGGTCTACGTCCTTGATAGCCTTGGTATCTTTGAGGCTGGAATTCTCCTTGGTCTTCTGGGTACTGCCGCCTTCCTCCATTGCCATTTTCTCTGTACCATAGATACCATCCACTCGTCCTAGAGCTACTTCTGTCAGCAGAATCTCTACTGCCCTGCACATTAGAACCCTCTGGACCAGTTACGTTTGCTGTTTCTTTTCGTTTCACTTCTTCGACGACGTCAAATTCCGTTTTTCTGCCTTCTGTAACACTTGTAGGGTATTTTCTTGGGTGCACAAATAAATCATCCTTATTTCCGTCCCTGCCAACATGATCCTAACTTTCTTGTTCCGGTTTGAGTTTTTGTTGTCTGTCTTCCACTTGTTGTCTGTCTTCCACTTGTTGTCTGTCTTCCACTTGTTGTCTGTCTTCCACTTGTTGTCTGCCTTCCACTTGTTGTCTGCCTTCCACTTGTTGTCTGTCTTCCACTTGTTGTCTGCCTTCCACTTGTTGTCTGCCTTCCACTTGTTGTCTGTCTTCCACTTGTTGTCTGCCTTCCACTTGTTGTCTGCCTTCCACTTGTTGTCTGCCTTCCACTTGTTGTCTGTCTTCCACTTGTTGTCTGCCTTCCACTTGTCTGCCTTCCACTTGTTGTCTGTCTTCCACTTGTTGTCTGTCTTCCACTTGTTGTCTGCCTTCCACTTGTTGTCTGTCTTCCACTTGTTGTCTGCCTTCCACTTGTCTGCCTTCCACTTGTTGTCTGTCTTCCACTTGTTGTCTGCCTTCCACTTGTTGTCTGCCTTCCACTTGTTGTCTGTCTTCCACTTGTTGTCTGTCTTCCACTTGTTGTCTGTCTTCAACTTGTTGTCTGCCTTCCACTTGTTGTCTGTCTTCCACTTGTTGTCTCGTCTCTAAAGGAATTGTTGGACTACGGTGTTCTACGTGTTTAGGGTCGTAGTCTTGTCTCCTTTGTTGTTGCCCTTGCAATTCAGTCGTCGCTTCATGTGTTGACTCCCAGTTAAAAAATTGTTTCCATCTGTCGATCTGAGCCTCGCTGGGACACTCTATATTTGGTACATTCCCTATCACCACTTCGAATGGACCATTCTCAACAACTATAGCTTCAACCTTTTTATTGAAATACGGAGAGTTAATGTGTACTATAGCTGTTGGGTAGCTCTTTATTTGCCCTCCGAAACCTTGTACTCTGCATTGTCTTTTAGTGTATTGGTGAGGTCTCACAAGTTTAGCTAAGAGTTCACATTTGGTGGCCCCAGTATCGCGTAGGGCGTGGGTATGATAGCCATTTGCTATAGCTGGACATACGTACGGTGAAAGGCTATCAGCCAAGCCTCCAACATGGGCTACAACATCGTTCTTGTAGTATTCTGTTCTCCGGGCATCTCGACAATACTTCGCTATGTGCCCCATTCTCCCACAGTTGTAGCATCTCACTTCACTTCTCTGGGCTGGTGACTGATTTAGTCTATAATCATTTCGTTCTCTTTGTTTATCTCTGTTTTGGGGTGGACTTTGTTGTTGTGCTGTTTCTTTCTTTGTAAATCGTGCTGTTGTAGAGACTGCTGCGGCGGCAAATTCGATTTCTTCACTGTTTTCAACCTTTTGTAGTATTTCGCCCGGATTTGCCGCTACATAAGTTTGACACAGTTCCATAACGGTCTCCACACTTCTCCGTTTTCTTTCCTGTAGGAAGGCAAACAGATGCCTCCCAGCTGTTGATATGATTTTGTCCACGATGATAAACTGCTTCAGACTCTCGAAGGATTCTTCAATTCCAGACGCTTGAACCCATTTTTCGAACGTTATTTTCATATCAGAAACAAATTGCTTCATGTTACAGTCTGATGGTGGTTTTAGCTCATGGAACTTCTGTCGGTAGTCATCTTCGCTGTATTGATAGAAATCAAGCAATGTTTTCTTGAGGATGGCATAGTTTGCTACCTCGTCATCGCTTAGGACTTGTAGTGCATCGAGGGCTTTTCCTCCGACCAGACTGAGAAGTTGTATGGCCCATTCGTGTTGCGGTTCCTCTTCAAGTTTCATTAGCATTTCGAATCTGTTGATAAACGCATCCATCTTGTCCGTGCCTTCCACGAATTTTTGTCTTTTTGTTTGGGGCGTATTTCTTTTTCTCGTGTCTCTATTTTCTTGCCCCTCAACATCCTTTGCTTTACTCTCTTTTTCAATGACAGCGATTTTGGCCTTTACTTGGTCCTCTTCTAGCTTCCATTTAAATTTCATCTCTTCTTCCTGCATTGCCATCTTCCGTTCTTCTACTTTTGCCTTTTCTTTCCTCTCTTCCATTCTAGCATCTCTCTCCTCATTCTGTCTTATGATTTTAGCAACCCACTCGTCCAATTCTTCTCTCTGGTAGCCAAGATTCTTCCCCGTTTCGTAAAGTTTTAGTAGGTCACCGTATACTTTTTCGGCCATTTTATGGACGTAGGTTTGTTCTTATACTTTAGGACAAGAGTTTTTGTCCCTGAGTTAATTAATTTTCCAGCTCTTTACTCCAAGAAAGTAGACCTTACTGCTAACCAAAAGATAATAGATACAAATCTCCTAGTTTATGTCAAAGGTTTGACACGTTAGTGGTACTATAAGAAATAGTACTATATGAAATAGTTCACCTGTCAACTTGTTGACACACTTGCTGCTCCACCATTGTTGTGATTGTTGTGAACTCCTAGCCTATGATTTTGACATGGATACATTACGTATGCAATACTTTAAGAACACCAGGGATGCATTAGAAATAAGAAATATTTAATAAAGAAATAGGAATAAATTATAACTGTAGATAACGCCAACAAAAGCTGAATTCCTAAATATACATTAACTATCAGAACTGCCTTATAATGGCTCTTACTATGCTATCACAAAACTCCGGTCCCCTGTCAACAATAACAAACTTCAAGCGCTGTAACCCTGTCCCAACCAATGAACCAATGAAAAAATATTAAAATTAATAAATAAACATAGAATTCTTTCAGTCTTACAACCAAGGTTCTATGACGTACCGTTTACAATATTATATACAAAACATAATCACCACAGTCTACCTCTCTCTGCCTCTCTCTATCTCTCTAGCTCTCTTTCGCTGTCTACCTCTCTCTGCCTCTCTCTAAATCTCTAGCTCTCTTTCACTGTCTACCTCTCTCTGCCTCTCTCTAAATCTCTAGCTCTCTTTCACTGTCTACCTCTCTCTGCCTCTCTCTCTAGCTCTCTTTCGCTCTCTGCCTCTCTCTACCTCTTTCTATCTCTCTAGCTCTCTTTCACTGTCTACCTCTCTCTGCCTCTCTCTATCTCTCTAGCTCTCATTCACTGTCTACCTCTCTCTGCCTCTCTCTATCTCTCTAGCTCTCTTTCGCTCTCTACCTCTCTCTACCTCTCTCTATCTCTCTAGCTCTCTTTCACTGTCTACCTCTCTCTGCCTCTCTCTAAATCTCTAGCTCTCTTTCACTGTCTACCTCTCTCTGCCTCTCTCTAAATCTCTAGCTCTCTTTCACTGTCTACCTCTCTCTGCCTCTCTCTCTAGCTCTCTTTCGCTCTCTGCCTCTCTCTACCTCTTTCTATCTCTCTAGCTCTCTTTCACTGTCTACCTCTCTCTGCCTCTCTCTATCTCTCTAGCTCTCATTCACTGTCTACCTCTCTCTGCCTCTCTCTATCTCTCTAGCTCTCTTTCGCTCTCTACCTCTCTCTACCTCTCTCTATCTCTCTAGCTCTCTTTCACTGTCTACCTCTCTCTGCCTCTCTCTAAATCTCTAGCTCTCTTTCGCTGTCTACCTCTCTCTGCCTCTCTCTAAATCTCTAGCTCTCTTTCACTGTCTACCTCTCTCTGCCTCTCTCTAAATCTCTAGCTCTCTTTCACTGTCTACCTCTCTCTGCCTCTCTCTAAATCTCTAGCTCTCTTTCACTGTCTACCTCTCTCTGCCTCTCTCTATCTCTCTAGCTCTCTTTCGCCGTCTACCTCTCTCTGCCTCTCTCTAAATCTCTAGCTCTCTTTCACCGTCTACCTCTCTTTGCCTCTCTCTAAATCTCTAGCTCTCTTTCGCTGTCTACCTCTCTCTGCCTCTCTCTAAATCTCTAGCTCTCTTTCACTGTCTACCTCTCTCTGCCTCTCTCTAAATCTCTAGCTCTCTTTCGCTGTCTACCTCTCTCTGCCTCTCTCTAAATCTCTAGCTCTCTTTCGCTGTCTACCTCTCTCTGCCTCTCTCTAAATCTCTCTACGTCTCTCTCTCCCTCCAGCTATTGTATCTCTTTTCGATACTTTTGTTTACAATGTCTGACTTTCTGGGAAGATGGAGCGAGGGATAAGACTGAACGGCTTTCAGACTTCATCCTAAAACTTTTATCTACAGAATCAAACTTGGTGGTCATACAACATCCACCTGAACTTAGCAGACGTCGATCAGACCTACAGACAAACACCCAACCTTTCCCTCCTCTCAGGTACTTTTACCCATGTCTAACATCACAGGGTCATCCCCCACCTCACCCTCCCAAAAGAATTTTTTTCCTGCATTTACGCTCCACGAAGCTCGATGGTCTCTTCCCCCTCCCTCCCACGCCCGTCCATTGTTTATTTGGCTCATTGTTGTTAGTTTCCAGACGATCGATTGATTTCTCCTGCTGTCTCCAAGTGACTGGCTCCGTTGATTGTTTCTGTAAGATGACTTACACGTGACTATCTAGTAAATACAGCATAGATATAGGTAAGTGATTTCACGTCTGCTTGAGGATTTATCAACACTTTTTGCTTTTCTTTCAATTTGGATAATTACAATCTGTTGTTGTAAGTTATTAGTAATTTAATTGATTAATTGTAATTTTTTTTGTTACGAACTATTTGTCCTAGATAAGTGTTATTAGCTATTTCTATTTAGTTTAAAATCTTCATGTTAAGTTGTTGTTGTTTTTTTTAAGCCATTTAATATTAGTTATTTCATATTTTAGAAAATTGTTTGAAATTGTTTGTTTTATTAATTGTGATTATGATTTTGTAAATTGTTTAATCGGTTAGATGTTTATGCATTTCTACTTTACTTTAATCTAAACATTATTACCATTCCAACGGCTGCTATTCTTAGTAACGGTACTCTGAAATGAATATGTCAAATAGACAACGTCAAATCTTATTTTCGACAATGTATTTATTGAGAGAGACATACAGACAGGAAGATTGACTGACTGGCAGAAAGAGAAAAGAGAGAGAGCTAGAGAGACAGACAGACAGACAGATAGACAGAAATAAGATCGAGTCATAATTCATGTATAATATTTAGAGTTTCTATACATTTAATGAATACATTTTCTCTTTCACTGTAATTTAAACGTATACTATTTCTGATCCATTCCTATACACATATACCCATAGCAATTATGTCTTTGTCATCCATTAGCATGAGTAGTTCAGTGCTGGGTCTTTATCATCCATTAACATGTGTAGATCAGTGCTTGGTCTTTGTCATCAATTAAAATGTGTAGGTCAGTGCTGGGTCTTTGTCATCAATTAAAATGTGTAGGTCAGTGCTGGGTCTTTGTCGTCAATTAGCATGTGTAGGTCAGTAGTTATATGTTTATATGTTGGTTATCTGTGTATATGTTAGTTATCTGTTCATTAGTGTTAATATGTTAATTATGTTTATATGTTAGTTATCTGTTTATATGTTTGTTATATGTTAGTTATCTGTTTATATGTTAGCTCTGTATTAATTGAAATTCTATAAAGAACATGCTGATATACACACATTTAACCTCCTGACAGACGAACATTAGTAATGACTTATTCACCACACAGGAGAGTTTCTAGGTACTGAAGTAACAACTACATCCATCTCTCGATTGATTTTATTGATTAGAAATGATTTTTAAAATAGTTTGTCAACTTTTGTTATTGATGACTTTTGTTAGGTGTTTTGTTTTGTTTTGTTTTGTTTTGTTTTGTTTTGTTTTGTTTTGTTTTGTTTTGTTTTGTTTTGTTTTGTTTTGTTTTGTTTTGTTTTGTTTTGTTTTTAATCGTCTCCTCACTTTGTTTTGGCGTGTATGTGTGTGTAAGTGTGTGTGTATGTGTGTGTGTATGTGTGTGTGTATGTGTGTGTATGTTTATGTGTCTGTGTCTGTAGGTGTATGTGTGTGTATGTGTGTGTGTATGTGTGTGTGTATGTGTGTGTAAGTGTGTGTGTATGTGTGTGTATGTTTATGTGTCTGTGTCTGTAGGTGTATGTGTGTGTGTATGTGTGTGTGTGTGTGTTTTAAATCGTCAATACTTAAGAGACTAATGGTATAATGTTAAAACAAGTTTTATTTAATCTTTTTATTGACTTCTGGTATGTCTGCTGTTTTACAGTCTGTCTGTCGTTTTAGTTTGTCTGATGTGTTTACATTTGTGTACTAAATGTATACTTTGCCTAAGCTCCTCCTGCGCCGTGAGGCGAATAGTACGCCTTTTATCTCCACTGAGCTCGGTCCTGGAGATGTTTAGTCTCTTCCTAGCTTGAGACCAGAGCTTTGAAGTCTTCCGTGAAGGCATGACGGCCATGTTATACGAGGAGAGCCCTGTTTCTAACACTTCTGATGCTATTACTGCATTCAGTGGTCGAGTGTTCTCTTCTGTTACTCTCTCTGTGACGTAATATCCGGTCTAAGAGTCTCAATGCTCTGAGCAGACACATTTTTTGTTGTTCTTTTATCCCATTTATTGTCACTTGTTAAATTCTTATTAATGTTGGAATGAAAAAAATCTAAACAAAGAGAGAGAGAAAGAACGTGAGAGAGAGAGGGAGTGTGAGAGAGAGAGAGGGAGTGTGAGAGAGAGGGAGTGTGAGAGAGAAAGTGTGTGTGTGAGAGAGAGAGGGAGTGTGTGAGAGAGAGAGGGAGTGTGTGAGAGAGAGAGGGAGTGTGTGAGAGAGAGGGGGATTGTGTGAGAGAGAGGGGGAGTGTGTGTGAGAGAGAGGGAGTGTGAGGGGGAGTGTGTGTGAGAGAGAGGGAGTGTGTGAGAGATAGAGGGAGTGTGTGAGAGAGAGTGTGTGAGAGAGAGGGAGTATGTGAGAGAGAGGGAGTGTGAGAGAGAGAGGGGGAGTGTGTGAGAGAGAGGGAGTGTGTGAGAGAGAGGGAGTGTGTGAGAGAGAGGGGGAATGTGTGAGAGGGAGAGGGAGTGTGTGAGAGAGAGTGTGTGAGAGAGAGGGAGTATGTGAGAGAGAGGGAGTGTGAGAGAGAGAGAGGGAGTGTGTGAGAGAGAGGGAGTGTGTGAGAGAGAGGGGGAATGTGTGAGAGGGAGAGGGAGTGTGTGAGAGAGAGAGTGTGTGAGAGAGAGGGAGTATGTGAGAGAGAGAGAGGGAGTGTGTATGTGAGATATAATGAACAAGAAAGTGAGAGAGATAAACAGAAGGTTATGGAGAGTGAGGAAGAGTGAAAAAGTTCGATGGAGAGAGAGTGAGAAACGAGAGAGAGTGAGAGCGAGAGAGAGAACGAGAGAGAGAACGAGAGAGTGAGAGCGAGAGAGAGAACGAGAGAGAGAGAGAGAGAGAGATTGAGAGTAAAACAAAAGGGGGGAATTATTGAATCAAATCTGCAACATTAAATAAATACACACAAAATAAAGATCACTATCTATCTATCTATCTATCTATCACACAATTTTGGCTCAAGTGTATTTGCTGACCTACATGAGAGCCTGCAACTAACTTTACATTTTGCTTATTGGTCAAGTGTTTCCATTTCTTTCAAGGACATTGTTTTACAAAAACTCTTTAAAATTGTCTAACCTTGACGTCATTTGAACTTCTCTTTAGGACAGAGAGAATGCAGGTCGTCTATAGCGGAGGGACAACGCCCAACCCTTCCCCTGGCCGGAGCAGAAAGTCTGGGGGCTACGGCCGCCCAGTTCTCCCAGGCTACATGACTCACGTGCACCCTCAGGTGACAGTCCAAAGGTCTCGGGAAGAGCGCCCCGCGGAGCAGGACCAGTCTCTGAGAGACTACATCCCAGCCATGAGCACGTGGCTGGCTGCACTTTGCCTTGTGCTCAACCTGGTCTTACCTGGGACAGGTAGGAGTGGATATCTAAGTCTCACCTTTAATCTTAAGAGCTCAAAGTGTGGGAGTGATCGAAATCTGTGTGGGTGTGTGTAGTGCTGGTGTGTGAAGTGCTGGTGTGTGTGTGTGTGTGGTTCTCTGTAGTGTTGGTATAAGTGTGTGAGAGAGCAGTAAGAGGGAGGAATTGCAGTGTTAAACTGAGGAATTGAGGTTTGTTTATTTCTTCGGTAAACTCCGAGGTCAGAGAAACAAAGAGACACGAGAATGGAGATGTTGCCTGTTGTAGTGACAGATCCATTAGCTCTCTGTTAGTTTGCGTTTGAGTTGTTATTTTGTTGTTAGGTAATAGAGATATTGGCTTTGTGGACCAATATGTGGATACTTGGGATCTGTAGAGTTGTTATTTTCTTGTTGGGTAATAAAGGTGTTTATTGTTAAAGTGACAGATCCATTAGCTCTATTTCATTGCCTTAGTGTGGTTACTTTGTTGTCAGGTGATAGAGATGTTGTCTGTTGAAATGACAGATCCATTAGCTCTAGTGTTTTGCCAATGTGTTGTTATATATCAGTGTTTCCCAAAGTGAGGTGCGCGTACCCCCAGGGGTACGCTAAGACTTTGTAGGGGGTACGCGTTGCACCTCATTAATTATGCTGATTTTTAAAAAAAATACCCATTTATTATGTTCAATTTTCTTATAGACGCAAGGCGAGGGGTACTGAGCGTTACGAAAATTAAAAAAGGGTACACTTTGGTCAAAAGTTTGGAAAACACTGTAATATGTTCAAAGAGATGCTGTGGGCCATTAGATCTGGTCCTATGTTTTTGTGTTGTTCTTATTTTTGTTCAACTGCCTTTCACCTTTCACCTTCACCTTCACCTTAGTCTGTTGAGTCTGTTGAGCCGTTGGGGCACCAAACAAGATCTTTTGACCGTCTTTTTCCATTCTTGTCTTTTGCTTTAAATAGAATTTCATTTTATGACAGGTCTGTCCATTCTTTTATGTCTTCCCATCGCTTTCTCTGTCTGCTTCTTCTTTTTCTTCTGTTACCTGAAGGAAGGTCTTTGCGAGCCAGGAGTATCTTGAGATGTGGCCATAGAGTTTTGATTTTTTTTTTTGACAGTGGTTAGCAGGTCATAGTGGCGCTGTGTTAATCCTGTCTCTTTTATATCTTCATTTGTATTGCGACCTTTGTAAGGGGATACTCAGGAACTTTCTGAAGCATCTTCATTTCATTGCTAGGATCCTCTTCTCAAGATCTGTCTCAGGATTATAAGAATGTGGCCGTGACCAGGGAGCGCCTCATTTTGATTTTAGGGTCTTGCCAGATTGTTTCGAGCTTTGCAAGTCCGCTGTGGACTGTGCAATTCTGACCAGTAGTTCAGGTTTGGTTCCCTCACCTGAGACAATAGGTCCAAGATATTTTCCTGCATATAAAAACAGCAGTTAGATCTATATGTTTTAAGAGATATATTTAGTCAACAGTTAGGATTATATGTCTCTTGGTTCTTTTGTTTAAAAAGGTAAATGTGAGTACTTCCTTGCGTAGGTTTAGTGTTTATGAAGATATAATATGATGGAACTGTATAGTCAATATTGAACAGACATTTATTAAGTAGCCAAGCGAAATGAGGGGAAAATAAAAACTAACCAATTCCTAAGAGTTTTCCTAACGATGAAATGAAGTCATTGAATTGTAAGATCCATGGCAATAATTTGAATTCCATACGATGATAACACTGCTCAAAACTAAGGCAGTTCTAGTGAGCTGAGTGAAGCAGAAAGTCTGTTATCAAACTGTATAACAAAATGTGTTCATGTGTACTTATCACGTACACTTTAAGAACCACTCAGGCATGCCTTTATGCCTACTATGTGACATGGATAATGGCGTATCGCCAGTACACACATTAGGATGGTAGCTAGAATGCTGGCGTCTAATGGGGAAAGACAGAGTGTATATAGGTCAGAGCAAAGTAAACAGTCTTCTCCCCTTTGTATCGATGCTTACAATGAATGTGTACTTTCTCTCTGAGGCAGGTACCATGGCCGCTGGAGTGTCCCTCATGTGTTGTTCTAGGGCACGTCCGGCCGGAAGTTCCAGGAGCCACTGCATGTGGGTGAACATTGGAGTGGGCGCCGTCCAGCTCTTCCTGACCTTCATCTTCCTGATGGGCTGGATCTGGAGCATCATGTGGGGCGTGGCCTTCATATCTATAGCCAGTAAGTCTATTATGAAACTAAAGTCCAGCCCCACTATTAATGTATACTCCCCGATGTGGACAGCGTTTAATTGATGACGTTTATGTAAAAATAGATTTTTAAAAAGTCTGAAACAAGACGTCATACAGCACGACAATGATCTTACAACGATCATGCCCATTACAAATCTTTACCTCGCCAACTTGCTGTATTAACTGGCATAGAAGAGAGCAGCTGGTTACAACGAGAACGAGACAGCTGGAGGTCACTCACAAAGGCCGCGGGATGCACATTTGAGACCTAAAAAAATCCGTTGCCGAGGACAGACGTAGACGCCAGAAAATGATTGTCCGAAACTCAGAGAGTCTGAAGACGATAGACGTCAGGGGAGACCCAGCTGGGAAAGCTTTCAATGCTCCACCGACCCACCTAGCAGACTGGAGTGAGGAAACCTGCTGTCATTCTATTACTAACTCCAACAACATTTTCTTGTGTACAAAAGACTTTAGAATAATACATGAAACTTTATATCGTAATTTGATTTTTTAAAAAAATAAGAGAACAGTATTAAAAAAAAAAAAGACAATAACCCCTGTATATATGTTCTAGAGCGATTTGTCTGCTCTTAATAACTAATGAATGTTAGATTTGTTCCCAGTGTGGCCAACGAGCTAGTAATTATTTTTCCAACCAGCATTCAACTGTGTCCGATTTCTAGTTAAATCGTTAGAGTCGTTTTCCAGATCCAGGTTTTTGAGCCCACCCACCAAGAAGTTTCCACGAAGGTGCGAGTTGGATAGAGGTATTGTAGAAAAACAAAAGGACTATCTCTAATGATAATTTATTACGTAAATTTGGATTACAGTTCTATTGTAATTGTATTTGCAAAGAGAAACAAGAATATTGGGTAAGGATTAGATGTTCGTTTCCTTTCCACTCACTTCTTACAAACCTCCCAAGCCCAGCAATTAACAAGAATTCCATTTCCGTTTTTTTTTTTTTTCAAAAATATAACAAGTTATTTCATTGGTTTATATTTTAAAGATTATTTACATTAAAGCTTGAAGAGGACAGGGCCTCCACCTTTCTAAATCCTAAGCTACATATGTGATTCATTAATGGAATTGACTAGCGCAGTGTTTCCCAAACTGTGTTCCGCGGAACCCTAGTGTTCTGTGAGGCCGAAATAAGTGTTCCACAAACTACTGGAATAATTAACTATTAGGCTACCACTAAAAAATAAAGCTAAGTGTCCCGCTGAATATTCAAAATGTACTAAGTGTTCAGGTAAGGAAACAAAATTCAGGAAATAATGTTTTAGTGACATACTACAGAGTTTCCAGGTAACAATTGCGCATTCCGTACTTGTGGTGTTATACAGAATAAATATGGTTGTAGTTATAAGTAAGGTGAAAGCTTCAATAATCATTTAAAACAAAAGAAAATATATAATGATACTCGTATTTAGTATTTAGTATTTAAAAAATCCGATAAATACTTGTGTTTATTTATTTATTTTAATTTTATTTCCTTTTTGATACTTTTGTATGTGCCTAATGTTTGTATTGTCTTATCTTACACAGGGGAATATAATCTAATGGACAGAGAGCACAATAAAACACAGCTTAACATGATTAACTCCCCTAGTGTTAGATTAACGAGTCATACAAAAGAGACGTCTTCTTCAAGCAATCATAGGGCGCACCACAGAAAGCTCCTGGCCGATGCGCTCCCCGAGCATTCGGCGCCTCTTACTGTCACTTCAAATGACACGCCCGCCTCGGCCCACAGAACTCTCCATCACCCTGACCACGACGCCGGCAGCTCGGCCAACGGCGACCTGTGTCCGGAGGTCACGGAGCTGCATGTGACTAACATCGCCCAATCGGTGCGCCAGCCGATCATTGCCCTGCAGCAGATTCCCGGGGGTCATCTAGCGCAGCCCGAGCCCGCGGCGCCTAACGAGACCCTGATGAAGGCCGGCACGCGGAAGATGAAAATTCTGAAGCGGAAGCTGAGCGATAACGATTTGTCTCCCTTCGTGTTGACCCACCAGCAGCTGGAAGCCATTGTCATCCACGACTTACCGGTCATCGCGTCCTCTGGCGAGACAGAGGAAGAGGGGAGTGTACTGCCCAAGACATTATAACGGTTACTTCCCTTTGAATGTGATAAGGACTACACAGACACTTACTAAGGAGAGAGAAGCGGGAACAAGACTGCCTCAAATAATTACATCTAGATCTAGACTGTAGAAAGATATACATCTAGAATCTAGATCTACACTCTCTATTCTACTCTGCGTAATTCATGAAGAAAAAGGGGACATAACTAGATACATCTAAAATTACTTCCCTTAGAATGTACTTTTTCACCGTGCCTAATAAAGTATTATATGAAGTATTATTTGTTTATCTTTTGTTAATCTAATGGGCCCGGCCGCGATATTATACTGTCACATCACGAGGTCCAATTAGTTTTCTGTCAACAACAAAAAAAAGTGTTCCAATATTTATAGTTTTTGTTCTTGTTTTTTAATGGGTTTTTTTTTACTTTGTTTTGTAAATACATATTTTTGTTCTGATAAGTTTGAAGCATAGTTTATGTAGCAACTTGATCACTTTTGTTTTGTTTTTCATTGGAATATTAAAGTTTAACAAAAATATTTTTACATTGTGTTCATTAAAAAGTTGGCATATGATTCCGTCTTGCTAAAAGTAGTTGCAAATTTAGTGTTGCCAAGTTAGTTGATTTTTTAACAACTCTATGTATCTTATCTTCTTATCTTATATGATACAGACGTTACTTCAAAAAGATGTTTACGTCCTACGCGTCATGCATTTAGTCATACATATTAACCAATGGCCTAAACTCCGCCAAGTCACTGATTTTCCTGGCTAGCTGAGGCAACCCATTCCATGCTCTAATAGCACCAGAGAAGGAGCTTTTGTACAAATATGTCCTAGCATATGGGACGTATCTACTTTCTATCACTACTCACGGCCGGCCTTAGATAATTGGAGGCCCTTGACAAAGTGAATTTGGTGGCCCCCAAATGAAATAGAACAATAAGCAAATAAACAGCGAAAAACAAAATACGCCTTTGATTTCAAACCTCCGGTACTCCAGCAATAGCATTTGGGACAAGTATTTCCTTTCTAAAACATTGTTGTGATTATTGTTTGAGGCTCTCACCAATAGGAGGCCCTAGGCGGCTGCCTTATTTGCGTATGCCTAAGGCCGGCCCTGCACTGCACTGCTAAGAACTAACAAATCTTCTTAGGGATTACATAGTACAATGAAAGAGTGGTAGAGATGTTAACATCTGAAGGTATTAGGGTTCAGCATTGCTTGGGGATTGCGGAATGGTGTCACCAGAGAGAACAAGGTTCGCTACTCCTGAAGGTCACAGTACTTCTTAAGCTTACCAGACACATTGTGTGTTATTATGCTCCATGAGGTCAGCTTGCTTCTTTAGGTCATCGTGCTCTATTAGATCACGGTGCCTCTTGAGGTCACCATGCTCCACGAGGTCACAATGCTTCACAAACAGACATCTACTAGATTTTCTGGCATCTATCACGATCAAAAAGATCTTGAAGGGATCTTTAATAATCTTTGAGGATGATCTTGATGTTAAAGAGATGTGCTGTCACTGTCTCTTGTTAGTTGATCCTTGCAGAATTGTCAGGGGTGCTGAGATCTTGTAACCGTGATGCCGAGGATTCTATCTCTCTAGATCTAAATGCTATGTAGTAGATTGAATAAGTGAAGATTCAACTCAGAACTTGGAACCACAAACGTGTAGTACAGTATTTACAATGTTAAACTGTATCAAATATAAAACATTCAAATTTACTACTAGATTTAGTATAAGTACAAAAACTGATCTCTATTAATTCTAACTCAAGAGTAATCTACGTCCTAACTCTACGGCAATCTCAAGACGACCCATCTTCCCAAAGCGTCTGTTTTCTAACTTCCGGTGGCGTAGCCAATCAAATCATAGTTTTCTGTCGAAGCAGTACGTTTTGGCGCCGCCGTTTTGGCGCGAAGGTCGTTTTGGCGCGAGCCGTTCTGGCGACGGGACGTTTTGGCGCGCAATACATTATGTACGTTTATTGTATTATTTCTTCCATGGCTGTGCTGGCCTAATTGATTTAGAACAAGGTCGTTGTTTACAGTATCTGTGTGTAGACGAGCTCTACATTCATTTGTAAGTTCACAACGCCAGAACTTCTTAGAGTGGTCTGCACTAAACTTATCGAAAACATAGAGATATCCTTCATGCGAAATGTTGCCTTTTCCTCGCTTCGACTGGACTTTTCCCATTGTTTATATAGACTGCCACCAGGTTTTCAGTTAGAAATATAAATTCGCACCTAGGGGTGTCAAGTGGAGTGCTAGAAACAGATTATCGTCTTACGCGTGAGAGAGGGAAGGGGTGGAGGAAAGAGTATATACAAGGAGTGAAATGTGAGCAGAAGATAGGGGGCAGGATAGGTGTCACATGTAATGAGCTTTCCCAAGGAGAGGATCGCCAGACGCATGACGCCAACGAACAGTGCTCGGTGCTGGTCCTGTCTTCATTTGTTTAACTCTACCTGCGTCAATGCGAAATGTGTCACCCAAATCACCCCTACCTTATTTCTCAAAATATATCTTTTCAAAGTATCTTGGTGTCGTGAATTTGTTTCTATCTATTGTCGCCCATAGTGTTTGTTTATATTTGTGGATTCACGTTAGAGTTTGTACTGACCACATTCCGTGTCTTGATCTTTACTGTGTGTGGAGTTATTGTCGTCATTTAGCGTAATAGAGCTTTAGATGTTAACATGTTTTTTGTTATATTAAAGTGTGACACTTAGCTAGTTCGTATATTACACTAATGTCAAATAAAAAAAATCTTTTGTAAAGAAATCCAAAAATGTCATCCAGTGCGATTAGCAGAACTCACATATAGCATGTCATTACCATTCAGGAATCTGACTTATTATAGGCCTATATTCATGAAATAAGCAAAACCTTTATAATTAAAAAAAAACAATTCGCTGAACGATGTTAGAATTCCTACTATACATACAATATTAAGGTAGAGGGAAATAAACATTATTATAAAAGCTACGTGCTTATTAAATTATCGTCAAATGATATCTCGCGCCAAAACGTTTGTCGCCAAAACGGCTCGCGCCAAAACGTCCCGTCGCCAAAACGGCTCGCGCCAAAACGTCCTGTCGCCAAAAAAAACGGCGGCGCCAAAACGTCACGTACCGGTTTTCTGTCACGTGACAAGCGCGTTATCCGGCTGATTGAAAACTGTGAACTACGTCATAGGAAAAACCCGGCAACCTTAAACTGAATTTATTTAAAATTAATAAAATATCTTAAAATTAATAAAATATTTGACATTGATACGTGACATAATACCCCCCGCTCTCTTCAGCATTTTGTATGGAATAAGAAAAATGCGTATGTTCTAATATTGACATGCAAAAATTCTGCTACATTAGAATAGATGATTATGATAGTACATGACAATCTTATGAGTAATGTTAGCGGTTTGTTTTAATGTAACAGTTTGTACCCCGACCCACCCCTTTCCAGAGAACAAATGTATAATCTACTACACTTAGAAGACGATGCGCAAAAGTACCTGATCATTAATTTATTAAACATTTGAACGAAATGAGAAAATAGCCGAAGACGTCAAGATAAATATCCCTCTATGTAATGTGCTGGCGCTGAGCAGCCACGGGAAATACTGCATTCTTTACTAATCTCGAAGACAAACCTTATTATTATTATTATGTGTCCATTACATTTGTTCACAAGTTACTGTCCCCAATAAAGAGTACAACCTACTGTAGGTGAGCTCCTATAGTAATCCCAACTCCAATACTGACTTTCAAATTGATACTTAATTTAAATCAGTCTCACAGTTCACTCCTCACAACTAATCATTACTCTAATAAGACCCTAAAATACAATTTAAAAAACAACAACAAGAAATTATAACAAGTGAATTGAAAGGACACGCTTAATTTTTGGTTATTGCTCCTCTTAGGTCATTTAAAATAGGTTATTTTTGGTGACATTAGCAAGGTCAGGTCATTATGGCACACTTGGTGATGTCAATAGGTTAGTCTTGATAGGGTCATAGCTGCAGCCTTAGGACGATAATCGTATTCCTCTGAGCCTGGTAGTAAGGGAGATTCACTTTTTGATGTTTGTAGACAACATGTTAAAAACTATCTAAACCCGTTCTTAAAATATCTCACAGTCTTCTTTACAATCATATCTTCGAGTCGAATTTCTTAAGTCATATCTTTACAGTCATATTTCTAGAATCATATCTTTAGAGTCATATCTTTAAAGATACATTTCTACAGTCACATCTTTACAATCACATATTTACAGTCATATGTTTAGAATCATATCCTAACAGTCATATCTTTAATGTCGTATTTTTACAGTCATATCTTTACAGTCACATTTTTACAGTCATCTTTGCATTCATATATTTACAGTCATATCTTTACAAATATTATCTTTAGTCATAACTTTACCGTCACATCTTTAAAGTCATATTTCTACAGTCATATCTCTACAATCATCTCTTTGTGGCACGCACCAGACAACAAGAAGCAAGTATTGATTCTTCTAGCTTCGACGTCTTATCATACATTACACATACACACAAGCAAACTCACACACACACACAATGATTCCAATTATTTCAGACGGAATATCGCCTTAATGTTTTTTTATGAAGTATTTAAAACACTACACACACACACGTGTAATATACTAAATCAATTCATAACCTTAGAAGCAAGGCTTTATTTCAATAAAACACGACTGATACACAATAACACAGTACAGACTGGTCACGATTCACAGACTACGATAATGCGAACACGATTACAAATACTAGCACGATTACAAGCACGGGTAACACACAAGTTCATTTAACGATCACTCCATTCACCCCTCCTTTATTTCTTTATGGGTCTTAGATTATAACATGCGTATGAAGGGAAGGATCCGGAGGTGTCTCTGGCGTTGACTTTTCTCCTTGCAAGTCGTAACTGCCATGTACGGGACTCGAGTCAATATTGGCCTCTGGCATTGGGTGGCTCCCCTGTGAGTCACTGATGACTTCTGGCTGGTTGTACATCACTGGGGTGGGACTCTGTGAATTACTGATAGTTTCAGGCACTTAGCGACTCCCTGGTGAGAGATCCAAAGAGTCACCGACCTCTTGAGGCAGAATACCGTTCTCTGATTCGAAATAGTCGTTAGTGGAACTTTCCTTCGGCGCCAGGTGCCTAAGCGACACTGTCTCTTCCCGGCCGTTTGGAAATCGTATATGGGCGTACCGTGGGTTGCAGCTAATAAGTTCAACCTCTTGTACCAATGGGTCAAATTTTGAAGATCTTACAGGTGATTTTAGTAATACTTTCCCTGGGTTCTGTAGCCAAGTAGGCAAGGATGTTCCCGTTGGCGATCTTCTGTTGAATTTGAAGATCCGTTCGTGTGGAGTTTCATTAGTAGAAGTACACAGTAATGATCGAATTGAATGAAGTGCCTGAGGCAACACAGATTCCCACTGCGATAGTTCCAACTTCCCTGAGTCCAATGCTAATAAAATAGCCTGCCACAATGTTTTATTCAGCTTTTCTATTTGCCCATTTCCTTTTGCATTGTAGGGCGTTGTCCTGCTAGTGACTATGCCCTTAGAATGTAGATATTCTGTAGTTTCTATGGACATAAATGCCACGATCAGAGTGGATGTAACTGGGTGTTCCAAAGAGGAAAAATAACTGGTCGAAGCACTTTATCACTGTCTTAGATGTCATATCAGGACAGGGAAAAGCTAATGGAAACCGCGAATTTTCGTCAATCATTGTTAATAAATACTTGTTCCGAGTAGCTGATGGCAAAGGACCTTTAAAGTCAAAACTAATTCTTTCAAACGGATGTGTGGCCTTTATGAGCGTACCTGCAAATTCCTTATAGAATTGCGGTTTAATTCTATTGCAGGTTCTGCATTGTTGAATGGTCAAACGGCCGGGAAGAGACAGTGTCGCTCATTGGTCGTGACAAGGACTTGAGCTCTCCAAGGTGATTTGGAAGGTTCAATGATACCGTTTCGTATCAATTTCTCAACTTCAGCTTTGATAAATTGTGTGTCTTGGAAGGAGTAACGAAGAGATTTAGTAGCAATAGGTCTGCAGTCAGGGGATAAATTTGCAAACAATTGTGGTGCCTCTACCTTAACAGCATTGAGCGAGCAAACATGAAATGCAGGTCGACCACTGTTGAATGGAATTATCAGTTCTTTGTGTAATGCGAGAAAATCCAACCCAAGCACTACATCAGTGCAAAGTTCATCTAGTAACGAAAGTTTGAATTGATTGTAAACTTCCCCTTTGTATTTTAGCGATGCAAACATGTGGCCTCTTGTGACGCTTGACAGTTGAGATGACGCCATAGAAATTTTGTGCTTTGAACGTGTCACTGACCAATCATACTCTCTTGGTATGTTTGAAGAAATGTAACTTTCCCCGCTACCTGTATCAATTAGGGCTTTTAGGTTCACGCCATTTACAGAGATGTGTACTGTTGATTTAGTTAAACCAGGTACAGACGAAGTAGCAATTAGTGATGTTAGATGTGTAGAGTCCTTAATGCAGCTACAATCTCTACAAGATTGTCTTTTAATCTCGTAGCTAGGAGATGTTTTGACATTTGTTTTGGTAATAGGTGTGTTGCGAGACCTGCAAACCTTCGAAAAATGTCCATTTTTCCCGCAAGAATGACACATGCAGTCTTTGGCAGGGCATTTTGCTCTGAGATGCCGACTACCTCCGCAAAAGAAACATTTAGTATTCACTGTTGTCCACCATTTCTTCGGTTGAGATTGCCGATGACGAAAGAGATGACTCTACCAACTGAGATGGAGCACAAAACGAACTGGATTCTTTTTGGGCCATGTCGAGTGTCTTGGTAATATCTAAAGCCATTTTCAAGTCAAGGGATCTTTTCTCAAGTAGCCTCTGTCTAATTACACTCGAACGCATGCCGCTAACGAAGGCATCGCGTATGGCGTCTTCTTCATTTTTTTAACCCTAACAGCTCGGAACTGACAATCTCTGGCCATCACTCTCAGCTTGTGTACAAATTGATCAAGACTTTGATCGACTTCTTGTTTGCAAGTTGCAAGCAAATGTCTGGCCAATGTTTCATTAGGGGCCTTCACAAATAAATTCTCAAGAATAGATTTTGCTTCTGAGTATTTAGAACAGGTAGAAATATACTGATATAAGGATGGAGACACAAAGTTGCATAGCAGGTCAAACTTCGCTTTCACTAGCCCCTACCTTCGTTGCGAATCTGTCAAAACAAGAAATCCAATGTTTCCATGTAACTGAAGTTGAACTAGGATCAGCATCCAGTCTATTGGGACGCAAAAACTTGTCCATTTAAGAATGGTTTTATTGAAATAAATTGTAATATACTAAATCAATTCCTAACCTTAGAAGCAAGGCTTTATTTCAATACAACACGACTGATACACACAAGAACACAGTACAGACTGGTCACGATTCACAGACTACGATAATGCGAACACGTTTACAAATACTAGCACGATTACAAGCACGGGTAACACACAAGTTCATTTAACGATCACTCCACACACACATTTGTGTTCCTTGTTTCCAGATAGTTTAGTTTCTTTGTTTCTCGAAGGGCTGGCGATAGACTTAGAAATAGAATCATGTGTGTGTATATATATATATATATATATATATATATATATATATATATATATATATGCGACCAGCATTCCCATTTATTTCATGTGGCCTATGATAGAAAAAGGTTCACCACCCTTTCTATACCAAATCCCTCGAAAATTAAATGGATGCTGGCCACATAAAACCTCCAGGCATTTGATCGCAGCAGCGGATGGAATGTCCCACTACTCTAGGAAATGTAAAATCTTAAAAGAAAACTAATACTAATGATAAATCAGTAGCTTGAAATAAAAAGCAACTCACAAAAACACAAATGTCTTCTTATTTGTTTTTGTCAAATATTTGTATTAATTTGTGTTACAGTTTGTTGGTTTTTTTCAATTTTGTTTGTAGACAAAAATCAACGAATTAATCTTTGTATCTTTTTTTTTTTCTTTTTCGGGTGGGACGCGGAGGATTTCCTCCATCAGTCTACGGTGTATCCGGTGTACAAAATGCGGAAGTATTGATTAGCTATGGATGTTAAAGAGTTCAATATTATCTGGGCACTTTTTTTTTTTTTGTAGCCCTGCATAATCACATTGCAAAGCACGCTTGAAGCATAAAGTAATTGATATTATTTTGTTAGCAACAGTGATCTCTTAATCTAGTGTCCTTGACATTGTTTTGTTTATTTATCTCAAAATTTCTTTATACTTTTTTTTATTACGTTTTCCTTTTGTTCCCATTACATCGCCTCCAAACTTCTCCATATTGCTTTATTTTCTCTTCCTGTATTGAAAAAGAAAGTAAAACATATCTTGAAAAATCCAAATGTTAACAATGACAATCAGTTAATTGAGTTCAGTTTAAGGAAGATAATGTCATATTTTATGAAGCCCTTTGTTTGTTATATATATATATATATGTATATATATGCTGTGGTTTTGACCTGAAGAATGTGTTGGTAATGCAGAGCTTATGGTATGCGCAGAATTCAAGAAGTCTTTGTCCGTTCTCATTCGTCCTGCCGATTCCAAAAAGCCCCAAGGCAGTCTGGCCACTTGCCCAGGTAATGTGGTATTGCATTGAAGTCGCCTAGAATGACCATGTGCTTTTTTGAGGAATAATCTCAATGGCTTCCCTTGAGGTCTTCCTAGAACTTGTCTTTGACCTCCTGAAGTGAACATAGTGTAGGGGCATAGGCACTAATTAGACTGACTTTTCCAGATGTAGTCATCATACTTATGCTTAGTAGCCGCTCCGAGCCACCAACTGGAGGGACTATCATGGGAAGAAGACTGTTCTTGACAGCAAAGCCCACACGATGTATTCGAGTCTCATCCTGTGCTTTTCGTTTCCAAAAGAAAATGTAATCAGCCTCGCTGAGCATGCCGTTTTCGGCCAGTCGGGTTTCTTGCAGGGCTGCAATGTCAATATGTAGCCTTTTTAGCTCGTTGTTTATGACTGCCGTCTTTCTTGCATTGTCAACCTGCCGTAGGTCATCAGTGAGACCAGGACACATTGTCCTGACATTTCAAGTGGCCAGTCCCATGACAGGGATTTTGTTTTTCAGTTTATTTTTTCTTCTTTTGTTGCTTGGTGCAAGTTTCCAGCCTACTTGTGGTTTTAAACTAAGCTCTAAGCACCCATTAGAGCAGGCAGGTTGTGGCAGATCAGAACCTAACTGACTGGGGGCTGCCCAGGTTGAGGCGGGCGGTAGCTGATCAGTGAGGCGCAAAGACCTCTTCCACCGTCAGAGACAACCCGTGGCGTCCATACATTATGCCCATCAAGTTGGAGTTATAACCTGTAATTGTTGTCTCCCGTGTTGTTTTAACAGCTTTGCAGCAGCACCAGAGTTTTCTATCCGGGGCCCATTCCTGGGCCTTAGATAAAGAGCTCATGGGTGGCCCATGCGTCATGATCCCTTTAGGAGTATTTTATAGATAATAGGAGCTTATCCCCATTTGACACCCCCTGGCCATGACAACCTTTGAAACCATAGAAGACTACGCTGGAATGGTCATGTCACTCGCATGACAGATGGTAAAAGGAGGTTAAAGAAGGCGCGATCGAGAACCTTCTGTTGTGTAGAGATTATTCATAGAGATAAGACGTATTTTAGTTTTGAGTTAGAACTTGTAGTGACAAGTCTTGTATTTTATTAGATCTAGTATTAATTCCAATATATTTTATTATTCGGCCTCGAAAGAAGATATTTATTTTGATACAGTTTACTATTGTAATTACTGTATATACAGTGATTCTTAGTTGATGAATTAAAGTTCTGTATTTATATTAAAAGGATCTTCGTTTATTTAATCTCTAGGGTAGCATTTACATCTAGAGATATACATCTACAGAATCCTCAGCATCACAGGTACTCTGACTTCAAACCCCCGCTGCCTTGCGGTACTAAGGCTTCAGGAGACAACCAAGAGGAGAAATCAAGAGTGAAGCCCCTTAGGCGTTGGTAGTATCAACTATGAAATTCCCTCCGGCAGCTTCTGCAACTGAGTTGGTGCCAAATGTAACGCGATGCGTTCCTTTGGATCACATTAGCAAGGTCGTGAGAGGAATCACAGTTACAAGATATTACAAGATTATTAGCACCCCTGACAAATGTCGGCAAAGATCAACTAGGAATTCAACAAGAGAGAAACTCACAAACTGTGACATCTGGCTCTTAAACTGTGACACCTGGTAATGTGCTCATTTACGGCTTACGTACTGTTAAAGTTGAGATTAGTGTGAGTTTATAGAGCTTAGTATAAGGCAGTGAGGCATGAAATACGGCCTGCGGGCCAGATCCGGCACGCGACGTGGTGATGTCCAGCCCGCCGAAACATCGGACCAAATTAAAGAAAAATCACACCCAAAAAAAGGTTGAAAAATATATGTTCCTTTGTTAGGGCAGTCCCTCTCTCTCTTCCATGGATCTTATTCTCTGCTCTTCTAATATTCATAATGGGTTTTTTTTTAGGCGAATCAACAATTATTATTTATTTTCTGCAATTCCTCTGTTTTGATCTAGCCGTATTTTTTACCTCTGAGCACAGGGCATAGCTGCTGCATCATTTTATATCGTCTTTTGATATCAACGCAGGTACCATACCATTTAATTTGTGTGTGTGTGTTAATTACATAGGAGATCTAAAGAAACCAAATAGAAGACTCTGAATCTAAGACTTCCATGAAAAGTTTGGACTAATCTAGACCTTTTTTTGGTGGAACTTGTTTGATTTTCAAGCTGTTTGCGGCTGCTTTTAAAAGGACATAACGTCAAACGGTATTATGAAATGAAACACATTAACAAAAATACGGTAGAATTAAAAGTTTCAGCTGCGAAGAAAAGATTGCTAAGAAAATATTTAGGCCTACTAAGTAGAAACAAGAAAATGAGTCGACGTTCGCCGCACGCTACAGAGCTGCTCACTTTTAATGACGTGCAATGAAGCCATTTTTCGACGGCGAATGCGTAACAAGTATTTGCTTTTAATACTGATAGAAATATGTAGAATGCAGTTGAAGCCGTTCAACTTTCTCGCATTACATGTAGAAGAAGGTTAGGGGTGAAAATCCGCATGAAAACTAAGAGATAGAGCAGCTGAGTAGGAAATAGGTTTCTTTAGTCTCACAGTTATTATCTTCCCCTGTGGGTTCCAGTTCAGAGCCAATAGTTTCTCTTACTTTCGTATTGTTTGGGCAATACATTGGCGTCTTTTTATTTCCTGCTCTCTTCGTGTTTGCTGCCATCTTTCCAGCAGATTGTAGCTGAGATTAGGTTTGGCTATTTAGCACTCACTAATTTCGTAAAACATTTGTTGTTAAGTGCCTGGAGCTTGTCTGGATTGCTATTTGGAACTCTCTGTGTCTGCGCGAGACCCATCGGATCGTCTGCCAGTAGGTGATTGCCCGCGTCACTTCGCCTTGCGCCGCCACTGCGCTAGCGAAATATTTTTAGATTTCTAAAACTTGTTTCAAATTGAACACGTGTTATATGCTGACAGAAGATCAAGATTGGCGCTTCTACTTTTCAGTAATGCGAGATTAACTTTTAAGATCTCCAACTGTCTCGATAGAAGTCCACAATTGGACAGACCGGTACGATTTGCTGATGTTACCTTATCGTCAACCCAGGACTGAGGCCAAACAGCATTACATTGAGATCATAAGGAGTTTTGAGGACTATATATAATCTAAGAATGATTATTCTTTACAAATTGTCTGGTTTGGCGATAAAGCTTAATGACAAAACGACTGCCGGGGCTCCAACAGATATGATTTGTTTTATATTTTTATTATTGCATCACATTAGATTAGAAATTGGGTGAAGTTTACTGTGCATAAAAATTGTTAAAAACATGTGTCAAGAAACCAAACAAAAAGGTTTGTTAAAAAAAACAACAAGATGTGACTCTGTCCAGTGGATACACAAACATTTAATGGATGACCAAATGTAAGAGTACATACGAACCAATACAAAACTTTATTACATTCAGTGAACAGTACAAAAAACAAAACAAAATCCTATATCACAAAAAATCCACAGAAATACCCAAAAGTAGTCCATGTGTCTGTTGTAATTAATAAATAATACAAAATGTCAAACAAGCGCCTAGGTTTAAATGATGAAACATTTTCCAACCAACAAAATATCGTCTTAATGCTGATGATGTCTTAACATAACAATACTAGAAAATGGGATAGAGTTAAAAATACTGTAACAAATGAGTAATAAAAATAGTAATCCGTAAGAAATGAAATCTAAACTCATCTAAAGATAATACGCTAGCTACAACACATTGTCTAAGTCAAACATACGTCTATTCAACATTATGTGAGTCTACGCTCTGGATGGCTCTCGGACTGGAAAGAACCTGATAGCAAAGAAAGAAAAAGCGGGAGAAGGGGGGGGGGGGGGGCGTCAAATTTTGGTCTGTAGCTTCCTGCTCTTCACAAACACCCTAGTGACACTGTCTGAAGGGGGAAAAGTAAAATGGTCTGGGTTGGGAAGTGTTTTATTGTTTAGCTCGAGTTTTTAGAGTTTACGTTTGTAACTAAAAACTTGAATGTACGAGCCTGGGTAATACATTGTATAAAATAAACGGAATAGTTCTGATATATGTGCTACTGCATTTTTTATGTCTCATCTCAATGTTAACAACTTTCAGCATACAGCTCAATCAGAAACTTAAATCCTAGTCCATCAATTTGTGTTTGTCTTGTTTGAACTTTAACTCGATAGAACTCGTTTTTTTCTTGTACTGTTCCTTCCATACGTACTACCTAAAGTCTTACCAAACACAAGGTGTTCATTTTGTAAAAAGGCTTGCACAATGGATTGAAAAATCTTATGCGGGATCAAGTTTATAATGGAGGTGCAACATGTATCGATTCCAGAATAGGAATCGCCTGCACAACCACTCTAAATACAGAGAAGAAGAAACAGGAATCTCAAACCTGAATCTTTGTTTGTAAAATGTTTGACATGTTTCGGATGTTCCTTCAGAGTTGAAGATAGTTTACTTCCTAGTCCAAACCTCCCGCAGGACGACGGGGGATGGGAGCGGGCAGGGTTTGAACTTTCGACCATCGATAAATCTGAACGACAGTCCAGCGCGCAAACCGCACGACCAGGCAGCCATCCATCATTGTCTTGGATATACATTGAAACACAATACAGAGAGGAAACCAAATCATATGTATGACAATATCTTAGACTTACTACTGGAAGCCTACATACCAGACTTACTACTGGAAGCCTACATACCAGACTTACTACTGGAAGCCTACATACCAGACTTACTACTGGAAGCCTACATACCAGACTTACTACTGGAAGCCTACATACCAGACTTACTACTGGAAAACAACATACCAGACTTACTACTGGAAGCCTACGTCTCAGACTTAATATTGGCACTGATTTAAAATGTAAAAAACACTTGTCATTATAACAAGAAAATACAACAACAAAAAAAAAGAAATTCGAAGATTGGATACGAGGAACAATAAAAGTTCTTTTTTGAAGATCAGGTCTATTTAAACACATTCTCTCCACCAAGGGCATAGACTTCACAGGAAGCCAGAAAGCAACATAGACCTAGATCTAGTTTGTAAGGAAGCCACTAACATTGAGAGATTCATAGGAAGACATAGATGACCACTAAGTCTATGAGTACTTTTAAAAAAGGCCACAAAGTATTATAGACTTAACAAAAAGCCATCTAGGCATCAAGACGGACTGAAAGACCATATCGATAAACTAAAGAAGCCATAAAGAAACAATACACAAGTTCTTCATTGAGCTGGACAACAACAAAAACCATGATGGCCGTCTTAAGGTACGCAAACACATACACGAAAGGAGCATGGGATTAAGAGAGAACAAAAAAAAAGGTGAATGTCCTTTGGCATATGAGGGAAGCTCAGTGGATTGTGTTCCTAGCCTGTAGTGCTAATACGTTATGCTAGGATGTATTGCTAAAGCCTGTATTGCTAGTACGTTATGCTAACCTGTATTGCTAAAGCCTGTATTGCTAATACGTTATGCTAGCCTGTATTGCTAATCCGTTATGCTAGCCTGTATTGCTAAAGCCTGTATTGCTAATCCGTTATGCTAGCCTGTATTGCTAAAGCCTGTATTGCTTATACGTTATGCTTGCCTGTATTGCTAAAGCCTGTATGGCTTATACGTTATGCTAGCCTGTATTGCTAATCCGTTATGCTAGCCTGTATTGCTAAAGCCTGTATTGCTAATCCGTTATGCTAGCCTGTATTGCTAAAGCCTGTATTGCTTATACGTTATGCTTGCCTGTATTGCTAAAGCCTGTATTGCTTATACGTTATGCTAGCCTGTATTGCTAAAGCCTGTATTGCTAATCCGTTATGCTAGCCTGTATTGCTAAAGCCTGTATTGCTAATCCGTTTTTCTAGCCTGTATTGCTAAAGCCTGTATTGCTAATCCGTTATGCTAGCCTGTATTGCTAAAGCCTGAATTGCTAATACTTTATGCTAGCCTGTATTGCTTATACGTTATGCTAGCCTGTATTCCTAATCCGTTTTGCTAGGCTGTATTATTAGTCTATATTTCTGACCGTCTTATTAATCTATATTGCTGGTCGGTATTGCTAATCTGCATTGATTGTCTTTGTCTCTGGTTTGTATTGCTACATTGCTAGCCTATTCCAGAATGTAGTCATTGTAGTGTTACGTTGCTAGCATATGCCAGAATGTATTGCTACGTTGCTAGCATATGCCAGAATGTATTGCTACGTTGACACTCTTCCATAATGACACATTCGTTAAAAAATATACATACGGGTACACATAGGGCAATGCGAGCCTGAAGACATATTTCCCTTTTCAAAGTCTGATGCTGTAACCAAATAACAGCTTTTCCTGTGACTGGGGTTATAGCGTATTGCTTAGCCTTAGGCTACTTCAATTTACAATAAAGGCAATATTTTAATATAACAGTGCAGAAGATCTAGCCTAGTACTACACATAACATAGACATTGAAATGTGTAGGCTGGTCAATGGTCATCGAGACTATTTTTATTCACTCATTTCTATGCTGTCTTTTTCAATAAGCAATCTTAAAGGAGAAACAGATGTGCCCCTCGTAATTGCTATAAAGTTCATCTCAGGCGCCATTTCACCCACACTGGCATAGAGAAGAGAAGCTGGCAGCAGGTGACCTCTGAAAGCTGGAGAGCGGCACACACAGCAAGGGTGACCCAGCAACTCATTGAAGAACTACAGGGCAGAACTCTTGTCCTCAAGCTAGTCGAGAATCAAGCGCCACAACAGAAACTGAACAGGACACAGCGCTAATACCCGACAGCCACACGATGATTCGTCATTAATGCCACAGGATAAGTCTACACGCTGCTGAACCATTATACTAGCTCCAATAGTAAGCGTGTCTTGTTTGTTGATATAACTGTCATGTTTCGGACCAAGTATAAAGAAGAACAAACATTTATTACAAAAACTTATCAGCCATTCGTGACTGTCGTTAAATTAAGTTGACCCTAGATACAATAGAATAACTAAATATACTAGGGATAGAAGATAAAGCTTAGCAAATAGTTCATCTTGTGGTCTACAGAGAATGAACAAAGAACAAACATAACGGATATGGAAATGATTCAAAATTTGAAAGTACTTTTCATTTTATTTTCAAGAGTAGGTTTTAATGTTTGCGTCTATTAAAGTCTATTGGATTGCTCGTGATTGCTTTGTTAGAGAGCTAGCAATGATCCGGAAGTCAAAATGTAATCTACAACTTTATTGCTGACTTACGAGGCGCCCTAATGACCCGGATGGCTAGAAATCTTCAAAGGTGAAACGTTGAAGGGAGTTAAACTTGCACTGACACACATTTATAGCAAATGACCTAAATAGAGAATCATTAACATAAATAGAAATGTTTAGGGCTAAATATAACAAACATACACGTTACATTAAAACATTTAATAATAATAATAATTATAGCAATAATAATAATAATAGAATGTACAATTATTAACTAATCACAGTTCACCTTCACCAAACAAATAAATGCAACTTTAAGACAGAAACAAAATTGATAGTTCAGAGCCTACGACAGGGGCGGACTGGAGGTCAAAATCAGCCCTGGCATTTCTTAACAATCCGGCCCATATAATGTATATCATAATGATATAAGATAATATAGGATATATCAACTGCCTACACTTTTCCTTCAACCAATGTCAGGTACCCATTGGAGCAAGGTGGATCCCGAAATTAAAAACCAAGTATCACTTAAATTAGTATTACACTGTAAAAGATTTTTTGAACACCAAGCTCAAAAGTGACTTTGTTATAAAAACTCGATTTAGTGAGTGTCATAATGACATCCTTGTGATTCTTTAGGTGCCCTACCGGCCCATTTGGGTACCGGCCCACTCGGCGTTTGTCCGAATGCCCATATAGTCAGTCCGCCCCTGGCCTACGATCAGAATAGGAAGCAAAAAAAGAAAGATAATTAATGTATAAAAATGTATTCTTACAGCCAATACCATACTTTATTTTGTAGAGTCTCTGGTTGTCAATGGTTAAATATTTTTAAAAATCAAAATTAATAGTTTAGAAAAACAAAAACGAGTAAATATACTGGCTGAGTACTTTGGGTAATAAATAAATCATTTACAACAATGTAGAAAACAGTTTGAACTTTCACTATTGCTTGTAGGCCTACTGCTAATACTTCGCTAAAAGTATGCTATTGTATTTATATATATAAATATTAATGTACATATATTTTATGATAAAGTTTTAAAAAATAAATAAATACTCATTGTGTCATAAAGAAAGTTCTGATGATCTGTTTCGGAATCTCCGTGAATTATTAGTTTTTATTTGTGATCTTCAGATCTAGTTGAAAGCCTCCTTGTTTTTAAATTTCCCATTTGACAAGGGAAGACAAGCAGGTGTTGAATTCGACACATTAAATCTCCACTTGCTTTCCCATGTTATTCACACTCCATCTCGTTCTGTTCTTCCTTTTCATTGGTTTGTAGTTCTTTTATACATCTCTCTCCCTCTCTCTCTCTCTCTCTCTCTCTCTCTCTCTCTCTCTCTCTCTCATTTTCAACTCATTAAATTCAAATTTGTATCAAGCCCAAAAGTTGATGCCAACTCTTGATTTCATTAAAAATAAGAGGTTTACAAAAAAAAATAGAAAATGGCGAAGTCCATCCCATTCTAACGTAAGGAAAAGCTCTCACTCGACCACACTGCTCTGTCTTCTGACATAATAAGGTTTCACAGGCTCGTGGTCCGACTGATCTGTTGACACACACACAGAGAAACAACATTACATTGAGAATAGGAATCATTATCAAAGAGTCAAGAAAATAGGGTTAGCTTTTAAATTAAACACGTTCGCTTATTGACTTTTTTTTTTTTTGGAAGGGTCGGAAGCAGGGAAAAATACGGAGCTCGGTTTGTGTCATTTATTTTATTTTTAACATAAAGCATTTCCAGGTCAACACTTTATTACACAAATTTCGAAGACTTTAAAATCATGTTGTGTATCACGGACACCCATAATTCTATATATTCATTAGCTCATTTTAAAATATTCTTTTGTGCATTATCAGCGCAGGGGGAATAAATCTGAGCAGGTTAATAAATGCTGAACAAGAGTACATCGGTACAGTGGCATGTTGTTAATGATATGTTACTAAAGAGCAAAGGTGGTTGTTATGGAGTGTGTGTTTAGGTCGTGACTGTGGAAGGAGGTTAGCGATTGGTTGTGAATGATGCAACATAGGTGGCATTGCCGTCATTTTGGTCTTAGTGGAGACAATTCAGGAACGTAAGACTGAAAGGTTGTGTTATTGTAGTGAGTTTAATTTTGTTAAAGAATATAAGTCTAGTACATTTATTTGATTTCACAGAAAATTAATTTTGCTTATATTATAAATAAAGTTCTATTTAGTTTGTTCACAAAAGGAAGTTATTCAAGTTATTTCAAGTTTTAATAGTTAAGATGCATTACGCTGACAACGTTTTAGTTTTGTCTACCAGCAGTTTGGTGCTACAAGTCAATGACCGGTAACAACATTGATACAGTGGCAGGTTAATACAGCAATGGATTGATTAATAAAAACATTAATACAGAAAACACATCGATAGAGTAACATGTCGAAACTGTGACAAGTGGATACAGTGACAAGCTGTTTCGCTGAAAAGTGATATAGTGATGATAGTGTGATGATAGTGTGATGGTAGTGTGATAATAATGTGATGATAGAGTGATGACAGTGTGATGATAGAGTTAAATGAACTTTCAAAGACTACTTCATCTTAGCGCCTTAAGAAGACCAAAGTTTTGGAGCTGATCTACATATTGCTAGCTATGAATGACGCGTTAAAAATGTCAATGTCCAGATACTTACTTGATATCTGTAAGAAGTTCATGCCCCAAATGATGGACCAGACCCAGCCGACAATCAAGACGAAGGATAGCATCTGTAAGATGGCTGACAATAAATTTAGTCCGAACGCCTTGGCTGGGCTCCCCAATTTCGTCTTGCATCCACACAGACACGCCCATGACGTGAAGAATGTGCCTTTCAAAACAAAAAAAAAGGGGGAAATGACAAAATGGCAGAGTTTGGATTTAGCAGTAATCAGTAACTAACTTTTTAAAATCTTTTTTTTTTTTTGATGTCTTATATAATGTCAGCAGGACATGAAGAGAAAAAGAATTTTAAGGGTTAAAAACCACCAAGGCCGGCCTTAGGTCACTGCAACCTATGCGACCGCAGTGGGCCCGCACTTTTATAGGCTTCGCGCTAATTCTAGGTATAAATTATTAAATCAAACCATTATATCTGGAAATCTCCTGAAATTGCAGAATATACGAAAAAGTCATGAAAATCTCCTGAAATTATTAAAATCTTTTGAAAACTCATTCAAATCTCCTGAAAAAATAGACAAAATTGTCATTTCGGGGTGTAATTCAATGTGGAAAACCCCAATCGTATTCGCGATTAACAAAAAAAAACAAAGAAGGTTTTGTCAGCTTTCATTTAATACAAATGTAATAAGAAGGTAAATTTCAACTAAAACAAGAAATTCAAATACTTAATTTACTTAGTCACTGACATATAAATATAGATCTAAATCTATCTCGACCTCTTAAAAAAACAATCACAAGCAATATTTTATTTTTTAAGACGTTGGGCTTTCACCTTTCTCAACCTCCCTTACCAGCCGATAATAAATCTGAAAGGCAGATCTGAATGTTTATCGGCTTTTTCTTGGAAAACTATCATCTACTATAGATGGTGCTAAAGTCAATTTGACCATGTATTTGTACTTAGATCTAGTAAAGTATGAATAAAATGCAAAAGACTAATTTATTTTCTGCTACAAAATCTTAATTTTCACTTATTGTCATTATCCCAAAGCCGTCCTGCAGGAGGTTTGGACGTCACGATCTGAAAGAACGTCCGAAACTTATTTTAAAACAAACTAAGCACAATGACGTAATGACGTATATAGGACAAGATGAGGACTCACACGAATTGAATTTAAATCTTGTTTTAAAAAGTGTTTATATTCATGGCATACCACTTACCCCAAACTAAAACCGAAAAGTAAAAAAAAATAAAGTAAAGTTGCCCTTTCAGACCTTGAAATTAATGGGTCAGATGCTGAAAAGGTCATCTGTTTCTGTGGCCCATGGTTAACGAGGGTGTCATGTGGCCAGAACAATGACCGACCACTTTTACTTTTCCCCAACTAATGTTAGGTACCCAGTAGATTTAGCTGGACTTCGAGGCGTCCAAAAAATCCCGAAATTCAAAATCCCAGTTGAACCCGAAAACCCCTGAAGCCAAGCGCTTTACTACTTACCCAAGAAGCTACGAAATAAGTAGCAAAAACCAAGTTAGAACCAAGCTAAAAGCAAGCTAAAACCACAACAAAAGCTACAACTAAACTAACTTCGAGCTCAATAAAAAAAAAGAAGCTACAACCAAACCAAGGCCAAACTAAAACCAAGGTAAGATCAAGTTACTACTTAATAAGTAAAAGTCTGAAAAACCCTGTTTCGCAAAGATATAATGTTGGAAATGGAAGAAGGTGCAATACATTCTCAGACAGAACCAGGTATCAATGCAAACACTTGTTATGTCACGTCATTTGATAGACAGTAACAATAAGTAACAAAAGTATAATGTGAAATTATGTCTGACTCAGTTTCTTGCAATATTTATTCTGAAGAGACCATTGTAGTAAAATAAAATATTTTCGATGGTTTTAAACGACCCCTGACAAATCGACAAGCGGACCCCAAAGGCGCCGCGACGCACAGCTTGAGAGCCACTGTTTTGAGCCAATGAGTGAAAGTTTAATACTTCTTCTATATTGAAACTATTTTGTGCTACACATGGAAGAATCTTTGAACTAAAGAATACACAAAATGTATTCTATGTATTTTTAAAGGCAAAGCTTATCAATACTTCTCATATGTAGTACACTGAATACTACCGAATCTAGCTGTTCATAGCTGTTCATAGCTTTTCTTAGCTGTTCATAGCTTCTCCACCATAAATGAACATTTCAAATTTTTTCATAAAATTACACGGAAATGACTTAAACTCCATCCAACACACACACAATTTTCCATGCACGCTTCGTGAGGAAGCAGCATTACACACAAAAAAAAATAGGTCAACAGGTGTGTAAAGTGTGTCATAGAAAAAACACAAGATAACAAAGTAAGTATACTATCTTTATCTTTTCCTCATTATAAGCATCTCGGAGCCACCTCCCATCTCTTTGAGGTTTGACGCTGTTCGCCAATTGTCAGAATTTTGTGCTTCGCCCCACCATTGCTATCCGGTTCAGTATTTACGTTGGTAAAAAAAGCTTTTAGTAACTCACTAAGTTTGTCTGTCTGGTAAAAGGTTTGTACACATTATTTCTCCCAAACCCAATCTCGGATCAAGCTGAGATTTCGCACAGATATTTCTTTTGTCTGACAACACAAGAATCAGTAAAAAATCAAATAAACCAATTAGTTAATTAACTATTTGTAATTAATTATTATGTTTGTTATCAACAAAGGAAAGAAAAAGTACTGATGTGGTGGCATAAGTTGAATTAGTCCCCTTTAAACTATTTTTTAAAAAAGGTGACTGCTTTAAACTTTAAAGTTTGAAAATAACAATAGATAACTTTTAATCTTATTAAATTCAGGTCGTTGCAACTTTTTTTCTAAATACATTTAAAAAGCGATCACGGTAACCTTTACGAGATATCCTTTCTTTCTCCCCAACCCCTTTTTCAACTGGTCCAGACAAGTGAGGGAATCATAGTGTACTGAGAAAGTTAAAAGCATGATATTGCGCTAAACAAAAACAATTAGTAAAAATATTTCTAATTGCACAGATTCATTATTGTTAGTCTAGATCTATTTTACATTTAAACACAAGGATGAACTAATTGGATACTATTACAATAAATATAAGCTTTTGTTTGTGATTTTTAAAAAGTATTTTTATGTTATTCTTGTTTTTAATGTATTTATCATTTTTTTAGCCTTAAAAGGAAAAATGTTGAGTTATGTCACTTGTGTTTGTGGATGTCAACTAAATCTAAATGGGAGGTAGGCTAGGACCGGCTAGGTTATACATACGTCCTTAACAAATTACGACAGACGTAAGCATATAAATCTTATTGTACTGTAGATCAGTACTAATGGCCCGATGATGTAAAGACCATCTATTACTGTGGCCCACGGTTAACGAGGGTGTCATGTGGCCAGCACAAAGACTAGCCACCTTTACTTTTCTCCAACTATTGACAGGTACTCATTACAGCTGGCTGGAGTCAGAGGTTCTCTAAGGATCCCGAAATTAAAAAGCCCAGTATTCGAACCCGGGAACCCTCAGTTCGGAAGTCAAGTCTTTACCATTCAGCCATCGCGTCTCCATATTAATAAATGTAAATGAAAATTTAGACAACAAAATATTTTTTTATAAGCGATTTGTCCATGCCATTGTGCATCGCTCTAAGTATTGGATGTCTGGGTTTTTCTTGTTATGTACTGAAAAAACCTCCGTAGCGATAACATAAAAATCTTGAAAAAGCTCCGACACGATAACGGAACAAATATTATTCAGCACACAATTTTTTCCCTTTAAGTAACGTCTAGCCAGTCAACATTAGTTATTCCACGCGCGTGCTGACATTCTGCTTCCACGCGCAGAACTGGCAGGGAGTCGTCCATTTATGACGTCCACTCTTATGTGGACGCTGGTAAGGGAGGTTGAGAAAGGGGAAAGCCAAACGTCTAAAAAAATAAAAATTTATCAGTAGATGTAAATGCAAGAATAGTTTTGTTAACACATTATCCAAACAAATCACAATAAAATGGCTGAGAGATCCAATACCATAGTCATGCATTCAACTTAATGTCTAGAGATGGCATGGCGCATTAAGTCATTTTTTTTTAATTTTTCTAAGTAAGAATATTAATATATATAATTGGAAAATATGTAGTTCCAAGTCCATCGACCTTTTTTTAAGTTTGAGGCACCTGTGATCACCAATTTTCACCATCCACTCTATCCAACCAATCTTTGTTTGCCACCATCATCCACTTTATCCAACCAATCTTTGTTTGCAAGCACCATCCACTCTATCCAACCAATCTTTGTTTGCAAGCACCATCCACTCTATCTAACCAATCTTTGTTTGCAAGCACCATCCACTCTATCTAACCAATCTTTGTTTGCAAGCACCATCCACTCTATCTAACCAATCTTTGTTTGCAAGCACCATCCACTCTATCTAACCAATCTTTGTTTGCAAGCATCATCCACTCTATCTAACCAATCTTTGTTTGCAAGCACCATCCACTCTATCCAACCAATCTTTGTTTGCAAGCACCATCCACTCTATCCAACCAATCTTTGTTTGCATGCACCATCCACTCTATCTAACCAATCTTTGTTTGCAAGCACCATCCACTCTATCTAACCAATCTTTGTTTGCAAGCACCATCCACTCTATCTAACCAATCTTTGTTTGCAAGCACCATCCACTCTATCTAACCAATCTTTGTTTGCAAGCACCATCCACTCTATCCAACCAATCTTTGTTTGCAAGCACCATCCACTCTATCCAACCAATCTTTGTTTGCAAGCACCATCCACTTTATCCAACCAATCTTTGTTTGCAAGCACCATCCACTCTATCCAACCAATCTTTGTTTGCAAGCACCATCAACTCTATCCAACCAATCTTTCTTTGCAAGCACCATCCACTCTATCTAACCAATCTTTGTTTGCAAGCACCATCCACTCTATCCAACCAATCTTTGTTTGCAAGCACCATCCACTCTATCCAACCAATCTTTGTTTGCAAGCACCATCCACTCTATCCAACCAATCTTTGTTTGCAAGCACCATCCACTCTATCTAACCAATCTTTGTTTGCAAGCACCATCCACTCTATCCAACCAATCTTTGTTTGCAAGCACCATCCACTCTATCTAACCAATCTTTGTTTGCAAGCATCATCCACTCTATCTAACCAATCTTTGTTTGCAAGCACCATCCACTCTATCCAACCAATCTTTGTTTGCAAGCACCATCCACTCTATCCAACCAATCTTTGTTTGCAAGCACCATCCACTCTATCCACCCAATCTTTGTTTGCAAGCACCATCCACTCTATCCAACCAATCTTTGTTTGCAAGCACCATCCACTCTATCTAACCAATCTTTGTTTGCAAGCACCATCCACTCTATCCAACCAATCTTTGTTTGCAAGCACCATCCACTCTATCCAATCAATCTTTGTTTGCAAGCACCATCCACTCTATCCAACCAATCTTTGTTTGCAAGCACCATCCACTCTATCCAACCAATCTTTGTTTGCAAGCACCATCCACTCTATCCAACCAATCTTTGTTTGCAAGCACCATCCACTCTATCCAACCAATCTTTATTTGCAAGCACCATCCACTCTATCTATTCAATCTTTGTTTGCAAGCACCATCCACTCTATCTAACCAATCTTTGTTTGCAAGCACCATCCACTCTATCCAACCAATCTTTGTTTGTTAGCCATCATGTTTTTCGTTTTATTATTTTCAGACGTCTGCTCCTAGAGCCCGACACATAAAGTTGTGTTCTTCCATTAGGGTCTGATTTATATGACCTTAACATAGCCTTCCTGTACATAAGGACATGCTGACATCTGCTGAGCAGTAAAGTCATGTTGTCATTAAACCAGATAATGTTCAATTTGTCTTGGACAATATTGAATTCAATGTCCCCTGTTGTAGACATGTTTCACGAGGTGGGCTGTCATAAATATTCTGCAAGCCTGAGGAGTGGTCCCAGCAAAGGAATATGAAGACGAGGGATTCTCACTTCGTTTAGGATGTGACCCAACCCACTAACGGTCACATGCACTGTGGAACTTTCAGACATGACTAGGGGTGAAGAACTTCCGGTCCACGACAGACTGCTGAGAGAGACCCTGTGGTCAAAGGGCTAGCGGGAATGTAAAAACAATTCCTTTATTGCCTTGTTGGAATGTCTACACGGTCAATGTCTCTAACAATGTCACACATATAGAGGAACAGTGATTTTAAACTGTGACTCATTTCACTATTTTATTTCTTACATCAGTAGAAAATAAAAGACACAAATAAATAATAAATATATTCAAATACAATCATCACTTTAAATTAGGATTTCAATTTCAGATCTTACGATTAGTTGTTACAACGCGCATATACACCTACCTACACACACACAATTGCTAAGCACCAACACGCATACACTCACTAACTAACCCTAACCCTATACACTCACTAACTAACCCTAACCCTATACACTCACTAACTAACCCTAACCCTATACACTCACTAACTAACCCTAACCCTATACACTCAATAACTAACCCTAACCCTATACACTCACTAACTGACCCTAACCCTACTACACTCATCTTTTAGAACGTAGATACATTTTGTTTATGTCCAGAAGAGAGAGAGGGGGGGGGGCGGCCAGGTTTACGTGCACACATGTGGACAGAAGAAAGGGTCGGGTTAAAAGAGATAGACGTCATAAATGGATAAGGTCCTGCGTCATTTGAAATATAATCTATTACTCGGGAACACTCCACAGAAGTACAGTCCCCTGACGACCGTCCGCAAAGTCAAACCCAAGCATCAGGCCTTGCTAAAAACCCCAGACCCCCACCAGCCTCCTACCACCGGGTTGTTGGGACACAAGTAATGGAGGCAGTGACAAATGGCGACTGTTGGAAGTTTGTGGGCTGTGACCAGATGTTCTGGACAAAAACATTTTTTTTTCTTCCTGACACCCGTCCACCCCTCCCTAGCTGACTGGGCTGGCTAAGAGTCCAGCGAACCAAAGAGAAGTAGTTCTGTTGCACTCTTGGGTCTAACAAGTCTCTTAACTTGTGATGACCTATTCATTTATAGCTACTACTTTAAAAAAACAACAATACTTCTAATGGAATTTTTTTTTTACAATACCTTCACACTTTCGGGTAAGCGAAACCTGTGTGGGTGGGTGCGATTCTCGAAAACAGCTCTATTTTCTTAGAAATTTGAAATGTTAGTGTATATCTTTGGGAAAAGAATTACTAGTTTGTTGGCCGCACTTGGAAAACTTCTAGCTTGACCCGTATAACTTGAAAAGTATAGAAATAAAGTATTTGGTTTGAGGGGAGGGGGGAATGGGGCCGGGTTAAACATGTTCCTTTTTTTAGAGTAACATTCATTAGTTATTAAGAGCAAAATAATCGCTCTATAAGTTGTAGAAAGCAGGTATTGTCTTTTTTTAAAGCATGTTTCATATACAAAAAAATAACAAATATTAGAATATTAGGACTATAATTATATACTTTTATCTGGTCTGAAGCTAGACGGTCAATTTTTGTGAATGGATCCATGTGAGAGGAGCCATCATGTGAGAGGAGCCATGTGAAAGGAGCCATCTGAGAGGAATCACGTGAGAGGAGCCATATGAAAGGAGCCATGTGTGAGGAGCCATCATGTGAGGAGCCATGGCTCTGGTATCACGTATGAAGCTCCACGAAACTTAGTAATACAAAAGTTCATTAAAAACAATAACCAACTACACGAAATAATATTAATGATTAAAGCAACAAAACTTCAACACACCCCCATCATTAAAAAAAATACTAAAACATGGTCAGGTGGCGGAGTTGGGTGGAGCTTGGCTCGAGAGATTGATGGTCTGTTCTCAACAGTTGGGTTATTATTCCTTGACTCATAGTAGTTGTACTAGTATCATGAGACTGAGCTCTAGCTGTTAGATATAAGCGAATCAAATTTGTATCATTTCACAAGAACAAGAAAAACGAACATTTGTACTGAGTATCTAATACATACAAACAAACAAACAAAAAAAACTCATTCTGTATTATAGGTCAGTGTTTTCACTCCATATTGAGAATTTTTTTTAAAAATCTGAAAATAATAATATAAAACAAGGTTACAAAGACAGTTTGTGTGGACACACAAACTTAATTCGGCCCTCGAAGTGGTCCACCTAGAGACAGACGGACAGATCTAGACATTGGTAGAGGATAGAACATAGATCTATTAGGCTGTAAAAAAAATATACTTTAAAAAATAATCAAAAAATGCATATCTATTTTTACAGGATGTGACTCACAAAAAAAATGTAGAAATATTTATTAATTTTTAAAAATTTATCTGGGTTTCGAACCCAGAACCTGCTGCGTGTAGGGCATATTTTATAACCACTACCCTACGGAAAAACATATTTTAATGTACAAAAGAACTTGGTTTTAAATGATTCCGTCAGCTCTGTTCAAGACATTGCCAGATATCTTTGACTTGTGTGGCTTTTTTTTTTTTTGTTTTGTTTAGTTCTTGAGAGATGGGCAGGTCTTAAATCCAGAAAATGAGAGCATAGTTTCTAGGATGCACAAACAATTTTGCTCTACACGATTGCGAAAAGTTAAATGGCATTTTGATGATCCTGCCACTAATTACAGTGAATAGAAAATTCAAGATTCAAGAGAAGACTTCCAAATAATCAACGTATTTTACCGAACTATTGATGCCATTGTTTCTCGATTACTTGATCAAGTTTATGGGCATAAAATATTGGCAACATGTTTGAGTCTTTAATGCAAAGTTTCATTTCAAGTGCAAACGACATTTATACAATGCCACCATTCTTCTAATCTCATCTAACCAAGATGATACTGTTAGAGAATAGTGTTCTGAGATGCAGTCCTTCAAAGAAGCCTTCCATAGAGACGTATCAAGTCTGTGTTCAATACAAGATATGGCTGTTTTTTTTTTATATAGACAACTAAATGTTATCATAAAGTTGTCCAAAAACCTTGTAACACCATGCATGCTCTCATTTTGCCTGTGTCAGCTTGTTCAGCAGAGAAATCATTCTCCAAGTTTCGATGGATAAAAAAAATATTTAAGAATTTCTATGACACAGAGCAGGTTGGCTTCACTTTGATGGTTTTTTTTTTCTCTTCAATTTGGCTAGAAACAGCCAAAACGTTTAGAAATATATGCAATAGTTTCATACTTTGCTCCGTAGAAAGCCAGAAGTAATTTTTTAAATTAATGTTAGCTCTTTTTACTGTAAAACAATGGCCATAGACCTAGATAATAATTCGTATCATAGTTTAATAGTTTTAAAAGTAGAATGGGAAAAAATTCATGAAAAGTGTCAAAGTTCATTTGAAACACCTTTCAATCGTTTCATTCAGAAGTTGTACAAACACCGACACGATTCCTTACACAGAGTATGCATCCAACTTTACCTATAAAAAAAAAAATAGCTCCTCTACATGCATTAGAATGTCTTTAGGTCAATGTACCGATACATTCAGATGACTCAATTGTTTCGTCATACACTGAATTCGTCTTATTGTGGGAGAGGGGCCCACCAAGAAGTTCTTGAACCAGGGCCGAGGGGTACCTTTCTATGCCACTGATATATATATTGGTGGAAATGTGTGTGATAAAGAACTCTTCTAATTGGTGGAAATGTGTGTCATAAAGAATTCTTCTAATTGGTGGAAATGTGTGTGATAAAGAATTCTTCTGATTGGTGGAAATGTGTGTGATAAAGAATTCTTCTGATTGGTGGAAATGTGTGTGATAAAGAATTCTTCTGATTGGTGGAAATGTGTGTGAATGATTGGTGGAAATGTGTGTGATAAAGAGTTCTTCTGATTGGTGGAAATGTGTGTGATAAAGAGTTCTTCTGATTGGTGGGAATGTGTGTGATAAAGAGTTCTTCTGATTGGTGGAAATGTGTGTGATAAAGAGCCCTTCTGATTGGTGGAAATGAGTGTGATAGAGTTTCTGGTAAGATGAAACTAGCGAGGTGAAGAAACTCAGAACTAATTCAAAACTAAATTTTTGTTTTTAGTTCGAACCTTTTCTTGCACTCAATTCAATCGGTTTTTCAAAATGAAGACTGGACCCCACGCTGCGCACAGGACCTGAGAGTGTGTGCACGAGAAATGAAATTGAAATTATCGGAAAATGTTCAAAGAAAATGTCAGGGTGTAACAAGTTAATTTTTTTTAAACAATCTTATCTTATACATTACAGACATTCCTTACAGACAAAAACGTTTAGTACGCCCTGCGAGTAGTAATGTGTAGCTACTACATAATAATTTGAAACTAAGTCGTGGGTTTTCCTGGCTGATTCAGGCAACTTTTTTATGCTCTCATCATCTTTAATGGCACTAGGACATAAAGACTTCTTATACGAATCTGTCCTAGCATATGAAAAAAGAAATTTTCTGACTAAAAAATATGTTTAGTTTGTATTCGTTTTAAGATAATTGTGTCACTAAGCCTCAAACCCAGTTCGTAGGAGGCCAAGCAATCAAAACAATAGCCAGTTTGTAGATGGAGGCAAAGCAATCAAAACAATAGCCAGTTTGTAGATGGAGGCAAAGCAATCAACACAATAGCCAGTTCGTAGGAGGCAAAGCAATCAATACAATAGCCAGTTTGTAGATGGAGGCAAAGCAATCAAAACAATAACCAGTTCGTAGGAGGCAAAGCAATCAAAACAATAGCCAGTATGCAGAAGACAACTATTTTGACAAGATAGTTTCCTATGTATCATATAGGCCGCACGAACGCTATAGTCATTTCAAAACCAATATTGAATCCAGATCTAGAACTAGTTTTCTAGCCAAATTTAAATTTCTTTTTTTTTTTTTTTTCTTTGAAAACAACTACTAGGTTTTAACGCGAAACAAACAAGCGAATTAAAAAAAAAAACTTAATTAAAAGTACAAAGGTTATATTAAGAGTATCAATTAGATTGGATCAGTCATGTCATTACATTTGTAATAGATCTAGACCAACAACAATAAATCTGTACGACTAGAAATATTTTTACCAATTGTTTCTGTTTAGCACGATTTCATGCTTTGACCTTTCACAATACGCTATAATCCTATCATTTGTCTGCACCAGTTGGAAAGGGGGAGAAAGAACGGGGTATTCTCAGTGATCGCTTTATAAATGTATTTTTGTTTAGGGGGAACGACCTGAATTCGATCTTGTGGGCTAAAGCCTTTTTCAGACTTCTCAAGCCGAAGTAGTAACCACTCTGCTAGCGAAGAATCTATGAACATGGAAAATTGTAGAGTTATCTACCGTTTCTCTTTCATGTTTGTGTTCACTAAGACAGCCGACAATTTATAAAGAGGATTAGCATCAAACATACCACCACTTCAGTCAAGTACAATTTCTTTCCCTTGGTCGAGATACCAAACAAAAAATAATTTATTGCCAATAGTTAATAAACTTTTTTTTTTTTTTAATTGATTCTTGTTTCAAGTAAAAGAAATAATTGTACATATTTTCAGTTTGATCCAAGATCGGAGAAATAACGTGCACAAACTGTTGACCAGACAGACAGAGAGATAGACAGAGTTGGTATGTGCTTAGTAAAAAGAATGCATGCATTTTGCACAAAAATAGCTCTCGTCCTATGATAATAACGTGAAAAGTCAGAAGGGGGAATAATTTGTATCATTCAAGGTTTCAATAGGACAACGGTGCTGCACCTACGTCAAGTTTGAAAAAGTAAACAATTTATTTTTAATGCAAATACTACATTTTAATGGGATTTGAATATGATTTATTTGAAAAAGATAAGTTTGGAAGTTTCGGATAGAAATAGAATAGTTAACCATTCAAATGCTTGTAAACCCTTTTTAAAAAAGACAAATCAAATAATACTCTACAACGTAAATTTCTAACGTATATCAGACAATCACGAGGATGTCATTTCTAAAATACATAATCCGTTTAGGACCCCCTTAAGAAAACTTTAAGAAACTGGAACAGACACAAAAAAGAATATTCACCTTTGATTAGAGAAACACCCTTAGTTAAATCACCAAATTTAGACAGCCCTCAGGACAGAAGACTCAAAAGTAAAGTAGCAATCATACATAAGACAGTTTGACCTCCTCTGATAAACTCAAAACTTTTAACAAAATGCTAAACCTTTTTGTGCAAGATATTAAATATCTATAATACCCATAATGGTAACTGATAACAATAGAATGCAGAGTGTGTAAAAGGTTTACAGATAGTCGAAAAGCAGATATTTAAGCGTGGAAATAGATAAGTAAACTATTTTTTTTAATAGCAAGGGGCATAAACAGTTAACTAATCGGTAGATTATCAAAGGGTGATAATCGAATAGAAGATTAGTAGAAATAACTGTGTAGAAATTGAGAGTGATCAATCAGGTACATGATAACTAATAAACAATTAGAACAGATGAGTAGGTGATAATTAGGTAGAAGTAGAAGATAACTCAGGTAATAATGAGATAAAGGTAGAAGATACTCATGTGATAATGATATAGAAGTAGAAGATACTCAGATGATAATGGTAAAGTTAGAAGATACTCAGGTGATAATGAGGTAGAAGTAAAAGATACTCAATGATAATGGTAAAGGTAGAAGATACTCATGTGATAATGATGTAGAAGTAGAAGATACTCAGGTGATAATGAGGTAGAAGTAGAAGATACTCAGGTGATAATGATGTAGAAGTAGAAGATACTCAGGTGATAATGATGTAGAAGTAGAAGATACTCAATGATAATGGTAAAGGTAGAAGATACTCATATGATAATGATGTAGAAGTAGAAGATAGGTGATAATGGTAAAGGTAGAAGATACTCGGGTGGTAATGAGGTAGAAGATACTCAGGTGATAATGATGTAGAAGTAGAAGATACTCAGGTGATAATGAGGTAGAAATAGAAGATACTCAGGTGATAATGAGGTAGAAGTAGAAGATACTCAGGTGATAATGATGTAGAAGTAGAAGATACTCAGGTGATAATGAGGTAGAAGTAGAAGATAGGTGATAATGGTAAAGGTAGAAGATACTCAGGTGACATCCAGGTATAAAATAAGCAACATTCGTGCCTCTACTCACCAAGACCTGGTATCACTATGTTGAAGATGCACAACACCACAGCCAAGGGGAGGGGCATGCGGGGGATGGCGTTATAAAGCGGCCCATGCTTCTCCGATACCTCAATAATCTCCACATCCTCGTCTGGCACCGAACCCCTGCCATGCCCCGAGCTGCCTAGCCTCTCTGAACGCCCCACCATTGTCTTGGCTTCCAGGCACAGCCACCACTCAGCAGAAGCCGGTTATCTTGCCCGGGCTGTTTAAACAAGCAAGGAAATAAAAGAAAGAAAACTGCAGTTCTCTTGACTGTATCGCAGTTGGCAGATCACTATCGCCTTCAACGGCAGAGCCGCTCGATTTTCTTAGTAAATAAAGTCCAACTTAATTCCAACATCTCGTGCAGATCAATAACGTGTTGAGAAGTTTAAACGAAAGTTGTACGTTGAATCCGTAGAACAAAAACACGAACGAAGTTATGACGCGGCTAGTAAAGGCTTTCGTTGAATCCAATCAAGAACACAGACACACAAAAACCTAGCTACTCCTGATGTTCGGTTAAAACCTAACGGGCAGGTTTTGCAGCGGCTTGTGTAGAGTGTAGATTGTTCTGTCAACAGCCCGCAACTAACAGGAATTAATGCGCCGAATGATGTCCAGACAACGTACTCTTAAGCTGCAGGATGCCCGACAGCACTAATCGCCACCTAGACACAGAAAAAGAAAGAAAAAAAAAGATACCCATTTTTTACTAGATAAAATAGAACATTAAAAAACGGAAAATTTTTTCCCACCACAAATATGCACATAACTAATTAAGCCTACTTGGTATATTTGGTTTCCTCAGGGGCCCGGTATCAGTGTCGAAGGATGATGTTAACACAATCTTATCACCCACTTAGGGTCGCGTGGACGTCTGGGTTTTTAACTCGGTGGGTCTATTGACATTACGTGTTGACATCCCAACGTAGACGCACTGATTCGTGACATATTAACGCGCCATTTGTTTATCTCTGGGGAGGGGAGGTGGCAGCATGAACACAGAATGCCCCCCGCCCTCATTATCCACCTCTACCCAGCTTCCGGAAGGCCGACTGCGTAATTAGTCATTTCATAGCGCGCGCGCGTGTGTGTGTGTGTGTTTGATGATATTTATCACGTGTACGCAGTTACTTCAAAGCGCGCGCGTTACTGGAGAGTGTGACATACTAACTGTAAGATTGCTGCGCATTTATTGTATCACACACAAGCGCGCGCGCACACTAACGCGGAACGTTTTTCCTGACAATAACAACAATATATTAGGAATAATGTCTCACTGGACATGCAATGAATTCATAATTCCACTTCAAACATTAAAAGAGATTATCGCAACAATCTTCACCTCATTGCTATACTGTCTTGACAACCACTGGCTGACTGGGTATCGAAATCGACCCAGGCATTACCACCATACGACCTAGACTTTTTAATGTTACAGTATGTTCACACTGCCACGACTTCTCTAGGAACTAACGCAGTTTTCCACAAACTTTTTCCCTACCAAAACACTTCACACATTCTGAGTATTAGCATAAAACTGTGCTTATTGTTTAGAGACATTCATTCACGTGGTGGCTTACTAGTTAATAGACTTCATTCATCAATCGTAAACAAACAACATTTGGCCACGTGGTTCTCTATATCTTCTTTACAAATTACGCAATCCATAAAGGCTGTCATGTGATACATAATTTTCATCGTTTTATTAATATTATCACGTGGCTAAATGTTGTTTGTTTACGATTGGTGAATGAGGTCTATTATTTCAGTAGTTTATGGAACACCTATTCCTGCCTCGCGGAGAACTAGGGTTCCGGGGAACACAGTTTGGGAAATACTGACTTTACGGAATATAGACCACAAGTTGTCTCTTCATCGCTTATGTGTAGAGAGAGGATTGAAACTGACGAGGTTATAAAGATTTAGAATTTTAAAGTCATGTCTTTAAGCGACATCTTTCATTGTTTCCTTTCATTGTCTCAAGTCTTAGGTTATTACATTGTAACGGAAAATCTGTTTGACTAGTAGGCCCTATTAAATTGTAAATTAAATTAATCTGTTAAAGATCTCTTCCAACTGGTAACGAGATGGCCAACCGCAACATTCTATGGGGCTCTTTAGTAAGAGGTAAAATAAGCAAAATATTATTTTTTTTTTAAAACTCTAAGGGTCAGAACTCCGCAGTTTCAACCATGTCACTCAAGAATGTAGAAGCTATTTCCTTTTTTTTCGATGTCAAACAAAATAATTAATTACCAATAATTATGTGACTAATTGGTGAATTTGTTTAATTGATTAATGTTTTGTTAGGCACAATAAATTATTAATTAAAGTTTCAACTTGATTCGAAAAACGTGTACAATTATTTAATGGGGCAAAACCCGACTTATTAAACTATATCTCTGAAAACTGAACGATAAATTTACCTTATTGGTCTCAAACGAAATAATTAATAGAGAGTAATTGATTGAATAATTTGTTAATTTTTTTTTGATAATTCATTTTAGTACTATAGTTAACACCAATGAATAATTGTGCAAAGTTTCAATTTGATCCGAGAATGGGTGTGGGAGAAAGAAATAGTTCCAACCTTTTTACCAGACAGAGTTGATATAAGCTTTGTAAAAAAATAGTGTATAAAGGATTTTACAGCCATTGCAAGCGGTCCATTCGACGTCGGGCCACCGATGCATTTAGAATTATATACCTGTCCAACGGGCATTTACCCATATGCCCATGTGGACTGTCTGCCCATTTGGAACAGTCTGCCCATGTGGACAGTCCGCCCTTGTTGACACTTGCTAATCTGCTATCGATTTCCCGCGGGTTTAAAACTCTGCATAAATGGCCAGGATGCCATACTCTTGGTGCTTGAAAGACTTTTACACATACGTGGATGCCCACATTCAGAACTGGATAGTGTGTCAGTGGAGGCCCATACACTTTTTTCGAAAGCTTCAATAAAAATTCACTTATTAAACCCTCTAATACGTTGTACAGCTACAAGCAAGAAATAGTTGAGAGGACATTGTTTGTACTTGGAAAGAGAATCTTATATTCTCCTTCTTTAAAAAAAAAATTTATATAATACGGATATTTTTAAAGAAATTTTTAAAAGACGATTTTTGAGTTTGTGGAGGCGCTGGATTGACGAAAATGTCGTCAATCCGGAGCTTCATTTGTATATTTACGAGCTGCACGGACGGACGGACACGAGAGTGTTGCAAGCATAAAAAGAATTGCGGGTAAAAAAAAACAAAAAAAAACAGAAGTTTCTGACCCGTCAAAATTCGGATATTTTGTTGTATCTCAATTGTAGGGGTCCATCTCTTGTGGAGTCCCCCAGTCAGTAGCCCTTAAATCCGGCACTGACTACATTTTATGTATTTGTGTCTGCCCTTGGAGTCATAGTTAAGTTCGGGTTTCGAGTTGACATTTGACCCCTGGGTCTAGTAGGTTAAAGTCGGGAAACAAGCAAAATATGAAAAATATTTTTTAAAAAAGCTTATCCGAGGAGAAGAACTCCACAATTACAGCTACTTCTCTCAATAATGAAGAATTTATTTCTCTTTTTCGATATCAAACAAAATACCTAATTGTCAGTAATTAATTGAATAATTGTTTAATTTATTTTATTTTTTTTTTGTTTCATTTTTTTAGGTACAATAAACTTGATCCGATAATGGGTTTGGGAGAAATAACGTGTACAATTATCAAAAGGGACAAAACTCCACGTATTTAGTTATTCTTATATCAAAGATAATAATTAATTGCGAGTTATATATTGACTACTTGGCTAAATTTATTTTTGTATTGATTCATGTTTTATTAGGTAAAATAAATAATGGTACAAAGGTTCATATTGATCCGTGAATGGATGTGGGAAGAATGACGTGCTCAAACTTTGTACCAGACAGACAGAATTGATATACGCTTTGTACAAAATCAAATCAACTAAGAGAAACAGGAGCAAGGATGTGTTTTGTTTATTATCTCCCCTGATCTGGACACAAGTCACACCTAGGAGAAAAAGCATTCTCAGACTATAAAACACTGGTCAAGGTCTGAAACGCTCAGGCCCATCCCATAATATGGGCTTTTAAAAAAAGGGAGGGATAACTACAATTGTCAAGAAAGCCAGTGGGATAACTGTGTATCATTTACAAGCTATGAAAGAATATTGCCTCTGTAGGAGTGAGATAAATCTTTGGGACATCATACACATTTACTACAGAACCACTACACACTTACTACAGAACCACTACACACTTACTACAGAACCACTACACACTTACTACAGAACCACTACACACTTACTACAGAACCACTACACACTTACTACAGAACCACTACACACTTACTTCAGAACCACAAGTTTTCTATGAACCACCACTTATTTTCTAGGAAACCACTAAACATGGCTAAAATCCTAAATGCAGCTGGTAAGGTCAACAAACAAACTTAGACACATAGTCGAGAAAAAAACAACATTGTTAAGAAATCTATAAAAAAAAATGAAGAATACAAAAACTTCCAGGTCAATGTTTTAATATTTTACCACCAAAGTAAAGATATAAGACATCAATCACAAAACAGACACAGGAATTGTTATTGTACATATATAACTATCCAAAACTAGCGAAACTAGTCCTGGTAGAGCATCACCAGAGAATGTCCTTCAAAGCTGCATACTTTATCAAGAGGCCCGAACAAAACTCTGGACCTAAAACCCTCCAATAGAACAAAAACTATATGGAGAACTTCTAAACCTGGAAACCACCGCGCGATTCATCTCAGATATAGGGTTACTGATCTGAACTCTTTTATCATACAAAATGGAAAAGGAAGAAGTAGCTATAAAAGTCTTACTTTCTGATGTTAACTTCAAGAGGAATGTTTCAGAGAAACTGGGATATGAACATATCGTTTGTGTGCTATGGTTGGCTCCTATAATGCATTTTTATGTGTAATGCACAATTGTAAGATAAATTTCCTCACAGAAAACAAAGATTATTATCATTAATATTTTTTTAGAACCACTACACACCCTCTACAGAGCACTACATCCATTAAAGATTTTCTTTCAAGACCTTATTGGCAAGCTAAAGGAGTTTTTTTGTTTGCTCGCTCCAAATATCTAGATCTAGAACTTATCAAAGTTACCGGGCCAACTTTAAGTTCCCCTTATAGACCCTGCGACCTATAGGGCAGATAATGTTAAGGTCTTCTATTTCTTTGGACAACGATTAACGAGCAGGGTATCATGTGGCCAGCACAACGACCAACCGCCGTTACTTTCCCCAACTTAAGTAAGGTACCCATTAGAGTTGGGTGAACTCAAGGGCGCCCTAAAAATCCCGAAATAAAAATCTCAGTCTTTTACCGATATTCGAACCCAGGTTCAGAAGCCAAGCGCTTAACCACTCAACCACCACAGCCCCATAGCCGTGTTATGCCCATTTTTTAAAAATCACATTCTCGAGCGCCTGATCAATGAATTCTCTGATTCTAAACTAAATGACCCAGAGCAGACGTGAACCACGTACTACAGCCCATGAAGCGACTCCTCACGTAAGAGACCAATGGGACACACCCACCAGCCGTCAGCGCCATGTTGCCGTGAGGTTTCATCAGGAATACTCTCTGATCAATGGGACACCCACCAGCCGTCAGCGCCATGTTGCCGTGAGGTTTCATCAGGAATACTCTCTGATCAATGGGACACCCACCAGCCATCAGCGCCATGTTGCCGTGAGGTTTTATCAGGAATACTCTCTGATCAATGGGATACCCACCAGCCATCAGCGCCATGTTGCCGTGAGGTTTTATCAGGAATACTCTCTGATCAATGAGTTGGACGTCACATGATTAATCATTGTTTTTCATAAGATTACAAGCACGAAGGGTTAAGTGGCAAGCAATTTAACAATTTCATTTGTTTTGCCACAAAACACAAGTGCCGCAAAGGCATTCAAAAAATAACGTCGACCGGGGGCGTAGCATATGCCGCTTTTTTGCAGGGCCGGCCTTAGGCTACTGCAACCTATGCGACCGCAGTGGGCCCCGCACTTTCATAGGACCAGCGCTCATTCTAGGTGTATTAAATTAAACCCTTTCATAACTTATAATATATTTCAATCGGCCTCCTGTCGATTTACCATGAGCTCCTGGAAATCTCCCGAAATTGAGAAATATACGAAAACGTCCTGGAAATATCCGGAAATTATTAAAATCTTTAGAAAGCTCATACAAATCTCCAGAAATATATAGACAAAAATTGTCATTTTGGGGGTTTTCATTCAATATGGAAAACGACCATCCTACGCGCGATAAAAAAAATGGCATTATCCCGTAATTTTGGAATCTGGTGAAAGAAGCTTCTCGCGCCTCAAACTAGTGAAGAATTACTTGAGGTCAACAATTCTCGTAGATAGATTGAAACATTTGGTAATTCTTGAGCATGATCTATGTAGGAAATAGAATTTTTATGATGTACTGTATCACTTCGCTAAACGCAAGGCTCGTAAAGTTGTTCTGTACGTAGTAAAGAATGAATAAAATGCAAAGACGTATGTATTTTCTAATATAAACTCTTAATTTACAGTCATAATCCATATCCCTACCCAAACTGGGCCCCCGCGAATTCCGTTTCGCATAGGGCCCCACAATTGTTAAGTCCGACCCTGCTATTTAGTGACGGGTGTATACAGAGTAGATTGCTTGTTCTCCTGCCCCCCCCCCCCCCTTTTTTTTTCGCCGATAAAACTACGTGGGGTAGAAATAAAAAATAGAATGATCTTTCCATGACTTATTTGTCACAACGGTTAAGTCCTGCCCTGCTATTTTGTGACGGGTTAATACTACTTGTTCTCTCCCCCCCCCCCTCCTCTTTTTTTTTCGTAGGGTAACTCTAGTCCGAATTTAGAAATAAAAGAATGATCTTTCCTTTACGTCTTGTCCAAACTGTTGAGCCGCGTGAAGAGAATGATAGAGAGAGATAGATAACAATCTACACATAATCAAGATGAAAATAAATTAAAAGTAATAATAATGAAATTTGTAATCTAAATTAAAATTATAACAATAATAATAAACAACAATATCGCAACTTTCAGATCACGCGATTCACAAACAGAGAAATGATTATCTATCATCTAATTACAATCCAAGCCATCAACATATCAACACGCAATATGAGAATAATGATGTCGATAATTCAATACGGTTATATATTAGAATATATATAAGAATAACAATATAAAAATGTATACTCAGTTCTAACGTGCTAAGCAACAGACTAAATAGGACAACTCTCGTTCCATACGGGATCAAAACAGCTGAGAATCAGAGGGTCTCGCAAAATGTCCAAAATTTACGTTCGAATTCAATATATCTTATAATAAGTAATGTATATTATAAACAGTAGATCATTTTAATTTTCAAATGTATTTCTGTATATATAAGGGACAGTCTCTGTCTAAGACATTACACCAACATTAAAATACTAGTTTTAACAGAGACTTATTATAATATTCAAACTATAGTATGTGGTATTTTCATAAATGGAAGCAAACCAATTAAATTTTTTTTGGTTTTTGGTGTAACTGGTGTATAGAAAAGTATTGATAAGAAATGTATTTTGGAAAGCATTTTATAATTTGTGCGTATTTTAAATATTGCAGATTCTAATGTCTAACTTTGTAGCACAAAGTAATGTTTAAAACGTAATGGACCACGTGATCTTTTATTGTAGTGTCTTGACGTTGTGTATGTGGTCTTGGTCGTTGTGTATGTGGTCTTGGTCGTTGTGTATGTGGTCTTGGTCGTTGTGTATGTGGTCTTGGTCGTTGTGTATGTGGTCTTGGTCGTTGTGTATGTGGTCTTGGTCGTTGTGTATGTGGTCTTGGTCGTTGTGTATGTGGTCGAATCGTTCTAAATTTCCTCATATTTTCACTTTCTTACTTTTTTCTTTAGGCTCCACAATATTTTCCTCACATTTCTCCAGATCGCTTGCTTTACTTTTTCTCTTACTTTTTTTTCACAAGATTATAATTAATTAATCTTATATTGTTGGTATCTTTGCCCCCCCCCCCCAATTTTTTTTTTCTTAAATAGAAAAATGGAGAGGGGCGAGCTTTTCTTCTTTATCTTCTTCATTCTCATTGTTATGTTGGAGTGTTCAGATGACTAGACCAATACATGAGATGAACTGCGCAGTGGTTTCCAAATCAGGGAGCTCTCCATATAGTTTTCTTTCTATTGGGGTGTTTTGGGGCCAGTGTCTTATACGGGCCTCTTGGTAAAGAGAGCAGTTTTGGAGGACGTGGTCGGCATTCTCTGGTGATACTCCACATGGGCAGATTTCACTGGTTCCAATTTTGAGCTTCCGGTACATGTGTTGTCGCATTCTGTTGTGTCCGGTCCGGAGTCGAAAGATTAGACGTTGGTCTTGTCGGGATAGCTTATAGTAAGCGTCATCTTTTTTGTGATTTGGATGAGAGCTCGTCCATTTCTCATTTATTTTATTTACTTTTAATACAAAAGAGTTACACAATTCATTTTATGTTGAATGACACACACACACACACACACACACACACATATATATATATGTGCTAAGTTAAAAGGGGTTAGGATAAGGGTTAGGTGGTGGGGTGGGGGACATAGGTGTTGGTAGAAGAAAAAAAGATTGCGAAGTATAATAATTGTAGACCTAGGCTCTGGGTACACGTGTAGATACGCACAATGTATGAACAGTTTAATAGGCTTAGATGAACTAATTAGCCATGTAAGTATTTATACAATATGTAAGTATTTAATGCTAATAGCTGGAATGTATGTAAATAACTTAACTATGTGTACGCAGTAATAGTAACACAAACAAATAAATACTACAGGTAAAGAAGTTGTCAAATGTTTGTTTCAACTTCACAAATTAGTTTTCATAACTTTACAGAGAGCAAAACAAAAAACAAAACAAGTTGGCAGTACGAGTTTAAAGATCTTGTTTTGCTCTGGTTTTTTGTTTGTTTGTTTGTTTGTTAACTCAGCGCGTGAGGTAATTGCAGAGATAATTAAACCAGAGGCTGTTACTATCAATGCAATGCGTGAATCATCTCCCTTAGCAGGCACCACCCTGACCTACTCAATACACACACACACACACAACACTAAACACCCACACAAACACACATACAGAAAACTACATTGTACTAGGAAATTGACTTCAAGAGTTTAATTCAAAGCTTAAAGTCAGTTCAAGGTGGCTGGGTAGTTGCGTGCCTGTGTGTGTAAGGTGAGTCTACCTGATACACACTTCTTTCATTTCCTGAAGTTCTAGGTAATAGTCGGCTATAACATATCTGTCAACAAGCAACAAGTGAAGGTGTTCGCAAAACATTCAAACACAGCTTTATGACAGAACTCAAGGTTCTAACATACAATGTCTACATGTGGTATCAAGAATTGTCTATACAGTGTCTACATGTGGTATCGAGAGTTATCTATATAATGTCTACATGTGGTTTAAAGATTTGTCTATACAATGTCTACATGTGGTATCTAGGTTTGCCTATAAAATGTATACATTTGATATCAAGGTTTGCCTACACAATGTCTGCATGTGGTTTAAAGGTTTGGTTATACAATGTCTACATGTGGTTTAAAGGTTTGCCTATACAATGTCTACATGCCGTAGATCAAATGCAACAAAAACCTAATCGAGTCATCCTGTTTGTATCTGTATGTACCAGTAGTTACTGAAAAAGACATTCCTATACATGGACTTCACATCCAAGTCATTAGACTCAGAAACCACCATACAGTTACACACAGAAAGACAATATTAAAATACTTTTTAAAGATACCATAATGAGAATTAAAAGAAATTGTTTCCATTATGAATTAAAGGGAAATCGCCCATCTACATTCTATGTTAATTTATTATTCTTAGCCCTTGGCCACATTGTGAAGAATAAATATTTGTACAAAGCTTAATATCAACTCCCTCTGTCTGTCTGGTAAATAGTTTGAATACGTTACTTCTCCCATTCCCTTACTGGAAAAAAGTTGAAACTTTGCACAATTATTCATTGGCGTAGACAATACATAAATAAATTTTAAACAAGATTTCAAATAGAGTTTGTGTTATCACACAAATTGAGAGGCGGCCCCCATCAAGTGGACCAGGAATATCCAAGCCATAGTCTTGTTTTGATCGTTGAAAGTAATAACATTTAAAAATCATTCGGCACTAAAATATTAGGGCCTAATAATAAAATAAAATTAATTTTTCTCTTTTAAATTTTTTAAAATAAATTTTTATCGTGCAAAAGTGCTTTTTAAATTACAATCTAGAACTAGATCTAGATCTAGACTCTTGATATAGACTAGAATTCGTATGACTTTACACGTGTAATCTTAAAATTGCTAGAATCAAGAATAGGATCATGCTTATAGCATGCTCAGAGCGCTGTGGTCCAATCTCATTTGTGGACCAGTGGGGTGGGGGGAGGGGGGGTATCTAGGAGTTGGTTTTCCGTTACTCCGCTACTCTGCCCGAGTCGGGTGTCGAACCTCGAGCCCCCTTCTAGGTAGCCAAGACGAGCCAAGTTCAAGCGCACTTAGCTTCTCGACCATGCTTCCCACTAAGATACGCTATTGCTTTAATAATGAAAATTTTGTACAAATTATTAATACATTTACATTTATATTTATATTATAAATAGATATGGGCTCTATTTAGTCTTATTTAGACTGTCAAGTGTGTAATGAGGATAAGTCAAAACTGCGCGCTATAAAAGTAGTTCGTTTTTTTTTTAAACTTACAACTAAAGCGAAGTTAAAAACAACATTTCAATCAGTATTTCATTCCATGAGTTAGTTAATAAATGGAAAATATATTTTATAGCAATACATTAATACTTTTGCCTTTGTGACCTTAGATGCAATTTTTTTGTAGCAATGCGCGAGTCTGTGAATGAAGCTTGAGTTATTAATGAAGAAGCCTGTGACCTTTTTAAAAAACTTACCTACACTGAAGTTTTTCGTATAGAAGGGGTGTAATTTTTTTTTAAATCTGCTTGCATCATAGATAATTTTTTTTTTTTTATTAAATGGTTCACTTTCGGAAAAGAGAAAAAGTAGCCGTTGCATCAGAATTTTGAATGATTTAAAATATTATTTCCGATTTTCATTTTCTCTTCTAGTTTCTGTGATCTAAACTGGACGGAATGACAGATTGACGTACAGACCACACATGCTAATAAAGTCTTTTCCCCTTTCGGGGCAGCTAAAAATTAAAAAAAATAGTCAATTAATTACTTGTTATTAATTAATTTGTTTGATATCAACAATGGAAATCATTCCTTCAGTATTCAAAGATATGGTTAAATATGTCGGGTTTTGTCCCCTTCAATTATTGTACAATTTATTTCTATGATTCTCAGATTAGGTTGAAACTTTAAACAATTATTTATTGTTCCAAACAAAACATGAATCAATTAGAGAATCAACCAATTAGTCAATTAATTATTGGTAACTAATTATTTTGTTTGATATCGAAACAGATAAATAACTTCTACATTACTGAAAAGACATAGTTTTATATGTGAAATTTTTCCCATTAGATAAACTTATATTTTTTTAAGTACTATTTATATGTTGCTTGTATAATGACGTTTATTTCCTTGGTTACGCGACTGATTATGACGTAGAGTCCATAGAGCCTGCTCTAGACATTGGGAAATCCCAATGCTTGAGAAAAGATTCTACAATAACAAAGATTAATCTCATGACAACTTAGACTCCTGTAAGATCCAATCATTTAATTATAGTCCCCTGCAGTGCTTCTCATACTGTTAACTCACCCCCACCCAAGTCTGACGTAAGATAGAATATACATGTTTGAATCAGGTCAAGCCAAAGAATAGAGTTCTTAATGCTCAATGCATTATCCACCTTATAGAGCCCTAGTTCAAACTAGAAAAATAAATAAGATTAACTGTAATGGGTGCTATTTATCCAAAGAACATTCGCACTTCAAACATTTAATAAGAAAAACTTTTTAAAAGACTTTTTAAAAAAAACATAGCTTAAATTAAGTGTACATGTATTAATTAGTTTGGATCAGTCATGTCATTAAATTTGTAATAGATTTAGACTAAGAATAAAAAAAAGTATATATACAAATACATTTTTAAAAAAGGGAACGACCTGATTTCGAGCTTGTGGGCTAAAGCTTTCTCAGCCTTCTCAAGCCAACATGGTAACCACTCTACTGGCGAAGAGTCTATGAACGAGGAAGATTGTATAGTTATCCATTGTTTCTATTTCATGTTTGTGTTCACTAAGCCTGAGACGGCAGCCTAATATAAAGGGAACTAATTCAGCTTATACTACCGCTTCAGTCAAGTACTATTTCTTTCCTTTGTTTGCTTCAGTCAAGTACTTTTTCTTTCCCTTGTTTAAGTTACCAAACAAAGTAATTTATTATCAATAGTTAATTAACTAATTGGTTATTCATTGATTCTTGTGATCCGAGATTGGGTGTCAGAGAAATAACGTGTACGAACTTTTGGCCAGACAGACAGAGTGAGTTGATTTAAGCTTTGTAAAAACGGGTCGAATTTATACGGAGTGCCCATTTAAAACAAGGGCCCATTCAAAACCTTATTGGCACACATCAGTGTAGGACTGTGTAGGCTCTGTAGGGTCCGTTACCTACAAGCAATATGGAATTTCCTGTAAACACAGCTCTTGTAACGCGTGAACAGCATTAGAGCGAATACCCCAACTGTCTCCTGTACTGGCTTCGGAATTGGCCCCATTTAATGCCAAGAGAAATATACTCTAGCTTGACTTGAGCTTCAATTAGGCCAATACAGAGCACTGCTGGGTGTTTTACATCTCTCACTCGCTATGACATCTACCTAGGGCTATGTGTGTGTGTATATGGGGGTGTGCGCGCGTGCATGTGCAGTAAATGGATCGGTGGAATCGAAAACGTCGGGGGAAAAAAAGCAGAAACTTAGAGTAAAAATATACTATAAGAAAGGCTTAGAATCAACATGTCTCCAATTATTCGATTTAGGTCTACTCTATTGTTAATTATTAACTTGGTTTTCATTACTAATGGGGGGCTGAATTCTGGCCAGTGATATGCCGGAAATGAAATAACAAATGTGTTTCTTTTTAAAGAACTCCATGAAAAGTATCTCAAAAAAAGTCTTTCATGTCTTGAAGAGGATTCTGGGAAAAGAAGAAGTGGAGTCGGCTCTATTATTAGTGTTATTGAGTCCTTGACCTTCACAATGTTAATTTGGTTTGGTTACCTTATACATACTGATGATCAGGCCCTGGTTTAACATTGTAAAGATAGGCAGGCTCTTAACATATGCGCCGCCTCCCACCACTGGGGGTGGCCAGTGAGCGGCCGCCTAGGAAACTCGATGGGGCCCAGCGTTTAAGGCCCGAGGTGGTCCTCATGTGTTTGCTTAAATAATATATTCTGTGTTAAATGCCGAATTTTGTAGGTCTCGTCTCTAGATGCAAACAGTGTTTGATGCTTTAAGTGTCGGCATGCGTTCTCCAGATCTGTCAGTGTCGTCTCCTAGGGGTCAGGATTGCTCCTGGCGGCTCAAATGGTCACCCCAAGGACCAGCGAATTCTAAAAGACGCCTCTGGGATTGTACATAATGCTGGTACAAACGTGGACTGAGAAGCAGGCCCGGATTAGGGACAGAGAACATGTCACCAAACAAAAAATAATTCTCAGACAGGTAATTAAGTCAACATCCCGTCAACCTTTAATACCCAACATGTATTTCGAACAGGGGGTTTCATCGTTTTCCTTCCCGATTGCCAAGAGCGTATCGCCGCTAATTAAAAATCGTCGTGGCCAATGTGACAGAACCTATGAGGCTTCATTGGTCACAGAAGGCAAAAGTTTCAACGGGCTGGATAGCACCAATTCATGGGTCGTAGTTGGGCATCACTGCCCTAAAGTACTCCTAGTAAAAGTACTCCTAGTAAAAGTACTACTAGTACCAATACGTAACTTTTCCTCTTTACTATTCTTGTTCAGATAAACATTCCGAACTATCACTGCCGCACGTCCCTTTATCTCTCCTAGCCAACGGCCTGACTCGAACTAAGGGCAGACGACTCCCTCTTCAAGACACAGCAGACGATGGCATTTGAACAAGAAAAGCTCAGCTCGGAAACCTGTTAGATAAGGGAGAGGTCAGGCTTAATTGTCATGGAGGAATGTTACGTTATGTTGCGAGGAAACGGCAAAGTGGTTACTATAGCAACACAGATCACAACATTTTGTTAGTAAACACCCAGACGTATCATAGTAAACATCCACTGATCCAGATATTTCCTTGTAAAACATGCACCTATCCAGGCATATCATAGTAGGCCTAATCATCCACATCCACTTATCCAGACCTATCATCTTAAGTATCCACTTACCCTGAATTATCATAAGGGCTCTAAACGTCCACATATCCACACTCATCATATGAAACATACTCTTATCTATTTAAGACCTATCTTTATAAGCTTCCGCTTAGCAAAACTTCACATCCATGTATCCACACGTTAACATCCATGTATCCACACGTAAGCATCCTCTTATTCAGACTTATCATTGGAACTATCTTTGTGTCCCGAATTATAGTAACCTGTGTCTATTGTGATGACCAAACTCTAAATGCTAAAAAATATATAGGCCAATATTTGTTTCTTCCTCTATATTAAATTTCTTCTTACCAAGTCCAAAGCAGAGGTACACAGACTAACTAAAATTTAAAAAAATGGCTTAGTTAGATCAGCAAGTTAAGAATTTCAAAGTAATTACGTCGAGGAAGGCCTTCTTTGTTGTTCGCCCCCCCCCCCCCCCTCAAAATGTTAAGCTAGCTGTTTATCTACAGTCCACCATGCGACCCTAGCCCCTCCCTTCCATCATTTAGATATCGATTTCAACCGATTCCTATCATCTGTGCAGCGAGAGGGGGCAAAAAAAAACAAAAAAAGGAAAAAAAAAACTTACCGACAACATTGAGTTCCTACACGGGGGATGTAAACAAGAGCGAGGTCATTGGAATGCGCCAAGGGAGTTCGTTGAATACCGAGAGAAAAAACAGAACACAGAATCCTTGCTCCGACAGACCGACACCTTCTTTGACGTACGAACTGAATGAAATTCCAACACAAATCAAAAACACGTTTGAAACAAATGTGCTTTACTCAATCAGTCTCGCTCTGTCTCTCTCTCTCTCTGTCTCTGTCTCTCTCTCTCTCTCTCTCTCTGTCTCTCTCTCTCTTATCATTTCTGGTTTAGAGGATATGCGAGAGCCGAATGAGCACAATGAAGCTGGGTCTGAGAGTTCTACTCTAAATTCTTTGCTCAGCCTTAGAAAGAAGGGAGGGGGGGGGGGGGGGCAGGCAGGTAATTACGGTAGCCCGCAGGCTTCAAAGTTGTCAAAGAACAACGAACAAAAACAAGTTGTTTCCCCGATAGATGTAGCAGCTAGCCTCTAGTCTCTTTTAGTTTTTATTTCTAAAATTCTGAGGTTAAAAATACATTATTTTATGCATCCCCCACGCCACCAGAAAAAAAAAAAAAAAAAACAGCGTAAAATTCTTCTGGTAAAATAGGCTTAAATTAATTACAGTCTAGAATAGACAAGGCAGAAATTTTTTTTAATGAAATTCCATTTCAAAATTCAGGCTGAGGAAAATTTTCTCGAGACTCGGATAAGTAAACATTTGTTTGAAACGGTAAACAAATTTGTTTGATACCGTAAATAATTTAATTGAAACGGCATTGTTGTGATGTTTCACGTCTGCAACAACAAATTTGTGACAAAATTCTCACTCTATTTTGGCTAATTGATGCAGAGACCTAATCTATATTTAGAATACAATGCTTTCACCTATTCCTTAATCTGTTGGAGCACCACACAGGATTTGTCGACCGTCTTTCTCCATTCCTCTCTGTCTTTAGCCTTAGCTAGAACATCATTCAATGTTGTCTTCCAATAGTTTTTCTGTCTGCCTCTTCTTCTTTTACCTGGTACTGTTCTCTAAGAGAAAGTCTTTACTAGCCCTGAGCATACAAGAAAGTGGCTATCGTCTGCATGACGCATATGACGTAGTCATCTTTTTTTGAAGTAACGTCTGTTTATATAAGATAAGATAAGAAATGACCAAGGAGCGCATAAACCTGATTTAACTGAGGAGGGTTGCTCTGGACTGTGCCTAGTAATTCAGGTTTGGTTCCTTCATCTCAAACGATAGCTCCGAGTAGCCTCCAAGGTATTTAATACTATTGACACTTGCCAGCTTTTCGTCTCCGAATGCTGATGTACATGTTAAAGCTCTTTTGGCTATTGGTCATAAAGTGTTTGATTTTTTTTTTTTCGAAGGTGAAAATATCAAATGTTAACATCAAATATTCGTTTAGAATCACATGTTAAATTGATTTAGAACGTTTGACTAGTATCGGATTTGGAATAATAAACAGTCACTTACTATCGAATGTTATATTAATATGAAATGTTCTATTATTTATGGAATTATTCTAAAGCGGACAAACTAACCGATTGTTGACAAGTAATTCCACAGTTGTCTTTATTTTGAAGAGAGATGAATAATAAGTTAATTAGTTGGCAATGTAGTTAATGAGGACAAAAGAACCCAATTTGGGCAAACTCTGACAAAGTAACCCTCTGAGGGCAAAGTAAGCCAAAGTGGACAAAGTAAGTCAATGTGGGCAAAGTAATCCAATATGGCAATGTAACCCAATGAGGGAAAAAACAATGTGTGCAAAGTAACCCAATGTGGGCAAAGTAACCCAATGTGGGCAAAGTAACCCAATGTGGGCAAAGTAACCCAATGTGGGCAAAGTAACCCAATGTGGGCAATTTAACCTAATGTGGGCAATGTAACCCAATGAGAGAAAAAACAATGTGTGCAAAGTAACCCGATGTGTGCAAAGTAACCCAATGTGGGCAAAGTAACCCAATGTGGGCAAAGTAACCCAATGTGGGCAATTTAACCTAATGTGGGCAATGTAGCCCAATGTGTGAAAAGTAACCCAATGTGGGCAAAGTAACCCAATGTGGGCAAAGTAACCCAATGTGGGCAAAGTAACCCAATGTGGGCAATTTAACCTAATGTGGGCAATGTAGCCCGATGAGGGCAAAGTAATCCAATGAGGACAAAGTAATCCAATGAGGACAAAGTAACCCAATGAGGGCAAAGTAGCCCAATGAGGGCAAAGTAGCCCAGTGTGGGCAAAATAACCCAATGTGAGTAATGTAACCTAATGAGGGCAAAGTAACCCAATGACGGTCTTAAGGAGTAAAAAGTACAAAATGTTACTACATCTTGCTGGCCCATGGTACAGATTTAGATCTATTGACAAGCATTTTTACAAAGATTAAATCAACTCACTCTGTCTGTCTGTCTGTCTAGTAGAAAGTGTGTACATGTTATTGCTCCCACACCCAATCTAGGATCAAGTTGAATTTTTGCACAATTATTTTTTGTAGCTGATAAAACAAAACAATCAATTTAAAAAAACAAATTTGTTAATTAACTTTTGGTTAATTATTATTATTCTCAAGTTATATAAATGAAATGCAGTCATAAAACCACCACTGTCCACGCAAAAACTACTCAACAGACCTAGGTACTACACTAGTTGAAGTACTCTTAGGAAATTTATTAATCCCGACTGCTTGCCATTTCTATAAGGTAGGCAGAAAAATGCTGTAATCAAATTACAACTATGTCCGTAGTCCATACCAACAAAGCGTTATGAAATTTGGGTCATGTAAACTCAACTAATAGGGATAATTCCATAAGAACACCGAGGAGGGTGCCTGAATCAGAAAGGAAAACCAATGACTAAGCAAAGTTTAAGTCTCTACAAATAACATGCAAGACTAGAGGGTCCAATTAATACAAGTGGGCTGTACGCTCATTTATTATCTCTTTTGAAGAAATGGGTGTAATTGCTAACTTAAGATAGATCTACAAATATCTAGTTAAAGTCTAGATCTAAATAACTAGATTTGAATCTACATTTAACTTTGCATTTTTTTCAGAGATTTTTTATTGGTTGTGACTAATATTCTTTTTATTTCTTTGCATACATAAACACCACAAACGTAATGTGTCAGTGAGTGCTCGTTACAGATAGTTCATGCATTTATAGCGGCCCCCAAAAGGGGAAATGACGCTTTTAGTTTTGTGTCGTCTGTCTGTCCTTCCGTCCGTCCCGTTTATATATCGTAAACTAGAAAAGATATTGAAAATCAAACATCAGGATATTTTAGACCATTCAAAGTTCTGATGCAACGGCTACTTTTTTCTTTCTGAAAACGAAACATTTAATTTTTAAAATCAACTATGCAAGCAGTTTTTTCATTAAAAAATACACCATTTTTACAACTATTCATTAATAGTAACAAACACAGGGAACTAGTTAATAAGGGGAATCGTACCATATCATATTATTTACATATTTATGCAAACGGTTTCAGATTTTTTGATGTATTGCTTAGTTAAGTAAGTTCTGTCATACTAACTATTAAATTTACAAAAAAAGTGTTTAGTTTTTTTTTTTCAAGAGAAAAAATCTGTTTAATATGCATATAAGTGGAACATAATTTAAAGCAACAATGAATAAGCAGTTTTTCATATAATCGCGTGAACTGCAGTAGGTTGTAAACTACATACAGAAATCGACTAAAGGATTTTTCTTTACGAAATTTTTTTTTTCTTGAGACTTTCAATAAGAGATTGACACTTTACAAACCAATAAGATCAATTAGATAATCATTATATATATATATATATAAAGTAAAAGCTAAATATCACTTAGTTCAATTGCCTGCACTTTATCAATGGAGCTCAGTCCCTGGAGAACTCAATCAAAAGAAATATTTCAGAGTGCGGGAACTCCTACTAAAGCGTGTTCCAAATAAAAAGCAAATTTTAGTATTAAGATAATTATATTTGGAAAAAAAATATTATAACGGTCTAACTGTGTTGCCAATCAGCTATAATTTTTTCCCAAAGATACAATTTAGCTCTCATATTTCCAGAAAATTCTTAAGAGCCTTTTTCGAAATTCGTGTCCAGGTTCTACCCAAGAATATTATTATAACAACATTTTTCTTTGTTCAATTTGCTTGTGTCTTGATCTATGTATGAGAATGAATGGTCTTTCATAGCGTACAACTTTGGCTTGATATATTTTAGTTATACTAACTGTCCATGTAGGGGATCAGATACATATTGAAGTCTCGTAGTATGGATCTGTAATAAACAATGAAGTGATGAATTTAAATTCAGCCAACAACATTGGAAAGTGCAAAGTATCCGGGAGTATTAGAGTGGAAGAAGCATGTTTGTAACCCGCTCTTGTTTCTAAAAGTTCATGAAATGTCTGCAGTCCTTGCTATGATAGTAAAAAGTGAAACTGAAATTTGAAATGAAAAAGTCTTTTCTGTGTGTCTTCTTTTTAAGATTAGGATTTTGTGTAAAATATGATTGTTATATTAATATTATTTTTAACAAAGTTATTTTGGAAAAAAAACATTAAAGAAATATTTGGTCAACATACATCTAATAAATGATTAAACAACTAGGAAAACTTTTTTTTTATTCTCAATTTAGACAAAAGTTTTGTAATACCCGGCGGCCCTTGCCTTCCAAACCTCTGGCTTGAATCTCGGTGAAGATTACGTTGTTGAAATTCGGAATTTTTAGGAAGCCCCTGAGTCCACCCAATTCTAAGGGTACCAGACATTGATTGGTAATAGTGTAAAGGCAGTTGGTCGTTGTGCTGGTCACATAACATTCTCGTTAACCGTCTGTCTTAGAAAACATCAGCCTTCTGAAAGGGCTACTTTTTGTTAAGCTACAATAGATGAAGTATCTATAGTGTAACCAATATAGATTTAACTACTATATCTGATTCATTTACAAATTAAAAACACTATAAGAACAATATGCTTTAACCGAGAGTCTTGGGATACGGCAATCGAGCCATCGGTAATAGGGATGTAACAAATGACATCTGCTTGGGTATATATTTAATGAACTGATGATTGAGAAGATATGGTTCAATATGAACCTGGGTTATCCGATGTTATTGGGTGATTACGTGATTGATCGTTTTGTAAAGGGCTACTCTCATAGACTCAGATTCAAGGCCTGAAGGAAGAAACTTTTCCCATTTGTTAAATTGTTTTAATTTTCGTCCTCATTGCACTATAAATGCATTATATGAAATACTGCCTATTAAATGCTAGGACAAATTTGTACAAATACTCCTTCTTCCCTAATGCTATTAGAGCATGGAATGGGTAGCCTGAGCTAGCCAGAAAAAACAGTGACTTGGCAGAATTTAAGTCATTGGTTAAGATGCATGACTAAATGCATGACGCGTAGGACGTAATCATCTTCTTTTTTCAAGTAACGTCTGTATTATATAAGATAAGAAGATAAGATAAATGGTGTTTTGAATTATATTCAACTTAAATACATTCTAAATACATTCTTTTAATTTTCAAACAAAAGTAAACATTTATTTAAAATGAGAGTAGCGTGTATAACAGAACATAATTAATTTAGAAATACTTGAACATTTTTTAAACATTTTAGGACATACTACAGATATGCATGATTCTATATATTTTAAAAATAGTATGCAATATCAGGGCCGGCCATAGCAATTGCGGGGCCCTATGCGAAACGGATTGCGCGAGGCCCAGTCTGTGCAGGGATAAGGATAATAAGTGAAAATTAAGTTTTTGTGTTTGAAAATAAATTTGTCTTTGCATTTATTCATACCTTACTACGTACAAAATCATGATCAAATTTTTAAAATATCGCTTTTGATTTTTTTTTATGAGGTCGAGATAGATTTAGATTTATACTGATGTGCCAGAAGATCTTATATTAAATAAAGTAATGGATAAAAATTCGACCTATTATTACATTTTTATTAAATGAAAGCTGATAATGCCTTTTTATATCGCGTGTAGAATTGGCGTTTTCTGTATTGAATGACACTCCACAACGACAATTTGGTCTATTTTTCTGGAGATTTTTTTGAGTTTTCAATAGATTTCTTGGAACACGGAAAATCAGGAAGCTGCAGTATCCCTGTTATAAGTATAATGGTTAGTTTAATAATTTATACCTAGAATTAGCGCGGGGCGTATGAAAATGCGGGGCCCACTGCGGCCGCATAGGTTGCAGTGGCCTAAGGCCGGCCCTGCGCAATATCAATATATATCTTGTGCAAAGAGTGGGAATACTCAATTTTAAAAGAAGGAAAAAAACTTCTTTAAAAAAAACAAAGCTTATCTAAGGCACTTACAACTTACAACTACATATCTCAATAACGTAGGAGCTATCTTCCTTATTCGATATCAAACAAAATAATTAATAACCAATAATGAATTGACTGGGAGAAATAACTTTTTCAATCGTGTAACGCAGGGGTGGGCAAATTATGGCCCGCGGTCCACATGCGGCCCGCCGAAGTGTTTTATGTGGCCCGCCGACACCTACAGAAATAAGGTGTGCCCACAGTATATAGATATAAAAATGCAAACATAAAAAAATAACTATATAAATTATTGAAACTGTCTCATTATAAAAAGTTTTACGTAAAAGAAGTTTATGCTTATTGGTTCTACATCAATAAACTCAATTCAAGACACAATGTCTGAGTGTTGGGTAGGCCTGGAACAAGATGGCAAGTGTAACAACTGATGGCGCTCGATCTTTGATTGAGAACCATAAACTTGAAATGGGAAAGTTTGCACAAAGCTGCATATAATTTAAACATTAAATTAATAAAAGAATAACAATAGTAAAACTTATTAGGGTTAGGGGAGTTAACCACAGGTAGTTCTGATTTATGAATAAATAATCCAATAAATCCGCGAGCTTAGCATGGGCAAGGCAAAGGAGAAGAATATAAAATCTCAAGGATGAAATTGTTATTTTACTTGAAGAACATTGACCTTGACTTGTTACCAATATTTCTAATGAAGAGTGGAAGACAAAATTTCATGTTTCTTACAATTGCTGTAGCAATTGAATGTTTACATATGAAATGTAAATGCATGTTAAATCTTTTCAAACAAGGCGTTCTATACGCAAGCAAAAAAAAAAGTTTTTTGTCATTTTCCTTTGCTGAAAGGTGAAACTATCTTTAGTGAAATGATTAAAAGTACAACCCTTTCACGGTTAAGAAACATTATGCACGAGTGTAAGAAATAAAATACTGCACATTAAGTACAACCATGGGCGTAGCCAGGGGGGTCGGGGTTCAAACCCTCCCTCCGAAATGAAATCCCCCGACCCCCCCCCCCCGGGTCGGAATTAAGTGACAGATTTTTTCCTTTGATTTTGTTTATTTTAGGTGAGATTTTAATACTAAACCATCACTTGCCCCAGTATAGCCAATGATTTTTTAATTTTAAAACGCCCTACCAGGGGGCGTTGAGTTTAAAACCCCCTACCAGGGGTTTTTGCAGTTAAATCCCCCTCTTCTATAAAACAAAACAAAAAAAATGCAAACGACAATTCCCAAATTCCAAGAGCACAGTTAAGGAAGATTTTGATTTTAAAAGCCCCTCCAAAATTTACGATAAACCCCACTCTTCAATATAAAAAACCAAATTACGCACTCAAAATCTTAGCTAAATGGGTTTTGACTCAGTTTTGATTATAAACCCCCTTTCAGCGGACTTTGAATCTAAAAAATACCTTTTCAATATAAAAAAAAGCAAATTACACACTAAAATTATTAGAGCGTAGACAAGCCAAAAAGGGGTTTTGAGTTTAAACCCCTCTCCAATAGATGGCTTTTTTTTTAAAGTTTAAAACCCCTCCAGATGGTTTTAAAATTCCCTTACAGAGCGTTTTGAGGTGGAAAACCTCTATCTTCAATATTATTCTAAATCAAACTACAGTTACCAAATTCTATGACTGTAGCTAAATGGGGTTTTGAATTTAAAAAAAAAAAAAAAAAAACTCCAGATATTTTTTAGTTTAAAACCCCCAACAGATGATTTTGGCGATAAAACATCCCTTTTCAATATAAAATCTAAAGCAAACTAGTCACCTAATTCCAAGAGCGTATTCAAGAGAGGTTATACATTTCTACCAGTGGCGGGGCTCCATTAATGGACTCCAGTGAATAGTCATGTGCCGAAATTGAAAAACACTAAATGTAACTCAACAATGATGGCTAAGACATATTTTAGGAGTCAGTTATAAAGCTCGGGTCTAAATCAGGGAAATCCTATGCCGAACTGGGAGTCGACCCATAAGTAATATTGTGACAGAGCGTCGCATGAGGTTTGCGGGACATGTTCTCCGACAAAATGAATTACGCATAATAAGAGTTGCGATGACATTCAAGTACAACTTGTCTCCACACATTCATGGGAGTCCTCAGAGCAGGTGGGAAGAGGCTTCAGACATTACCAGTGACAGATTTTTGTGGAAACAGCTTGACGGCAAATGCGCCGAACGGCGCCGGAGGATCTAAATACATAAAGATAGCAGATTCAATTTTTGCAATATAACTCTCTAATAGCAGGAAAATGCACTGTAAATACCTCAGAATTTCGCATTTTGTTGGCTTTTAATACCATAAATAGTGCTTGGCGGCGGGGCTTCGCACCGCGCAGGGGGAGATCCTATCGCTACCCTAGACCCCCTTGCTGGCAATGGCGGGGAGTCAACAACTTTTTCACTAACTCCAGGAAGAACCTATTCTAGGGCACAATAAACGTCTTTCGAAAGAATGAAGGGTCAGAATGTAATAAGGATTATGTACACACACACACACATACATACAAAAATTTTTTTCGCGGGGGGGCGGGGGGAGGGGTCGGGAGTCTCCACCCAAACCCCTCCCGAAAAAAAATCCTGGCTACGCCCATGAGTACAATTGTATATTTGTGGGGATATTGTGATATAAAAAGACAACAGCAATTTTTAAAAATCGTAATACAGTGCATATATGAATTAAAAGACATTCTACACAGCAAGCTTATCTTTCTATATATATATATATATATATATATATATATATATATATATATATATATATATATATGCGGCCCGCCAATACCAAACTTTTTGTAATGCGGCCCTCGATACAAAAATGTTGCCCACCCCTGGTATAAGGGGACGAAACCATACATATTTAGCCGTAACTGTGAAGTCTTTAAGATTGATTTCCCTTGTTGGTATCCAACATAATATTTAAAAACCAGTAATTAATTGACTAGTTGGTTATTTTTAGTTATTAATTCACGTTTCGTCTATGCCAATGAATAATTGTGCGAATTTTCAACATGATCCGAGATTAGGTGTGGGAGAAATAATGTGTACAAACTTTTTCCAGACAGACAGAGTGAGTTGATATAAGATTCGTAAAACGACACTTTTGAAGAACTGGTAGTGATTGCTACAGTGAGGGAAGGATAGAGTGTTATCATTTTCGAACCTGAGACCCTCGGTTCGGAAGCCACGCGCTTTACCGTTCAGCTTCCGCGCCTCTCCTGGCCTAACTGAAGTCTTATAATTGATGTAATTGTTTTGAAAAGGCTCAGTCTCTTAATCGAATCTTCAAAAAAAATTCGCAAATAAAAAAGAACTTTGAATGGTCTAAAATATTGTGAAGTCGGATTTTCACTATCTTTTTAGTTTACGAGATCTAAAGAGACGGACGGACAGACATTTCACACAAAACTAATAGCGTCTTTTCCCCTTTCGGGGGCCGCTAAAAAACAAAACCAAAAAAAAACAATTTTTTAAAAAAATACAAGAAAAAAAAAAAGCATTCATAAAAATTTAAAAAATGGGGAACGACATGAATTCGAACTCATGGCTCAAGCCTTATCAGGCTTCTCTAAAGCCAACGCGGTAACCACTCTGCTAGCGGAGAGCCTATGACTGTTTAGTTATCTATTGTTTCTATGGTACAGTCTTATTTTTCATGTTGTGTTCAGTAAGACGATGACCTTTAAAGGGGACTAATTCAGCTTATACCACCACTTCAGTCAAGTACTAACTCTTACCTTGTTTGAGATACCAAACAAAATAATTAATTACCAATAGTTAATTAGCTAATGGTTAATTGTTTTGATTCTTGTGTTGTTGAAATAATTTTTGCGAAATTTCCTCTTGATCCTAGAAGAAGAAACACCGAGTACAGAAATTGTACCTGACAGAGCTGATACAAGCTTTGTAAAACAAACAAACGCTCCTCTTCATGGTTTCATTTCTTTTGGCTTTCTCAGTACTGGTAATGTGAAACCAAGCAAGATGTTTCGTGTCCCCCCCCCCCCACTCTTTGACTTTGTACTTGGAAGTTGAGTCTTACTTTCTAGGTTAGGGGTGGGCAAATTACGGCCTGCTGGCCACATGCTACCAATGGAGTGTTTCATGCGGCCCATCGACACCTACACATATTATGTTTGCCCACAGGTTATATAAATAACAAGGTTACAAAAGACAGTTTGTGTGGAAACACAAAATCAAAATCGGCCCCCGAAGTGGTCCACCAGGCAGTTATCAATATTTTCAGAAAGAACATCCGAATGAAATTATATCAAAGACAAATGAGAGATAAGAATGGAGAAAGAAGGTTAACAGATCTTGTGTAGTGCCCCAACGGTCCCGCAGATCAAAGGATAGGTGAAAGTGAATGTAAAGTTAGATGTGAACCTGGCCTAACTAGTTCCCCTTTCAGACCTTGTGGTCTATAGGGCAGATGATGTAAAGTTCATCTGTTTTTGTGGCCTACGGTTGACGAGGGTGTCGTGTAGCCAGCACAACGACCAACCGCCTTTACTTTTCCCCAACTAGTGTCAAGTCCCCATTAGAGCTGAGTGGACTTAGAGGCGCCCAAAGATTCCAAAGTTGAAAATCCCAGTCTTCACCAGGATTCAAACCCAGGACCTTCGGTTCGGAAGCCAAGCGCCTCCCCTGGCCTGATGTCTTATAATTGATTCTAATTGTTTTGAAAAGGCTAAATCTCTTATTTGAATCCTCAAAAAAAATTCCTCAAATAAAAAAGTAGGAAAACGAAGTTTACAATTCGTTTTAAATTAGGTCTAAATTATGATGCATACTAATTAGCTTTATCTCTTTAAAAAACTGATTTTAAAAATTAGATTTATCGCTTTCAGAAAAAAAAAAGTAGCCGTTGCATCGGAACTTTGAATGGTCTAAAATATTGTGATGTCGGATTTTCAATGTCTTTTCTAGTTTACGTGATCTAAATGGGACGGACGGACAGACATTCCCAACCATATACTCTTGCCTATACTTGGGAAAGTTTGTGCAAAGCTGCATTGAATTATCAAACATACTATTGACCCAATTATCTCAAGTTATCCAACTTATCTAAGCTAGGGGTCTTAACCACAAGCAGTTCCGAGAAGTAGCCTGCTTGAAGATTTGGAAACATAACATTCGGTATCACAGATGTATCCACTGTCTTAGCATTTTCAAGGTATTGAGAAGAATATGGGATCTCATCGAAGAAATTGTTATCTTGTTTAAATGATATGGACTGTCACTGTTGCTAATGTTTCTAATATGGAGACATGTTTGCCATCAACATAATTGCAATGGGTTGTTTACAAATGAAGTGAAAAATATTTAATGAATCACTTCAGCACATCAAAGTAAAATTAAAAAAAAAAAAACATGACTAAACACTTAAATAAACCTCATTAACTCATATATATAGATGTGAAATAATTTATTGTATCAATAGAAATATAAGTCGAACGGTTCTGGGGTGGTTTATACTTAACAAAGAAAATGAATTCATGACACTTGCCTACAATTGCACAGACATTGACATCTGCAGCAACTTTTAAAAAGAATACCTCAGTGACATGTACATCAATCCTGCATCTAGCACTTTAAGTTTCTGGGTGAATACATTCATGAACAGTTTCATCTGTTGCCACTATTGCCAAGAAGAAACTACAACTACTAGAAGGCTTAATTAAAACTGATTAAAATAAGCCCAATTTTAAAAAAAGACACTATATAGGCTTAGCCTCAATATGTACTAACAGTCAGTCACAGAACAAGCCTCTTTTCAGAAAATACTCTTCTAGATGAGTAGATGTGACAGAAGGGTGTCCAACAAGTGGCTATTTATTTCACCAAAAAATGACAGCATACTCGCTCAAAAAAAATATGAAAAAAAAAAAGCAACCTAGAGTACAAAGACAATATTAAATCAGTTTTTCTTTTGTGCTTCAAGGTATAAGGCTTCCAACATGTGGCACAGTCAACACAACATAATCCTAGTTTCCTTTCAAATCACAAACACACATCATAAGAAATGGATGATGAAGTAACACACCAAGTACTGATAGTTTCCAGACAATGTGAACACATGAGACTCTGGGACTGATCATGAAGGAAGGGACTTGCCTCCCTATCAACATGCTAGCAATGGAATGCATATAAACCAAACATTCAGAAACTAGTTAGTTTAGAACATACTTGGCTTCTGACTACCAGATGAATTCAATGATTTGACTATAGAGTGTAGACACTAGTCTTTAGTATGTACATCAATGCATGTACAAAAATGATTTTAATAGTTCCAAAGGACTGGACATCTCTTAACTGGCTCTACTAGATCTAAGTGGCTTAATCAAAGTAATGGCTCAAGCCAACTATGAAGTCAAAAACTGATTCAATATATATGCTGGTCAATATAAAACAATTTACATAAACACACTGAACAAAATCCACTTTCTCTGACCCACATTAAAAAAAAAGATTTTAACATTAATAAGGTCCTGGCACTCTCCCTTGCATTTGGGGCCTAACCATTGGTTTGATATCATCACCAGCAACACCCACATTTCTGAAAGGAAATAAACATAGAAGAGTTATAGTTGACATTTCCATATGACAACAGAAGTGACTATGTAAATTAGAGTACTCAACTATTGAACATACTTAAACATTTTCTGATCATACACACATACAATGGCAGAGAAAAAAAAAAGTATTTGAAGGTCAGGTATACTTGGTTGTCAATTGAGTCACAAGTCCTTATGGAAGCTACTAGACTTCATCAGTGGATCAGATATGATTATATAATCTAATGCTATTTATAGGCCCACTTGATTAAATTTAAGCCAAAATCCTATAATTACATAAGAATTAAGTTGGATAATTTGTAATTGAATATTTTGTAAACTTTTTAGAGAAACTCTATAGGCTTACAATTTAATACAAATGAAAATAGTGATACCAAGAAGAAATCTTGTAATAATCATGGCTAATTTGAAACAATAACTTTGTTTAACAAGTAACTACTGATTAAAGAAAAATAAATCTACTACCACTTTAGTACAGTACATGATAGAAATAATAATAAGATGACTGTTAACCTTTCATAATATAAACATACAAGAACAGCACATTCACTGCACATAGAAGAAACTAAGGAAAGAAAAAAAAATTACCTCATCTTATCACCATAAGGATCCATATTTGTTAGTCTGAAAAAACAAAATACAATAATAAGATGTAAAACAAACTTAGTTGGTGCTGTAATATTTGATTGACAGCCATTAAACTTAACACCAAAAGATATAAGGAACATTTGCAGGTCAATAAAAAGCATGATATAAGGTTAATGAAAGGAATTTTATGTTATTGCAAATGAAAAACATTTGAAACAATTTGTTTTATCTTAACTTTCATTTGTATCATGTCTAGAAGAATGGTGTAACAGTTAGTACTGGTGAAAACAAAGTCAATTAAACTTATTTTTTAAGCTAATTTGGGAGACAGAAGTGTGCATGCCCACACGAGAAAAAAAAAAAAAAAAAGACAATTTTTTCCTACTTTTCCTTTCATAAAATGAAAAAAAAAAAGGCAGCAATTATAAATGTTTTGTTGTATTGCAGAATAAACTAACACCATAGTGAACCGACAAAAAGATGTTTGGTGACTTTGGTTGGCAGGATGCATACATGCCTGCCCTTCATTGAAGATTTAAAACCGTGGATACCTGAAGAATTTTTACATCTTTAATATATTAATTTTAGCTAGATTTATTACCAGTATATAGACAGGCAACAACGCAAAGAATGATTACTACCCCTTTGAAAATGTTAGCTTTTGGGTATGTGATTATGCTAAGATCAATTTAATAATGATAAAGTTAGGTCGAGCTAGTACATATATTTTTTTAAATGACTAATTCCATTAAGAGCCAACTAACCACAAAACCTAAAACGTTTGACCACTAGTTAGCATAAGATGATGACCTAAAATACATAATACATTACTTTACCCTCTTCTCTCATAGTAGTCATAGTAAGGATCTCTTGGTGGCGAGGATCTTCTGTAATAGTCCGGAGAATGTCTGCCAAAGTCACGATATAATGGCTCACGTCCCATAGGAGGAGGTGGCAGCCTGCGTTCATAAGGATCATATCTGTATCTTTCGTAGGGATGAGGAGGCATCATGCGGGCTCTGGCAGCATAATATTCATATGGGTCAGGGTAATAAGGCTCTCTGTCATATGGGCTGAATCTGTCCCTGTCATTGCGACCTCTGCCACGAGATCTGAAACAAAAGATGTATACAATCAACTCCTTCACAAGCCTTGGAAAAACATTGAATTGATTTAAATATATCTAAACCAACCAGTTCATGATAATCAAAGCTACATAAGAACTAAGCTTAAAACAAAAGGGATAGTAAAAAGCATTCATAAAAAAAATTGCTTGTTAAATACATAACAAAAGAAATTATAAAAGCAAAAAGGTTTTAATAAAAATAGAAGAGATCAAAGCAGAAAGTTTATAAAAGTTGCAAAAGATAAAATACTGAACAAAATAAAAAAACACAACAGTAAGTATGCACACAATTTAGGCATAAAGAACAACCATCTGCAGCTCTACTTAAAAAATCAGCAAGACTGATCCCAATACTCACAGTTACAAGACTGATCCCAATACTCACAGTTAAAACAAGACCGATCATAATACTTTCAATTACAATAAGTACATTTTTTTTAAAATTTAGCTTCTGTATGCTCATTGGCATGAATAACATGGATATGCATAGGACATAATTTCTTTCTCAGTCATTTTAAAAAGTACAATGTTACTTACGGTCCTCTTGGGCATTCCTTTGACCAATGTCCTTCACCTCCACATCGATAGCATTCACCTTTTGCACCCATACCAGCTTTTTGTCGAACTTTGCTTCTGGATAGCTATAATTTTTTAAAATAATTTTATAATGAAACTAAAGTTGCAATTGTGTTTGCTGAGCACCTAAGGACAAATACGGATATCCTCTTTCAAAAACAGATTCACAAAAGATAATATTGCACTAAGCTGGCTATAACATACAACTGCAATTTTATGATGCAGATCTAGCCAATAGCAGTCAAAAGTGGGCAAAATTGCATAAGAAACAAATGACATCAGTAGGCTGGTTGGGGACATACCAATACAGAAATTTTTAGGGCACAATAAAGAATAAAAAGCTTGGTCCCTAGCTCTAACCCCCTAGGAAAACAGCCATACTGTATTACAATAAGAAGATCTCAAGCTTCAAACTTCCTCATACCTAGCTCGAGATTCTCCACAGATAACCCCAAGACACCATGAAGGCAAAAGTTAAAGAATATAGTTAACAGAAAATGACAATGAAAAAATTAGCTTTTTTTTTTTTTTTGCTTACTTTGAGATCACATAGGTCTCACCAGCCACATGAGGAAGCATAAAACCCTCATCATCCTGGATGATAAAAAGGGGTCATCATCGAACCATGATGGACGTGCATGTTAACATTTGTTTTAGTAAAAAGGTAAATTTATAAAGATGGACAGGTCTGGGTATATCAACCAAGTAAAGAAACAATGGTATATTACATAGCACATACCCCTTTAAACAGCATGTCCACAAAAGATATTGGACCCACTGAACATGCTTTTGGAGTATAAAAACAAAGTACTATCCAAAAAGAGTTTTAACACTTGCCATAAGACTTATGATGATCAGTAAAACATGGCAACTAAATAATGAATGAACTCACTTCTACTTTGATGTTGCTGCCACGATGTAATTGACCATCCAATGATTCTACAGCTGCTTTGGCTTCTGATTCTTTTTCAAAATGCTACAAACAAAACCAAAATATCAGGTTACATGTTTATGATGTTTATATGAAGCGCAGTCACACAGAGGAAATTATTTTTTTCTTACTAGAATAAATCTTTAACTTGAATGTTCTTTCTGAGAATACCAAATTCACTTACTACAAAACCATATCCTTTAAGAATATCAAACTCCACAACATTGCCAAACTTTCTGAATTGTTCTTCCAGTTCCTCTTTGTCTGCATCCTCTGGCAAATTGCCTATGTACAGTTTGGTGGCCACCATGTTGACCAACTATAGAGCTATAAATAATAGTATTGAAACATTTATATATGAACAATAGTATGTAGCTTCCTAAAATGCTAATAGTTGTGTGAAGAAAAGGTAACAATAGTTGTCATGTCTTCAACATAAGGCTGCGTTTAAATGTCTATTTATTTCTAACTTTTTAGGAGATGCTATTTGTCTTATTAAAATTGTACTGCTTTTGATAGTAAAACAACATAATTTTCTTACATTCACAACACAATATTATATCAAAGAAATTCATCATGTGATATTAAACAGCAAAGTTCATATTAAAATGATAAGAATATTTCTAAAAATGCTTTGAATCATCAGATACTATGACAATACAAACATATAAAATGTGATATTATATTATTTTTTCTATACTGAATACTTCCAAAAAAAAGTGGGTATCCAAGAATTCAATCATCTGATAGAGTTTAAAGATTGATACAATTAATATTGAAAGCATAAGTTATGTAATGTTAGACATAATTTGTATTTTTTCCCTTATAATTGTTTGACTAATTTGCATATTTTTCTAAAAGAATACATTTGTCAACAAACTAGCTTTATTCTTTTTAATTTTGGGATCTTTGGGGTCTCTGATTCCACACAGTCTAAAGGGTACCTGACATTAGTTGGGGAAAAGTAAAGGTGGTTGGTCCTTGTGCTGGCCGCATGACACCCTCATTAATGTTGGTCACAGAAACAGATGATCTTTACATCATTTGCCCTATAGATCACAAGGTCTGAAAGGGGAACTTTACTCTTAGATTTTAAAAAAATCATTAAATTGGTATAAATTTTAATTAACATAACATAATTACTTAAATAGATGTTACTATAGGATATTTATAACCGATGGTAGATGATCAGTCTAAAAAATTGTCATGCATCACATTTAACAAGGTCAAAATGGTGATGATGACTATCTACATGTACATTTGAATTAGAAGTGAAAGGTCCCCTAAAGATGCATGATTGCAGCCCTACACGTTGACAAAATATTACTACATTGTACATACAAGAGTACTTCAGACAATACCTTTAAAAAACTTTCATTTATTCTTAATGAACATTTTTTTCCCAACCATCTCTAATTAAAAAAGCTTTGAATTGAAGAATAACTACATGTTGAATTTGTAGTAGTATTGATATGTTTGTACAATTAATTAGAAACTATTTTGATGACCACTAATCTCAATTTATAATAGCATGCTAAATGTACACATAAAAAGTCCAAAGATTCACTCAAATCTATCTTTTGCTTACTTGTAAGTATAAGCTAGTATAGTATTTACATAGAATATGTACATAATTTAGCCTTCAGGTGTAATGTGTGGACACCTGCAAAGATGAATTTGAAGGGAGAGGAGGGGGCAGAGAAAAGTTTTTTCAGGGGAGGGAGGGGTGCGGAACATATAGAGGAAAGGAAAAAGGGTACAAAGTCAATTTTGTGCTAATGCCAAATAGTTCTTCCCTACTTGAGACTATCATCTGAGCTTATTTCATCTTCAGCTCTTCAAAATCAGGAAAATATTGCTTTGTAATTAGTGGTTGACATAACAGAGTATCTCTCAGTTTAAAGTTGAAGAAAATTACTGACATTCTACATCTAAAGAATAGAGTTACCAGACGTCTGCGCACTCGTAAAAGGAAAAAGCCTTATAAAGGCATACAAAATAGAAAAGTAAACTAGAAAAATATACCAACAAATTATTTAGAAACAAAGGCTCTAAAAATACTATAACAAGCATTATATTTTTCAGCTTCTATGACCACCACTTCTTCAGTAGTTTATAATTTTGTGTAAAAAATATTTCCTTAGAAGTCTTTCTTCTCTTCATAGAAAGAGAGTCTATCCCTTCTATTTTGTACTGCACCACTAGTGATAAGCTAAAAGTCTCTTTGTTAGTATTATGCACAGGAAATCATTTATAAACACAAATCTTGAGGAACTCTTTAAACGGACCTAATCATACAAAAACTCGTTAGAGAAAGTATTTCTGGTATATTATATATCTATACGCATATATATCTGGTATTTATGAGTGAATTTGTGTGTTTAAAACAAAAGATTTCATTCAATTGCAGTTAACAACTGAGTGAGAGTTGAATATTTTTAGCCCAAACCTGCTAGACAGAGGAAACAATATCAATAAAAAAAGACATGTCCTCTGTTTTCTGGACGTCTGGTAACCCTACTAAAGAATACCTTAGCAAAAGCATGTATTTGCAGAATGAAATACTTTATACCACTATATTTTCAGTTTAGTGATAGTGGTTTAATGTAACTTAGTCAAGAAGGCTACTGACAACAGGTAAAGTGACTGAAGATGAAGAGAAAGGAAATTAATTATGCTAACAAGAACTGGGCAAACTACTCTAACTAGTTGTTTTCAACACCATTTTATTATACCTTGTAAGCATGACAAAGAAAAGCCATTTCATTTCCTAAAGGCCCACAAGCTGTATGAAGAATATCAGTTTTCTTGTTCCAATGTTACCAATAGAATGATGTTAAGACACATTAAATCAAGTCACGAAAAAAAATGAAGCCTGTAATTATACCGCCTTTAAACTTTGTAACAAACAGCAATACTGAACTAACAAAATTCTAATACATTTTAAAAGGCCTAAAAAAATCAATGGACCTTCACTTTCAGAATATCATGTCAAAAAATATAAACATTTTGTCTGAGACTGAAAAAAAAAATCTTGTAACACGCCTATTGAATGTTAAGGCCATAACATGTACGTTTAATTTGTGTGTTATAATACCCTAAATATATTATATGATAAAAGAACAGGTTGTGATAACTAGAACTAGTTTCAACTAATTAAAATTTTACTTTTTAAAAATTCTTTTCAATTTCATCAATAACCAAAGCCAAATATAAAAGATTTTCAAGTAAACAAGAATAATGGGCAACACCAAAACCATGTGAAGCTACTACCCTGGAGACTCCACAATAGAGATTTTTTAAAATATGAGAACTTTGACAGGTCACGAACTTTTTTCTTTTAGTTTTTACCAAAAAACTTAATAGTACAGTTTGCAACACTGTCATGGTTAAGAAGTGTCCACTTGCTGTGTTCTCATAATGTATAATATAAATGCAGCTCTAAATTTATACAAATGCCAATTTGTGGTAGTTTGTTAACCCAGGGCCTTACCATTATAATTTTTTTTTTACTAAAAAAATGCATTAATTTAGATAGAATTAGTCTTACTTGGAATTATTTAATAAAAATTAAAAAGTGGTGACTCTATCTCTCTAGATAGATCTAATCTAGAAAATCTCTGACTTACTAATCTAGATTGTCTGTAAATAGTGTAAATAAATTGAGATATTAAATGGACTGCTAAGGCTAAGCTTTTCTTGACAGATCTAGCCTTAGACAAGACTAGTGACTCTAAAATAAAATCTGTGGATCTACATCAAGACTAGACTTGGAGGACAACCTGGTCCTAACTAACCTGAATTTGATCTAAACTCTATAGATCAGTATTTCAGTAACTTGAGAGAGAATCTCATTACTCATTGAGTAAATGACTAAAATCAAATGCCCATCCGCCATGATGGCAACCAAAGCCAAAGGCAGAAACTTCATAAACTAAAACTTGAAACTGAAAATCTGGAATTTAAATTGGAAAGGTTAAGGTGTCACTCAGATTTTTTGTAACAGAATCAGACAAAATGTATTGGGAATAGATCAAAACTGTAGATTAGTAAGATAAGACAGCTCTAGACCTCTGTATATATATATATATATATGTAGATCTAGAAGATCGCCGTCGACGACAGCATCGCGTCTGAAGTTTTGACCTCGTATACTCGACGCTTCAGCTGGGCGCGGTTGCCATCTTTCTTTCAGACCGCCATGTTTTTCCTTCCCGACAGGTGACCATCCGACTTTGGCTAGTTGACATTGCTCTAGCTCTATTAAGTGACATTTTGCCGCCGCCTCACGATATTCCTGAAATTTAATTATTAACCGTAAATTCTTACCACGTAACCACGAAAGCTCGGGAACTCTACAGATTAGATTTAATTTCAAAAAGTTGCTGTCGCCGATGCCGTTCACGTCTACGCGTTCAGTTCAGCCGTTCAGCGTTGATGAAATAATATTCGAGCCTTGATCCTGTAGAGTAAGTTGCCAACTCTAAATTCTTGCAAGTTTTCCACCAGTCCCGACCATGGCTGAAAATGGAGAGCTTAGTGTGTATGGTATAATACTATAACAATGACTTACTGAGTTTGAGTACCATTGTCCTAAATCGGCCAGGAAAAGCAATAGCTTTGTATAAGTTTCAAATTCATTGGTCTAGCTAGGATTTTTTTCATGGGGGAAGGGTAATTTTTTAATATATATTTAAATGTACGTAATGAATGTTAATTATAGATAGTTGTTCAGTTTGTTTGTTTGTGTGTTTTCTGCAGTAAATCTTGCGTACCCAGGAATCAAGAATATTAAATTTTTTCTAGAGTTCATGGAATGACAGTACATACCTGTTACATTCACACCGTAATGTGAATACGGAAAGGTGCAAATGCATGTTGAAAGAGGAACCGAGGAAGCCAAAAAAAAATGAAGGAATATAAACAAACAGTAAATAGTTATTAAATTAAGATTACGTTATTTATAAAACTACGATTTTAACGTTTGGTGTTAAGGTATTTATGAAAGAGTCTCATCTCCTCGTAAAAATACCCACCCTAGCCAACGGTCTGGGAAGATACTGTAATTGGACATCTGAGGCAGAAGAGAAATATATTTTTTAATTTGCTTAATGATATTCATGTTTGTGGTAGACCTGTTTTGTTTACCACAATAGCGTCAGCAAAATGATACGTTACGCAGTAGAAATAAACAACTATAGGTTTAACAATAGAAAGGTTTAATTAGATTAATATTAATATATGGATTTATAACCACAATGCAAATAGAACTGATTTTTCGACCCTTAAGAAAACACATTGCGCTCCCTTTTCACCACATCGCGTCGCACAGTTAAAAACATTGATATATACTTTACCGTACCATAGAAATCAATGTTGTGCATGAAGATTTGTAAGAATTACTAGCTTGGCAGCCGTATTTGCAGTTGTACTTACGTTGCCATAACTACTAGATGTAGATTTAGTCTCAATTCTAAAACAGTAAAAGTGTTATTGTTGTAAAAACACAATCCAGATAGATTATAGATCTATATATCTAGATACGTGTTTCCCAAACTTTTTAGCGGAATACTTTGCTTACATTTAATTATTCCAGTTGATCTAATTTGTGGAACACATATTCAGGCCTCGCACAATTAGATCTACTAGGTTTAGCCTAGTTTTAATTAAGTTAAGGTTCGGCGGAAGGCATTTCAGGAAACATTGACAGATCTAGTCTAGATCTATATTCTAGATCTATATCTGGCTAGAATCTAGATCTATATTCTAGATCTATATCTGGCTAGAATCTAGATCTGTAGATTTTAAATAAACTAGCATTACACACCGGCTGCGGCCGTTTATTTGTTCCCAGCCACAATAAAGCTTTTTAGGTCGGAACATTTTTTTTTTCAACTTCCAATAAACGAGCCCCGTTTTATATATCTCCACAACTTACGTTGTACTTTTTATTAGCTCGTGCTATCTTGATCTCGAATCTTTTACACTGAATCGAAAGTAAAAAAATGTTACATTTAAAAAATCTAACATTCATTTGTTATTAAGAACAGGGACGGATTTAAGAAAGGGCAGGTTTGACTACAGCCCAGGGCGGGCCAGGGGAATGCACAAGAAAAAAAATATCTCGGAATTTCGACGGTCAGATATACTTTAAAGTTTTTTTGTTTTTTTTTTAATTTTTAACGCTAACAATTTAAATCTTACATTGGGTGGCAACAATGTCTTGATTAAGAATTTTCCTCTTGTAGTTGTAGCACAAGAAAAAGAGATTAAATATATACAAGTAGGCCTACTCCTAAAATATAGTATGCTTTTAGGTATTTTTTTCATAAGTGGATCCTTGTTAAAGCCTTAGAAAGAGTGTAGGGCCCTCTACAAGTATTCTTGTTCCACATACTAAAATGGCGGCCCTGATTAAGAGCAAAACAATCGCTCTCTAAGGGAGAAATTGTCTTTTTTTTTTTTTTTTTTTTTAAATATATTTTACTTGTTTTTTTTTCCTCAGCACATCATTGTTCTCTGACATAGACTTAAAGCTTGAATTGAAACAACCCATTCTATAATGCCCCCCCCTCGACACACACACATACTTAGCTTATCTCTCTCTCTCTCTTTCCCTTTCTATCCTTTTCTCTGAAAAAAGAAAGCAAAACAAGAGTACAAAAAGAATTTGTGTTTTCACACAAAATCAGAGGTGCCCCGTCAAATCTGCCAATTTATAAAATATATTCAATAAGACTCATTCTTTTCCATGAAAAAAGTAAGAGCGCAATAAAATTACATCATACATAATCCTAGATCTTTAATAATGTGAACCACAATTAGATTTTTTAAAAATGCGTGTGATACATTTTGTATTCCTCATTTAACCTTTCTTAAATAAAATCAAATACCGATATGGAACTTCTGAACTGTTCTCAAATGTAATATAATTCAGAAGAACAATTTTAAACAATTGTTTGGTGTTAATTTGTTATTCCCTAAAATAGAAACAGAACAACTTCCTATATATCACCCATCATAGTTCTCAAACAAATCATTTAAAATTTTTTTAAAAACTGAGCGAGGAATTGAGGTACTTTTAATAATGTCATCGTTCAGAATGATGTCAGGGAAAAAAGTCTTTCATTTTTGGTCACAAGGCTTAGACTAAAAAAATGTCTTTGTAAACGCCAGAGAATCACAAAGGCTAATTAATATTTGCGCACAAGTTCTTATAGCATTTGCACCAACTTTTCCAATAGTACCTTGTGAAAATACATCTAGCATAGTTCTCATACAAACCACCAAGCGAGGATTCAAGGTATTATAAATAAAATAATTCCAAATGACTTCAAAGAACAAAAATTCATTGTACATCACAAGGCTAAGTTAGACTTTGTAAATATGAGAGATTTTAAAGAAATGAGTAGCACTAATAAATATTTGCTTATAGCATGTACACCATTGTTTCCAACTAAGCAACTAGTGAAAATCATCTAGCATGATTCTCAACAGATTATTTAATGTAAAGACTAATGGAGGCACTTATTGATAATTAGACTTCTATACTTTCTAACGAGAAAAACAATTGTTAGATAATTCAGAAGATAGACCTTAATGATCATTTGGTGTTAATTTATTTTTAACTAGAAAAAAAATATTTATATAAAAACTGAAATAATGTATAACAAGATTTTTGCAACATTTTTTAATGAAAATTGAGTTCATACAATACTTTGGTCCTAATGTTTTTAAAATCCGGAACAACCAATTATCGATAAAGAGCTTTGTTTACGATTTATAAAGAAAATTAAATGTAATACAAGTAGCAAAGCAATTTGAAAAAATCATTTTGCGTTTCTTTGGTTTTCATAGAAAATCTGGAACAACCTTTAATAGGTTATTAGATTTTTTAGATGTTTAGACAAGAAAATAAAATGTAATACAAGTTAGAAAAGTGAATTATAATAACTATCTTTTGATATAGTTCTTTTTTTTTAAATCTGTAACAAACTTTTTTGTATATTTAAATTTTTGGGTGTTTTTGCAAGAAAATTAAATGCTATACAAGTAAGAAGAGTGATTTTAAACAATAATTTAGCATTATGGATTCATAAAAAATCATGGACAATCTGTTATCAACAAGATTTATCTGTTTTGGTAAGAAAATTAAATACAAGTCAGGAGAGTGATTTCAAGCAATTTGGCTTTAATGTGTTTTTTACTTTAAAAATCTGTAACAGCTTATAATCGATATTGAGATTTAAAAAATTCTATTACATCTAATTTTTTGGCAAAAAAAAAAGTGAAATCTGATTTTTTCTTTGAGTGTGTGTTTTGAACAAGACAGGGGAACAGACAAACAGCCAAAATACAACAAGTTATAACAGCATTTACACTTACAAGGCTGAAAAAAAAAAAAAAGAAAAAAAAATACATCTGATTATTTAAGACTTTTTGGGGACTAAAGTAGTGTACTCTATATATATTTTGATCATGGAGGGTATGTTAATGGACAAAACTTACTGCATAAAATGTAAATGTTAAAAAATGTGCACTCTTACAAATAAAAATGTTTTCTGTTCCCTTTTTGTAGCTTTTGTATCAGAAAATACACAATTAAGTTAATATTCTTTTTTATGTTTAACATTTTTTTTTCACATTTTACAAATCACAAATAAATGTTACTAAAAATACACTAACAATTCTCTCTTTTTGTTAACATAATCTCCCTTAGATTTATGTATTGTTTTAGAAGTGGTGTATTATTATGAAAAAATGACTTGCAGATGATATAGACCACATTGGCGTAGATGCAGTCTAGGTACAAGATTTTACTTCAAAACTGGATGCTGAAATGAGCATTTGACATGGAAATCAGTGCAGAAAAAAGCAAAATACTAGTTGTGGTGGAGATGGTACAAGATGTTGCATATGTTTCAATGGCCAAACATTAGAAGAGGTTGGTTCATTTTATTGCCTAGGGTCAAACATAACAAGAGATGGACAAAAAAAGGTTTAAGTTTGGCATCCACTGTAATGACTGGAAAATCTGGAAGAGTAATATCAGCTTCCAAGTAAAATTAATACAGAGTGTATTCTTCACTATCAGTCTCTTTACTCCTATATGGTTGTGAAAGTTGGACATTGAACGCTGAGGCTGAAAGAAGAATCCAAGCCTTTGACAGTAAATGCTAAAGAAAAATGTTGGGTATCAGATACCCAGAGAAAAAGACAATGTTGTAAGATATGACTCACTATCTAAAGTCATCCGTCAAGGTACAGTGAAGCAACAAGAAAGGGTTGTCCAAAGAAAAGCTGACTGGATAATGTAAAAGAATGGACTGGCCTCTCTCTTGATATCCTGCTAAGATTTAATAAAACCAAACTTAGGTCCAAATACTTTTATAAGGATCTAGATTTCACATGAGTTTAGAAAAGCCTCAAGAAATAATCTAGAGTCAGAGCCATGAGAGAAATTTTTGAAAGAACATCTGTAATTTATAAATACTAAGGAGCATTTATAATTATTAGAAGCACCAATGCAAATAGAATAAGACAACCTAAAAAAAAAGAAGAAAAAACATTATTTTAATAAGGCTATACACATTTTATTTCAAATATATGCACTTTTCTACATTGTGACTATATACACCAGCATTTTAAGTAAGATTATCCATACACTTGTATAGAAATGTAGACATTATGGTATATAATGTTAGGTATGATAAGGAATTTGATGCAAAAGTTATTTGTTTCAGAGAAAGGGAAAGTTTTGCTTAGAGACTGTGACTATTAAAAACAAGACTAGGATTTAGGAGTGTAGCCAAAAGTAAATAGAAGACTTTTGGCAGCTCTAGAGTAAGGTCGTCTTTAGTTTTTGAAGTAAATATTTAGATAAAAAAAAAAAAAGACGTTGTACGGTTTCTTTCATTAAGTATTAAGCTTCTTGTTAGACATTGTTTATCAGCGTCAAATACCTTTTATATTGTTTGTCTATCAACTGTGTTATTTTGTTAGTTGAGTATTACCTCCGTTTAGACTTATCTGCACAAGACACAGTGCAGAGGTGCCTAACAATAAATATTATCTAACAACAACACATGAGATTGTTTATTGTTAATTTTGAATTTCTGGGGAAGTCACAATTTTAAAATAGAATCTTAAGATTACTAAACTGCTATTGATTTAAATTTTAGATTAATAGTTTTATGTGATTAATTTAATTAATATTTATTACTAAAAAATAAAAAAGAAATTACAGCAAAAATTGAATTACTTTTAATTGCCACATTTGCTCAACAATCAAGGAATACACAAATAATTAATAAGGAGCTGTTTTAGATTACAACATTTACAGATAATTAAAAAAAAAAACAACATATCCAATACTTTTCAGACAAATTGTTTACAAACAATATTTTTATTCTTTCTTCTCAAAATAGAAAAAACTGGAGGGAAAGAAACTGTGGCCTACAGATCAGTATGCTCTTTAAGTTTTGTTTGCCTAGGGCTACTATCTATTCTGCTAATATCAAGTACAATGTTGAACAACATGAGCCTGCATTTTCTGGAGTCAGGTCAGAAGGAATGACTTACCCCACCCTCCCTATTTATTATTGGTTTAGTTAAAGTGATTGCAGTAAGTAGGGAAGGGGAGACAGGTATACATATTTGTAATATTCTAGAAGTATAAACCCAGCAACAAGGTCGTGTAAATTAATCAACATTAAACAGACCAGAAAATCATCTGCAATTATATTTGTTGGCATTATATATATAATCACACAAGAAAATATAATGTTATACTAACACAATAGTAATGTTCTATTCTTAATTATATCATTTAGTGCTTTGTTGTTTGCTGTGAACTTTGAATCTGATTGGCTGCGTCTGCTGGAGGCTTAATGTGACTGGGAAGCTGTTCAATCTGAATCTAGAATTTTAAAAAAATGCAGTGATAGAAATGAAAAAAAAGTAGGTTGTAATGTAAACTAAGTTGTCGAACTAATAACATAGATAATGTTTACTGATTTTATTTATGTGATACTCTTTCAATGAAAATGCATAAGTTAATAAGAAAAATATTACAAAAGGGCTGGCCAAAAAACAAATGTATAGAAGAAACAGTAGTTGTTAGTATTATTAGTAGAGTTAATGTTGACATTGTTATAATTAAATTAAATGTAACTTATTGGTGCTTTAAAGGCTTTAACAAGTAAAAAAAAAAGTATCTATCGGAAATTAAGATTCAATTTTTTTTTAAATTTAAGTTAGGCAAAGTCACAGCCAGTGTAAGGTACACTAGGCATTTGCCTACAGGCAAAAGCCTGGAGTGTCTGTATCTGGGAAAGTATTTTTTGTTCAAACTGAGAAAATGATGAAACTATAAAAGATATCTTGAAGAAGTTCAGTATAAATGTGAAACATCAGTAGGTTAACATTGAGCAATGTAAATAAACTTAATAAAATCCTAAATGCTGCTAGTGAGATCATTGACAACTAACTAATAACAAGGTATATAATTCTCTTTGTGGCCCAACCATGCGTGACACCATGGAAAGATAACTCTTTTTTTTTTGCAAGTTGGACTAGAGTCACCCCATTTAACTTTTGTGGCGACAGAAAGCACAGATCAGAAAAAAAGAGAGGGGAGGGGAAAACAAGTAATCTTTCTCTTTTTACATTCTTTATTTGACTATATTAATGTATGTATTTTTTACACACATCAATCTTTGGTGTCATTAAAATAGTTGCATGTAGCTTTGCTTTGATTTTGCCCCTCGTATTGCCCTTCGTTTCCATGTCCACCGCTTCACAAATATTTAGTGGAGTCAACAGGTCTTTCAATGTAGTCGAAATTTCTGTATCAGGTAACTGTTTATTTCTATCAGTAGCATATTTCTGGAAAAATGTCATAGACGAGATTGTTGCTCTCGAACTTTGCAAGATGGCAGTAAGCTTTGTTTGCTTCACATATATTTTGTAGAGTCAACAGGTCTTTCAATGTACTCGAAATTCCTCCATCAGGTAACTATTTCTTTCTATCAGTTGCATATAAGATGGCTGTAAGCTTAGTTTGCGAACATTGGGATAACTATGGCGACCCCCCTGTCCGTTGTTCTTACAGCACAGATACACAGTCATACACTCGACAATACACTGCCTACATGAATGCTTCTGGCAAATAGCAGTGTATGCTATGCTGCGAGTCAACTAGTAACATGTATTCAAGAAAAAAATTGATAAAGGTCTTAAACATAAGAAATATTCTATGACCCCTGGGTCACGTTCGTAACATTTTTTCATCACAGACAAGAATCTGAGCACACACAAGAACTCTTGTTCCCTTAGCAATTAAATTGTTAAGTAAAATCCAACTTTCTAATATAAACTTTACATACATGTAATGTTTTAAATGTCAGAGGCTATTTGAGACACGTGCCATTGGAAGCATTTTATAGGTGGGCTTAGAACCATTACCACTTCTGGCGTTGACAACCTTGACAACTAGAACATCTATTTGGTGTTTTGCTCTTAGAACGTATAATGCTCTTTAGAATGTATCTTTGTATTTTATGTTTAATACACAATCCTAAGACAAAAGTCTTCAACGATGTATTGGATTGTGTAGCTGAGTGACATCAACTGTTTGGCAACCTAGCAAGGTTCTAGTTTGAAAATCATTGCTGAGTAGCCTAAATGCATAATGGAATCCTTCTCCTAGATACCCACTCCTCCCTCAAGTGGACTGAGCATGCTAAAAGTTTGAATCCATTTATGACTAGTTGAACCCATGGTCATGTGTAGCAGATACAAATCAGTAAAACATAAGTATTTTTTGTATTTGTAGTTGACTCAAATGTGTTCATTATTTATCAGTATTAAGGTTTATAATTTGTTTAGTAATTCAAATATTAATGTCATAAAAAAAATATTTACCTTTGTAACCTTCATAGCCATTCCTTCCGGTAAATTTCTTTGAATATATTCAAGGAAGGTACTGGCAGTGGACCCTGTTATATGCTTTATCTGTTCAATGTAGAGTAGATTTAAGCTTATTGATAAAATGAGATACAAATTAAAAAATTTTGCATTTTTGGATTGTTGAAAAATATACAATATTGCCAAGCTTTTTTTTTTTATAGAAATAGATGACCTTTACATCATCTGTCCAATAGACTGCAAGGTCTGAAAGGGGAAATTTTACTTTTTTTTGTACTCTAGTGGTAAAAAAATTTCTAGTAATCTTTAAGGACATTCTTGTCACATCATCCATTTCTTTTTTTTTTTCTTAGTAATTGCTTTCTAATTCTTTCTAATGCTCAAGTCTTCAGTGCAAATGTTCCTCCAGATGAAAGCAAACTAGCATCGCAACAACATTAACTAGTTTTAAAATAGTGGTCAGGTTGAGGTATGGTGCTGGACATTGACCTGGATTTGTGGTTACGATTTGGGTGTTGTATTGTAAGATTTTTTTGTCTTGGGTGGGTATTAGGTTTAAAATTGGTGATTGTTATATTAGTTTCCTATTTATTGTATGATTTAATGGCATTTGTATTTGTCTATCAACAGATTACCCTATATTATGTGTGATTCACTTTTAACACTGTCAAATGGCATTACTCTTCAGTATACAGAGAGTAAAAGTATTGTGTAGCATTTACAAGGTTCATTGTTACTTCCCTTCTGATCAACAATAATAAAACAAAGATCAAGGTTATTTTGTAGGTCGCTAAAATAATAACTTAATCTGATAATAGCAGAGATAAAATATGTACTCCAAGAGCCAGAAATGTGTATTTTGAGGGGCAAATGTGTATTTAGCTAAATATAAAGAAATATACTCATGAACGAGTGAAATCCATAAATCAGATGGTTCGCTTACCTTTTGAATCAGTGACCTCCAGGTTTATCAAAGTAGTTTTGTAAAATACAATAACAATACTAGACACTTTTATCTAGTTAGAGGATCTAGATTATATAAGACTACAATTAAACAATCATTCCTGAACAGTTTAAAATCACAAGAATTGAAACAAGCTTAACAACAATCTTTACCTGAAAAACTTTATACATAGTCCTCATTTCATATTGGTGGAAATGTTTTTTGTGGACAAATACTGATTTCATCAAACTCATTCTTGTGAAGATTCGAGGTGGATCACACCTGTCAGGAAAAAAAATATTTTGAATCTTATAATACTTTAACAATAAAACAAGTTGAAATCAGTTATTCATACCCAATTAAAAAATGCACAGCTATAAAAAAAAACAACAACTAATTTTCAACAGTAAAACAGTTTTTATAATGAGTTAAAAGTGTATGTTAACATTGTGTTTATGTGTATGTGTTTGTTATTAGTATGTAGAGTAACCTCGTACTATGAGGGTGTGTAAATAAATGGATTGATGAATCTAGTGTTATAGTGTTGTGGTTGTTTATAGTTATTAAGTGTAGCATTTTCTAGCTTAACAAGTGGTAGCGGAGCGTGTAAGTATACGTATTGACTTAGTTGATCCTATTTAAAGTGATAATGGCTACAGAGCTGTCAGAGCTCAAGTGTCAGGAAGGTTTCGAGAATCTATAGAAGTTTCTAGATACGAACTTGGCTAAAGACGACCTGGCAGACAGTATTAATAAATTTGATGATTTTGAAAACTTCAATCAATCCATACATGATTTATCTCAGAGTTTGATACAAAGTATAGGAGATTAGAACAAAAACAAATGAAGATGTTACCTGAGATTCTGGCCTTCAAGCTGCTCAGAAAGGCAAGAATTACGCAAACTGAGAAGATGCTAGTTCTGATAGGTATGAACTTTGCTCATCGGGAGATGCTGTATGAAGAAGCAAAGGCATCTCTTAGAAAGTTCAAAGGAGAAGTTAGTAAAGGGAAAAGGTCAATGCCTGTATCAAACTTAAGTCGAGGTATTTGTCTGAGAACGAGGAGGCTTTATTGGCGGCTGGCTATAAGAAACATGAATCGTTTAGCAGTTTGGGAAGACTAGGTGAACAACAGTTGAACCACAGCAGACGTGAAAACTTCAAGAGCTTTGAAAGACTAGATAAAGAGCAGTTGAAATCTACCAGCAAGCCGAAAGTGGAACATCATGAAAGTAGACTATATAAAGATGGAAGTCACTTTAGAGGTGAAGGTCAAGTCAGACACCATGCTCGATATCAGTTCTCTCAACCAAGAAAGAAAGATTTAAACCCATTAGGCCGTGATGGAAATGTTTTGAGATGCTTATCTTGTGGGTCATATAGACATCTTTTGTCTAAATGTCCAGACAGCTGTGAGAATCTGACAGACACGCTCAAAGTTGTAGAGGACGAAAAGGGAACTTGTCCGTTTACTGGAGACCACAGAGAGAAAGATTTCACAACTAGGTTATGAGGGCAGTGCACGCTCCAGTATAGCGATGAATTATTTTTTATTGACAGTGGTGGAGAAATTCAAGGCTGATCTGCTTCTAGAATGTGCACGAATTTTTAAGCTACACATGTGTAGTAGAGCTGATAGTATAGTTTGGACAATACTTCTTCACGGTCAGAGAGAATTATAATCTCACTGTAGCTGACTGTGTGTGTGTGTGGAGACTACTTTCAGTTCCTGTGACTGAAAAAAACAAAACAAAGTGAACACACCTGTGTGGAAATATTAGGCAGAATATTTTGGCTTAGTGACCTTTGATCTAGCAACCAGAAGGAAACTGTGTGTTAGTCTGAGACAATTTGAAGCTATCTGCTCTAGCAACAAGTTTGCTGTGTCAAGAGACATTGTTTTCCTTGACAACTGGCATTATTTTCTCGTATCGCCTTTGAGTCACTCTTGATTCAGACGATGCGCATCAAGTTTGAAAACAGCACTGCAACAGAGCAGAATGTTAACAGTTTGTCTCCACCCCCCTTCCCCAGTCTTGTTACCCCACTACATTGATCAGACTGCAGAGCATTGTCAACATTTATTTACCCCACTATATTTTATCTTCTTTGTGTGGGAAGAACATTCTTTGAAACCTGGGCGTATAAGACTGTGTGTATTTCTGGTTAGTGCCTACAACACCATCAGAAAGATGACGATCTACACTTGCCACAGTTAACATCAACGTTACCCTCAGAGAATACAGAACTAGTGAAGAAACAAGGTGACAGTCTGACAGTACAAGTCTTTTGGTGGGGCAGCTTTCCACCATAACATCCTCAGAACAATTGACTCCATTCTTGGCATCTTTTAAGCCTTACATTCTTAGGATGTATGGCTCCATACCTAATGTTTTACCCCCTCCCCCCTACCCTCAGGACATTTTATTCTATTCCAAGTCTTATCAACCAAATGTCGACAACCCATTTTGACTTCATTCTACGTGCATAGTTTGACAGTCAGATAGTCTTAAACTTACAGCCAATGTTTGACCAAATACGAAGGTACACGAATCGCAGTGATGAGTGAACAAGGCCCTGCAATACCAAACACCAAATACGAATGCTGATCAGTTGAGACGGCACATAAAGAAGACTGGCTGAAATCTGGGGGTTTCTTATTAACAATTATTTGTATATTATTTGTGCAATATGATTTACTGTATTATTTTGCTCTCATTGTTATGATACTTGTTCTTGGTTTTATTTTCGCTTCACACTGTCAGAAGACGTAATACAATTAAATTATTTCTCTCCAGAATACTCCTCTTACCATTTGACATATACTACTCAGATCTATCCATTTACATGTGTAGGTCTAACATCATGTCATTTTATTGTATGTCATTGATATTCGTAGCCTACACTATTACATTATGCATGCATAAAATTTAATATTTTGATTAGTTAATATTTTGCTGTACATGTGTTATTGAATGTAGGCCTAATGCTAAGGCAACTCTGTACATACCAGACAGTGGCTACATTTCTTTTTTAAAGTTGACATTTTTTTTTTTTTTTTTTTTTTTTTTCTTTATTCTCACTCTACACATTCTCCTTGATGTTGGAGAAGATTGAATTGTATATAGTAGACAAGGACACTTGCAAAATTTTGTATATCTATTTTGTTAAATTATATTTGGAGGTAGTCAGAGGTACTATCATCTAGTTTTGTTTTCTTATGTAGCCTTTATGCTCAGTTTTACTTAGCCTTCAAAAAAGCAATGAAAAAGAGAAAGAGAGGAAGATTTGAATGAATGAAGAAAGAAATGAAAGAAAGAATGAAAGAAAAAGAAAAAAAAAAATTGTAATTAATGTTAACATTGTGTTTATGTGTATGTGTTTGTTATTAGTATGTAGAGTTATTCCCCTTGGTAAGAAAGTTCATATCACAGTGTTGTGTGTAACCTCGTACTATGAGGGTGTTTAAATAAATGGATTGATGAATCTAGTGTTATAGTGTTGGCGTTGTTTATAGTTATTAAGTGTAGCATTTTCTAGCTTAACAGTGTATACATCTATTTTCTATTCTTACATGCTCACAATGTTAACACCAAGCTCTTTAGCAGCCATCGCTGTGAACTTCTGGTAACTGTTGAGAATGGCACTGTCATGACCTTTGATCTCAAGAGTTAACTGTCTGTAAAGCTTATCCTAAAAAAAAAAAACAACACCCAAACTCTGCATTTCATTACTGCATACAAATTGAATACATGAATACAAACATGAATTTAAAACCCTTCAATATGTGATTAATTTAATAATAATAATGATCACTGGTATGGTTGAACTGATTAAATGGGTTTCAGTGTAGTTTTAAGATCATCTAGTAGTTTAACACTATATTTTGCACTTAAAAAGTGTATGTAGAAACCAGTGTGCACAAAATGAAAAAGAAATACTAATTGTAAGTGCTAGTACCAGAATGCATGTAGAACCTTGGAGGAAAAAGAAAATATTGACTTTTACCTCTTGTTCTATAGCTGTCCAGCTATTATATCAAAAAGTAAAAAGATTCTAAAAAATGTGGCCCCAATTCAAGGGAGGTCACACTCTTGGCCGTACTCTCAGATTTTGCTATACATGAACGCCAACATTATTGAATCCACAGATAATTCTGTAAACAATTTGACTTTCAAATTTTCTTTCTAAAATGTTTATTTACTTATAATACTTATATATATATATATATATATATATATATATATATATATATATATATATATATATATATATATATATATATATATAATACTAATAACATGCATATTAAGTTTTTGAAAACAAAAGTGTATGAATTAAAGATTATGTTAAACTAATAACACATAACTGACATTTAATAATTTTTTTTAAATTAACATTGATTTGACACACAAATACCATTAAATTTTGTATGCGTTATGAAAGATATATTGTATTTATCAATACTTTATAAAGAGAGACTTTTAATATTTAATATGGTGAAGGGTATTAGCATAGTTAATTTAGAAATCAAAGGGTGTTCACTTTCATAACATTTAAAGTTGCCATTGCACCAGTTGTGTGTATGATACAGGCGATGATGAAATCAATTTTTAAAAACCCTTTTGATTTTTGAGAAAACTAAATCTTAAAGACAAAAAGCACAAAATCAATAGCAGCTAAAAAAGACAAATTTGAAATACAATGTGATCAGAACCTAGTAACATCTACTGTTTTGCAGAGTCCCTGTAAAGGCTAACCTTTTTTCCAGTGGATGTCACAAGTGACTCGCTAGTTGAATATTGAGAAACTTTGTTGGCTGTCTGGCTCTAGAGAAAAAAAAAACATTTCAAAAGAAGGGTGCTTACTGATGGTTTTAAACAAAACTCAAAAAACTTTCAAGGCAAAAAATAAATTAAATTGCAAACAGTTTAATAAAGCTTTAAAACTGATATTACAAGATAATGATACATAATGTTCATGTAGTTAAATCTAGATTCTCTATTTGGTCCTATTGTTATTTATATTATTTAGAGGCCTTCCAAGTTATTTACCTAGCAGAGTCAAAATCATAAAAAGAATGTAAATACTAAGAAAAAAAAAAGCAAATTATTTGACTTTTTGATAAGAGAACATGAACTAATAAAATTTTCCATTGCTATTTTCAAAATAAATGAATTTTTTTTGTTTCTTTTCAATGTAGTTATAAGACCTATCTTTAAGCTTTTATCCACCTTTCTCTTCTCCCCCCTCCCTCCAGACATGGTGTCCAACAATTTTTTTACTGTAGCACCTGAAACACCACAGTAAAAAAATACCAGAAAATCTCTGAGATCTAGTTTAAATTATACTAGTTATATAGTAGATTCTTATAAAAGGCACAGCTCATCACATTCTCCTTCAAGAAACGTGTCGCTTTTTTTGTTTTGTAGATTCTCGGTAACCATGTATGTAAAGCTATTGTTTTAACCTCCCCCAGCAATTCATACCCATATAAGGGATGAGGGCTACATTATGAGCCTGTTTGATCGTAGGCTGATGGGCATATCAAAATAAGCTTCCAAACATATTTAGAAAGACATTCCAATCACATTTATACTGTTAAATAAAAATTAAAAAGGAGGTATTTCAACAAATAATAATGAATTTAACACATTCTCCTGTAGTGCACAAGGCAAAATCGTAATAAGAAATATTATTGGGATTAATAAATCTATGATTTTTTCAATGAATAAACATGACCTAGATCGAGATATCTAGAATATATAATTTATGAATGAAAGAAAAAGTGCTGGCTGCTAATTTGAAGCCAGAGACCATGCCCACTGCAGGTGATTCCAGATGAGCTGGTGGTGAGGAGAGGTATACACTAAGCGTTTAGTGTCACAAACTATCAAACAGGCAGTGGAGGGAAGAAGGAGAGAGTCATGAAAAGAATCATAAGCATCTATGGGAAGGAGGGAATGTTAAGGTGTAACAAAACAAACATCTAAATTATGAAAAGAAGAAGATGGTCATTGGGTGGGAATTAAAATAAAGAGAGAGAGGGAGAATACATGTAACCTAGTTGAAAATATTATGTTTATTAAATTATAAAAATTAAGTTATAGATATATAATCTATATAGATTTATATCTGTTTCAACACATAGATTACATAGGTATATAATGAATAAACTATAAATGAGATTTATATATATATATTCTATATATAGAGTTAGAGAGAGAGTATATGAGGAAATAGACTATAAATACATATTGCAAAAGTGAATCTACTTCTTTTAATACAATCTAAAAAAAATTTCTCGATAGGCGAGCTTAATGCTGCCATAAGGAAATGCCAGCATAAAAAGGCTCCCGGGCCGGATGGTATCAGCCCCAAAATGCTTAAGCATGTAGGGGGGAAAGGATGGGCCGTGCTCTTGGCATTCGTAAATAGAACCTTGACAGTTGGTCATCTGCCCAGGGCCTGGAAACATGCCACCATTATTCCTATTCCAAAAAAGGGAAAAGATGCTTCCACTGCTGAGGTCTACAGGCCCATCTCACTCACATCTTGTGTGGGAAAGATGGCTGAAAAAATGGTAAATGTGCGTCTGGTTTGGTACCTTGAGAGTGCCTGTCTTATAGCTCCAGAACAGGCTGGTTTCAGGGCTGGAATGTCCGCTATTGACCAAGTCAACATCTTTGTGCAGAGCGTAGCAGATGGATTCCAAAGGACCGAAAGCACATTCGCAGTCTTCATTGACTTAAAACAGGCATATGATAAAGTATGGCGGCTTGGTTTGCTTCATAACATAAGAGCCGTGGGGGTGCGGGGACAGATATATTACTGGATTAGAGACTTCCTACAAAAGCATACAATAAGAACAAGGATGTACGGAGAAGTCTCAGGGGAAATGACCCTTGAGCACGGCCTCCCCCGGGGCTCCGTTCTGTCATGCGCCCTTTTCACAGCCTTCATAAATTACCTACCGGCTCAGCAAAAATGCCAAAAGCTGCTATATGCTGATGATATTGTCCTTTGGAAATCCGGAAGGAGCGCAACCTCTATACAAAAAGTGCTACAAGAAAACCTCCATACGCTCTGCTCATACACACAAAAATGGAGGCTAGAAATAAACACCTCCAAGACGGTCTATTCTCTGTTCACGCTCGGGACTGGCATTCTCAGGCAACCTTTCCAGCTCTCCCTCAACGGAGTGGCTCTCAGCATGGAAAAGCCACCCAAGTACCTTGGTGTAACTTTAGATCGCAAACTAAAAATGTGTGAGCACATCCAGGATGTTGTAAGAAAGGCCTCAGGAAACTTTGCATTGTGCGGAAGCTGGCATCCACAAAGCAGGTAGCCCGAGCAGACATGCTCCGATCCCTGTATTTAGGAGCAGTCCGATCACAGATAGACTACAGCCTACCAGTGCAAATTTATGGCTCTAGGATTGCTCTTGAACAACTTCATAAAATACAGTCCCAAGCACTAAGATTTGTCTGTGGAATCTTTAGGACAAGTCCAGTAAATGCAGCTGAAATAATGGCTAATATAGGTCCACTAAACCTTAGGAGGGAAAGGTGAGTACTGACCTGCTATGAGCGGTATAAAAGGCTGGATGAATACCTCCCAGCTAGAAAACTAGTGGATGGTTGGAGATGCAGAAGAGGTATCCAGATGCAGTCTTTTATGCATCATGCCACTAAACTATCTGATGGAGCTGGCCTCTCCACCAACCGACAAAACATTCAACGCTTTCATCCCCTTCCCCTAACCCAACGACCCCTGACACGCTTGAAATTAGTAGACCCTAATGCCACTAAGCAAAGCCATTCATCTAATGACCTTCAAATCTTAGCTCTGGAAACCATTAATACCTTTAAGCCCAGTGCTATTTTTGCATACACTGATGGGTCGGCATCTATTGATTCTGGAAGAGCAGGCTATGGAGCCTACATCGACTTTCTTGGCTCTTACACAGTCAAAATCTTTGGACCATGTGGTAGTGTTTGCAGTTTTGATGCGGAGACCATGGCAGTCTGTGAAGCCTTAAAAGTCATTGACTCTCAACTCGGCGAGGGACATTTGAGGGCAACACAGATTGTTGTGGTCACTGACTCAAAATCTGTACTGCAGGCTTTGCAAAGCCCCGGACCATGGCCCCCCAATATCAACACTGTCATCATGGCTTCACATAACATTAAACAACGATATGGCACCCCTGTAATAATGCAATGGGTACCGTGTGACTGGCAACACAATTGCAGACTCTTTGGCCCACCAGGGAGGGCAAATTCCACCCACTGATCAGGCTGTAAGCTTTCATCAAGCCCTGGCTATAACACAAAAAGCAGAAATGGAAAAGTGGTTTGAGCCTGTGAGCGCATGAGGCGCTCTGATCGCACTTCCCCGTGGTGGAGGCTGTCAGGCCTGAGCAAGCTATTATAGCACAGTGCAGGACAGGCCACTGTCCTGTTGGCTCATATTTCTCGCAGCTATGGCCAAATTTCAATTCACAGTGCGCCCGCTGTGGGGAAGAAAAGGAAACTGTGCCTCATATTATGTTTGACTGCCTCAGACTTGCTGATCTCCGTCTCGACAGGTCTGGGAAACACAAAATTCTCGGCCTGTATGGTGACATTTATGCACTATGCAAGACAACAGGGTTTCTGTCCAGGGCTTTTGCAAGAGAGGATTTAAGCCTCTCAAGCCCTCACTCTAATGGAGTTTGATGATGATGATGACTTCTTTTAATACAATTTTATCTAAATAATTTTTAATTAACACAGATATAATTTATTAGCAATAACAGAGTGGTGTTTACTGACGGTGCTCAGTGTGCACTATAGGAGAAAGCACAAAAACTGCGTTCAGTATAGACATAGTACTATAGGCGCATGAAGTGACCTAATTTATTTTAAAATAAAATCTTGACTATGAGTGGTAATTCAAAGAAACACAGCTATTTTTATAGTTCTTTAGTTGCAGAATAAGAATCTGCTTTCAGGGTTTTTTTTGTAAGTTAAACCGTCACCAAATAAAACAATAAAATAAAAATTTGACCTAGTTCCTAAATACTACGGCAATACGGTCGGGTGTGCCTTATAAATTATTATTATTATATATAGTAGGTACTTCAACATCGCTATTTTTGTACGCCGGAAGTGTGTTTAAAAGCTGGTCCTCACTGTTTTGGTAGCGTCCACGGTTACCGTCGGAAAAGTGCGTAAAACGTCATTATTTTTTAAACAGTCTTCTAGATTAGAGTATCATTTTGTCAGGGAGAAAATGGCGATTCTTTTGATACCAAATTTGAACGGATTGATTTAATAGATTGTTTTTTTTTTAAGTTTCCAAAATTAGGGTGTGTTCCAGATATGATTACTTTTTTATTTTTGTTATGTAATTATTTATATTGGTTAGTAATTTGTAGTATCCATATCTACATAAGAATCACGTGTGATTATTAAGCTATTTTGGATGGTGCTCTTGGTATATGAATGCCAAAATGACCACCAAATTGAAAGTAGCCATTTTGCTATCAACTACCGGAAGTAGTAATAAAATACTTATAAAATATTATTAAAACGAAGTTTCCTTGTTTATTAATATAGATAATGAAGCAAAAAAACTCGTATTAATGTAGATCTAGTTAGTAATAGATCTAGAGAAGCAACAGACTTGAACAGATAATGTAGATAGGTACTTCAACGTCGCTATTTTAGTGCGCCGGAAGTCTGCTTAAAAACTGGTCCTCATGGTTTTGGTAGCGTCCACGGTTACCGTCGAAAAAGTGCGTAAAACGTTATTATTTTTTAACCGATCTTCTAGATTAGAGTATCATTTTGTCGGGGAGAAAATGGCGATTCTTTTGATACCAACTTTGACGGGATTGGCTTACTAGATTGTTTTTTTTTTAGTTTCCAAAATTAGGGTGTGTTCCAGATAGGATTACTTTTTTATTTGTGTTTTGTAATTATTTATATTGGTTAGTAATTTGTAGTATCCATATCTACATAAGAATCACGTGTGATTATTAAGCTATTTTGGATGGCGCTCTTGGTATATGAATGCCAAAATGACCACCAAATCGAAAGTAGCCATTTTGCTATCAATTCTACCGGAAGTAGTAATAAAATACTTTTAAAAGATTATTAAAACGAAGTTTTCTTATTTATTAATATAGATAATGAAGCAAAAAAACTCGTATTAATGTAGATCTAGATTTATTTACTAATAGATCTAGAGAAGCAACAGATAATGTAGAAAAATCAAATTATTGTTTTAATCATACACTAGAGTGTAGATCTAGGTCTAATATTTAGATTTATACGCTAGAATGGTCCTAGATCTAGTTATTTCAAGTTCTGCAATAGTATTCTAAAAATGTCAAACCTGTGCGGTAAATAAGCTTGCTCCTAACCTACATGACCTCAGTAAGGGCGCAGCCATTTTTGTTTGTTTTATACGGCTGCCTTCCAGCTTTTTATATTTACATTTGTTTTTTAAAAAAACTGTCTAAACTTAATGACACAAATAATTAATATACAGTGAAAGTAGTCTAATACATTGTTATACTCATACTATGAGTGTCATAGATCCCAGACAGCATCTACTGACCTAGTCTAGATTCTAGATATTATGTCTATTTATATAGATCTAGATTATGTCATGTCTAGATCTAATAGTCTTCTATAATTATATATTTAATATATCAGTATTATCATCATAGATATCATTAGATTTAGATTTAGATCATCGCATAAGAGTAAGACTAGTGATTTGAATAGTCTTGACACTCTTGACTTGATTAGAATGAATGGATGGCTTTGCCTTTGGACTACGTCTGTGGAGTCAAGTCGAGTGGTTTGCGCTCTTGACCGCTGTCTTGATGGTAGATCTACCGGGATCGGACGGTCACATTTCCCGCAGTCATCACCTACGTGAGGGTTGGGCTAGGTTATAATAAACTTCAACTCTGAAGGAACATGGCTAGATTATTCTAGATCTATAATACTAATAGTAGATTTTTATAGAATCTAGTGAGATTCTAGATCTTGATCGAATTCTAATCTATTATAATTCTATATCAAAGTCCCCCAGATGGTACACCTGTGACTTAGCAACATATCATTGAGCATCCTACAGGTGTGCCTTTGTTGTCTTTTGCTGTGCGTGTTACTGTTAGTGTCAAGTGTCGTTAGTTCCATACATCTAACACAAACGTAAGTTATTGTAAGTCTGATGAGAGGCTTTTCTGACATAGTTTTAGAACTAGGTTCTTATTTATTTTGATTCACTAGGTATTTAAAATTATTGATTATAATATTATATTATAATTGCTTTTTAGCTTTTAAAATAATAAATGTAGGCCTACACAAAATGCAACATTTTGATACTGGAAATATGGAATTTGAAATGAACTTGTAGTCAGTGTAATTATATCACATGGAAGGCAGTGTTTCTAAAAACAAGTGTATGTAGAAACCAGTGTCTGTGAATTAAAAAAAAAACATTTTTTTGTTTCTTTGTATATTCTACGAGACAGTGTCTCAGAAAACAAATTCAAGTGTTTGAGGCCACCAGTGTATTTGGAATCAGTAAAGTTTTTTGGCAGGATGGCTGCCTGATCATGTGGATTGAGGTATGCACTCTGGACTGCAAACCCTGCTGGACTAGGATGAAATACTCTTCATTATACTACTGAAGGAACAAATGAAACTGCATTTAAAAAAATTAGAAAATAGATTAATTTAATTATATTTCAAACAAAGATTAGGTTGCCATTAAAATATTATTTGCACTTAAATAATAGATTTTAATGATTATATTCATTATCTCTCTAGATGTATAATATGATATATATATATCTATATAGGTCACATTTAATCTTCCTTAGTAATATTTAACCAGCTGCCTCAGTGCATTTGTTTGTTGTTTTTTTCTTTTAAATCTGCCACCAATAGGGTTATAACAATATATTATAAGAACCAAATTTTTAAAAGCTATTAAATCCTTTCATATGATTTGAAACCTCTTTTCAATCCTGAACCTGAGCAACTTAAACTAATTTCACCTTAAAATTAAACAAATTTAGCATGCATTATTAGATTTTGTATCAATAATAAAGTAATTTTATCAAATCAAAGATTTTTTAAAATTTCCTGTTCATATTTCTTTTGCAGTATCACAAGCACATTGTGAGGACCAAAAATGTATCTTAATGTTTTGCCTAAATGGGAGAGAATTACTTACTGGATTATCTTTATTACATCAATAGCTTATGGATTGTATAGACTTCATGTTGAAGGCGACAGTAAGAATTGCATTTCTCTATTACAAAGAACATCTTTCTACAAGTCTAGCCATAATAAGCAAATTAAAATGATCTCAGATTGAATTTCAGTTACTTGTGAGGAGTTGTTAGCCAGGCAGGATTTAGTCACCAAGATCAAAACTAAAATATCTCCTGATATTATAATTTGGCATTTGGTATAGATATATACACTCATCATAGAGACCAATAAAAAATTCTAAGTATAGTGGTAATATAAAAAATTCTAAGTATAGTGGTAATATTTTAGTTAAGAGACCTTAAGATCGAAATGTGATGGAAAAGAGTTTTGTTTGTGTGTGAGGCCAATTAATCAAGATGTAATTTTACCAGAAATATAAGTGTCATTAATTACCACAAACTTTTGATTAATTGAGCTTGAAGAGATGTTCTGAATAAGGCTATAAAAACTTATGTTCCGTTAGATAAAGATGATATACCTATGGAGCCTAGATTTTTAGTTGACAACCAAACATACTGACTCACAACCACCACTTTCTGATGTAATAATCTAAAATTCTATGTTCAAGTAAAGTTCCCCTTTCAGACCTTGCAATCTATTAGGCAGATGATGTAAAGATCATCTGTTTCTATGGCTGACAGTTAACGAGGATGATGTGTGGCCAGTACATTGACCAACCATCTTTACTTTCCCCAACTATTGTCATTTACCCATTACAGTTGGTTGACTCTGAGGGAGGGAGGGGGGTCATAAAAATCCCTAATTTCAAAATCCTAGTCTTCGCAAATTTGAACCTAAGACCCCCGTTGGTTTGGAAGCCAAGCGCTTTACTGATACTGGTCTAAGTTAAGTTCGTTAGTTATTCTATTTGCACAGTTGTGTTAATATGGATGTCATGTAGCCAGCAACCAAGTTCCTTTACTTTTCCTAGCAAACAGTTCTTACTCTTTAGAGCTGGTTTGACTCAGGGATGACTTAGAAGCACAATATACAAAATTCTAACTCACAAAAAAAAAAAAAAAAAAAAAAAAAAGAGATTCTCAGTTTGGAAGCTGAGGCACCAATATCCTATGCCAATGTCACTTAGTCTATTTGTTACTTTCTGTTTTTATGTTCAAAGAGTTCTCAAACAAACACATACACCAATGCCTGTTTGCTTTTGTCTATTTTCAGAGTATAAAGAAAGTTTCTATTATTTGGTGCCTGGATGGCCTTGGTTAAATAGAGAGCAGGTACATTTAATTTGCTCCATAGTCTGTTCTATCATGTAGCTACTTTTTTTTTTACAAAACTTATATCAACTCACTCTGTCTGTCTGGTAAAAAGTTTGTACATGTTTTTTCTCCAACACCCAATCTTGAATAAAACAGAAATTTTGCACAATTATTTCTTTTACCTGACAACACAAAAATTAATTGAAAAAAATAACCAAATAGTTAATTAACTATTGGTAATTAATTATTTTGTTTGGTATCTCAAACAAGGGAAAGAACAGATAAGCTGAATTAGCCCCCTTTATAGGTTGCCCCCCTCCCCCACCAAATTGAAACAAACAATATATTACTATAAAATCTTCTCTAGTCATAAGTTTCTCACTATCAGAGTGGTTAGCATGTTGGCCTAAGGAGGCGTGAGCCATGAGTTTGAATGCAGGTTGTTCCACCACCCCCACCCCTTTTTTAAAGGCTTTTAAAAACCAATTATGTTAAAATCCATCCAGATATCCCTTTCTCCCCTCCCCCTCCTTTTCCCAACTTGTCCAGATTTAAGTGACAGGATCATTGTAAAGCATGAAATCACGCTAAACAAAAACCTTTGGTAAAAATATTATTATTGGCTTAGATTTATTGTTGTTGGTCTAGATCTAATACTAATTTAATTAAATTAGACTTAGAGCCTCTAGCACTGTTCGGTGCATTGAGCGGCATGCTGTTTCCACAAAGATCTGTCATCACTGGCAATGTCTGAAGACTCTAGTTACATGACTGATCCAAATTAATTGATACCATTACACTTAATAAAAGCTTTTTTTTTGTTTATTAAATTTTTTAAAATGTTTTTCTTGTTCTTATGTTCTTCTTGTTTCATTTCCATGATGCAAAGTTTGAATCGTCTTCACTGATGCCCCCTTACAGGAGATTTTAATATTTGATCCCCCCACCCCCCAAAAGATATTTTTCAAACTTTAGGACAAATCATACATTTTGTTCATCAACATATATATATCTTGAGTCATCAGCTAGTAGCTCTACTAGTTGTATATCTTGAGTCATCAGCTAGTAGCTCTACTAGTTGTATATCTTGAGTCATCAGCTAGTAGCTCTACTAGTTGTATATCTTGAGTCATCAGATAGTAGCTCTACTAGTTGTATATCTTGAGTCATCAGCTAGTAGCTCTACTAGTTGTATATCTTGAGTCATCAGCTAGTAAGTATTTCTACTAGTTGTATATCTTGAGTCATCAGCTACTAGCTCTACTAGTTGTAAATCTTGAGTCATCAGCTAGTAGCTCTACTAGTTGTATATCTTGAGTCATCAGCTAGTAAGTATTTCTACTAGTTGTATATCTTGAGTCATCAGCTAGTAGCTCTACTAGTTGTATATCTTGAGTCATCAGCTAGTAGCGCTACTAGTTGTATATCTTGAGTCATCAGCTAGTAGCGCTACTAGTTGTATATCTTGAGTCATCAGCTAGTAAGTATTTCTACTAGTTGTATATCTTGAGTCATCAGCTAGTAGCTCTACTAGTTGTATATCTTGAGTCATCAGCTAATAGCTCCACTAATTGTATATCTTAAGTCTTATCAGTCTGCTGCAATTTTTTAATTAAAAATAAAACTGTTAGAAATTACTTCAAAATGTTTATGATAATAAAGTATTTAGGCTGTTTTGAACCTAACAAAATTATTTTTTTTGACATCATCATTTATGCTATTAATTGCTGATCATGACACAAATAACTATTTACCTAGTTACCCATCCTAATTCTTTTTCACAGTTTTATAGATTTTTGTAACAGTTCCGGATTATTACCATTATCACAAAAATATAATAAATAATTTAAATATTTATTAACTTTATTTTTTTTTGTAGGATATTTCAGACTCAGAATTTAGTTTGTATCGAGATGAAATCCAACTGTTGATACTTGTCAATACGATTCACATCATTCTGTCTCAGATGTGCTATTTTCTATCTGTTCAAGTGAAGGTTAGAATTTTTTGTTCACAATGCTGAATATTTAGTTTGTATTATATAATTATTTCTGTCACCTGATGCACATCCCTTGCCACAGTGTGACAGCTTGTGTGCCTCAATGTCCCTCAGAGCTATACCAGCAGGAGCTCATCACGCCTGGCAGGTACTTCCAAGCCAGACAGGTCTGTTAGGAAAGAGGACAGACAAAAGGTGCATCAAAATAGGCTAACAACCTGTCCATGGAAAAAAAATACTGCTACAGAAACTATAGCATAAACACAAACACTAATCATAGAGGGAAGTAGAGCTCCACAAAGGAGACTTAAGAAGCTGTGCAGGGAAAGTTGAACGAATCCTGTAAGGCTGACTACTCTAGTTAAAATAATGAAAAAGAAACACTTTCTTAGACTAGATGCAGAGAGGACAGGAAAGAGCTGGGAAGCCATTAAAAAAACTAGCTAGAGACCATGGCATGTTTTTACTGAGGCCCTATGTTCCATGAGGAACGCAAAGGAAAGATGATGATGATATAAGTATTTATTCAGCAGATGAATACACGCTGAAAACCCTTTCAGTTCATTTATTCTTGTTAGATTGTACACTATACTTCATTAGCCAACTCTGATCTGCATCCAGGATTTACATTTGTATGATCATTGTTGCCTTAGTGTGCATTCTTTCATTGTGCACATCAATCTATGAGAAGAGTTTAAAACCAGCATGTCAAGGAGGCTAGCTGAGAACATCTTGGATCACATTTCTGTTGTATCGGGGCTGCAAACTAATAAACAAAATTTTCAAAAAGAAGGGTGTAGAGGTGTGAATACATTTTTGGCAGAATTTTAAAAAAAACATCTGGAGGATATTGAAAATTTCTAGCCCAATAATCAGTAATATGGTTTAGTCACCAAATAGCAATGTCAAAGAATCAATCAATCATAAAAGCACTTTTAGATGCCCTGGATAAAGTCTTGCATCACTGCTGTATTAAGTTGCATTGGTACTCTGTAAGAACAGGTCATTTTTTTATCCACTTTGGCAGGTAAAAAATGTATTTTATATTTTTAAAAATATGATAACTCTTTTGTATTGATATTTATGAATAATTTAAAGGCTTAACTAGTTATCAAAGAATTATTGCAGTCGTTTAGTCAGTAAATTTTTAAAAATGACTTGCAACTACAAGACACGAAAATTAAGTCACACTGACATATACAAAATTATGATCATATGTAATTGATACTTGATGTTGATCAGTTAAAATATGCACTGATCTTTACAGAAGCAGTGTTTTAAAAATTGCTACCTTTTTCTTCCAGGTTCGAATTTGCATCCTAAGTGTTTATGATATTCTAGTTATCAATTATTTTTTTGGTGTGAGACCATTTCTTTTATTATTGGCCAAATGCATCCTCATGTACAGTATATCAAGATTGGGTCACATCAGATTAGTTTGGCTGGCATTTCTGGCTTTAATGCTCAGTGATATCAGCTCTTTAACTTCCTATTATAAGGTTTGAATTGATGTCTTACTTTTTTCATAGTTACCATGAAACTATTAGAAGTTAATTTTGTAGACATAAGGCAGATTAAGCAGTGTTGATAGTTTGTGTGCTTTGTTGTTAGTCGTATTGAGTTTATTTCTAACACAATAACCAACCATCTCCTATTTACACAACAGATGTTAGATATTTGAAAAGAAGTATTAAATGGGATGTATAGAGTCTTTGTTTGGCTTGATCAATACTTAAGCCTGAGGCACTGAACTTAACCAACAAGTCAGTCTTTTGTCCTCATAATGTTTTAAGTTTAGGGAAGAAGGTTGGTAACATTTGGCTGCTAATGCAAAGGTCTCGATTTGGAATGGATGTTCATGATAAGACCAATCTGTAATGAATTTTTTTTACTCAGGAGTTGACTAAACACTATTGGTTAGGTTAAAATACAAATTTAGTGAAATGTAATTTCAGAAGAATGTTGCCCTTGCTTTATAATTTACTTTTAATCCATGAGCCACAGAGAACTACTGGGTTAGCTCTATACTTAAATTACCTAATTCAGAAGCATTGTTCATTCCAAATGTAGTAACATCTTTAGTTCAGCTTTCTTTATTCTCCCACTAAGGCAAGTGCCTATATGTTAGACTCTCAGTCATGAAATGGTCAATCATATATTAGCTCTCTTAACTCTTTCAACAACGCCTTAAACATGAATGCAATATAGAATGTTTTAGTTTAGACAGACAAAATCAAATGTAACCCATTAGAATATGTTCACTTTTGATGTCATCAGAATACATGAAGTTGTAGTCACTTTTACTCTTTTATTATAAAGTTGTTTTTTTACTTGCATTAATTAAGTTACAAATATATTGAAATATGTTTATTTAAGTGGCAGCTGAACTCAGTGTCTTTTGTTTACATTTTTGGAACGCTGGGATTTTCTAATTAGTATTTATGAGACATCTTTGAATGAATGTTGTGGAGAATGGATGTGGTTGTTTGTTTTGCTTACCACCTACCATTGTTCATAGGTACTATTATTGGTCTCTTAGTTCAAATTTAATTGAGAAAACTCTAGAATGTCTTGAATCATTTTTTTTTAAATTCTAATTTTTACTTTTAATTACAGTGGAAGTATCTCGACAAAAGTTCCATATATCCTTACACAATAGCCAGTGGATTCTTTGAACTTAGTCTGCTCAGCTTTGCTTTGGACAAAATACATTGGAGAACTACTCATCACCCGAGAAACAATGTCACTTCAGACAATTTACAAACTCAGGAGTTGTCATCGGGAGTTGGTAATGATGAAGAAGGAGAACCAAATTTTTTGGACCTTGTATTCTATGTGTTTCATTTGCCCAAGTTTAACCATGGGCCATTTTACCCATTTAAGAAGTTTCATTTTGAAGTCATGTCTTGTTTCAAGGCAGCAACATATACTGTGAATATTTGGGACATAGTCCAGAAGCTGATTAGATTCATGTTGTGGGGTATATTTGTAGAGTTTCAGTTTCACTACTTTTACTACAGTCAACTGGGATTTTCAGAAGATATTCTGGAACAAATGTCCTTGCCAGCTGTCATGGCAGCAGGATACTGGCAAGGCCAAATGTTTATGGTAAAATATGTATGCTACTATGGTATCAGTGGCCAACTTCTAAGATTTGATGGGGTTATTCCTTTTTCCAACCCTAGGTGCATTAGTTGGGTTTATTCATACACTGATATGTGGAGATATTTTGATGTTGGACTGTATGAGTTTGTAAAAATGTATATATACATACCAATAGGAGGGTCCAAGTCTGGCTACGCTGGACAATTAGTTTCTTCGGCTATATCCTTTTTCTTTATATTCATGTGGCATGGATTCTACTTAAACCTGTTTTACTGGTGTCTTGGAAACTTTATAACTGTCTCACTGGAAAGACTTGGACAGGAATTCATGAAACATTCTGCATTAGGCATTCAATTAGTAAGTTTTTTTGGTTAAATCTAAATAAATATTGAAATGTTTTACTGGGAATAGCTTAACCCTGCATTATTGAGAGATATGGCAAGTTTTATTTTTTTTATTTTGCTTAGAAAAAGTCTTATTGTATGTCTTTTCTATTTCAAAGCAAAGTAAGCTTAGTCCAGCCTGGCAACTTAGGCTTCATGCGATTGTATTGGCTCCAGTGTATGTTGTGTCCTGTTGGGGAATTTTCTTCTTCTTTTTTGATATTGATGTGACTTTGGTGATTATCAAGAAAATGACAGGTATTTATTTATATCTTTTTAAAACAAAAATCAAAATTATTCCCTTAAATACACAGAATGTGTGAAGTGTTCTGTTGAGGAAAAAGTTTTGGAATTACTGTTCTAGACTATAAGTAAAAATATCTCTTTCAGCTCTTGTGCTCTATAAGGGCTTGTTTCTATGCCCTACTGTTAACTAGGGTGTCATGTGGCCAGCACAATAACCACCTTCCTTCCCCAATGTATGTCAGATACCCATTAAAGTTGGGCCGACAAAGGGATGCCCTTAAAAATCCTGAAGTTATACTTCCAGTCTTCAGGAGGATTTGAATTCAAGACTCTTCCATTTGGAAGCCTAACACTTTACCACTCTGCCGCCATGGCTCACATATTAGACCATATTAAAAAGAGATTGCACAGTCAATAGTGCAATCTAATCTGGTACAATATGTAAAACTCTTACAGTACTCCATTATATTATATCATTTCCACTTACCTATACATTATCTGCGCATTCTAAGTCGTCAATTATTATTTTCTATAAATATTTTAAAGTATTGTATTTTTTACTTGTTTATCAAATTTTCCTTCATTTGGTTTTTGTTTAGAAGTTTTCAAGTCTATAGAATATTCTTTAGAAATATTCTTCAGAACTTTAGAACACAATGTTTTTTTTGAGATTTAAAAAACTTCTTTCACTTTCAGCATCATGGCTGAACATGTTTTTAGAAATGGTAGTGATAACGTCAGCAATGCATAATGCTCTTGACATCAGCATGAGAAAGCAAGCAGAGAAAGAAATACAGAGGTATGTTGCTATTTCTTTCTTTCATTTAAATAACTAGATACTGACAATTTATTATCAATAGTCTGAATTAGGTACCATTTGTACAAATAAAAAAATTCAATTTGACCTTCTATTCACAATCCAAATCCACATCCTTATTGAAAAAATAAAAGCAATGTCGATAAGTCCACATAGAAGTCTATGGGCTAATGAATTCTTGACACTGAGACCTCAGAGAGTAAGGGTGAACAGCACAGTATCTAACGCATGTATTGTTTATACAGGAGTACACTAACTGCTCACAGTAAAGGGAGACATTTTTCCTAGTACCCTCAATCTTTGTTGTCCTTATCTTTTGTGGTGATGTTATCTGTGGCTTCAATTGTAATTTACTGCAGTAGTGAAAGCTGAAATCATCTGTGGTCGTATTTTATAGATCAATACATTTTTCTTTTGCATTTATTGAGTACTTTATCTAACCCTAACCCTTGAAAGTCTATGAGTATATTTTACTACATCATAAATAAATCTTGAATTTTCATGACATCTACATTTAAATCTTTGAAGTAAATATAACCGTTGGTAGACACCCAAAACCATTGTTACTTCTTGTATAGTTTTAACAACTATTCTTTTTCAGAGTTGATTGAAAGTTTTGACACTAAGCACTCAACATTATACAATTCAATTACCTTACATCCACAAATAGGACATCACTGCATCTCTCGCATGGCGGATTGTTTTCATTTCTTGTTGAAAAAAAAGTCTACTACTACACAACCAAAGGTCAAAGCAGAAAATGCTAACACAAAGAATTCTTTTTTTCAACTGTAGTTAGTGTATTTCCAAAGAATCCTGGAACTAAAACAGCAAGAAAATACTTTTTGATACCCTTGTCCTTCTTTCAAATCAATCTTTAAAACTATTGAAATGTAGGACATTATTTAGTCTGTTTTATGGATAAAATGATAGACTCTTGTGTATTTATGTTTATTTTATTGTTTGAAACCTGAATCAAATGGAATATGGATAAGCTTTTTTTTTTCATGTGCATTTGTTAACTGTTTCCTATTTATATTTTGTTGATGTATTTAATTCAAACAAACAAACAAAGATTTTGCATCATCAATTAGTTATACAGACTTTTAAAAAATGTATTGTATGAAACTTGTTCTTTGAGAAAAAAAAATCATATTTTGTACAGATTTTGTTGAATGCTATTTGTAGGCAAAATAATTCTGATCTGAGGGCAACTTGGACATTTGTTTCTTGTATGCTAGTGTTTAGAGAACTTCTTAGTAGCAGCTTGTTTATTTGGCTGCTTGAAGTCAGGAAGATAGGACAGGAATTGCAAGAGATCTAGTATCTAGTAAGTTTTCTATTCTTTTATGCCTTGTGGGGAAACAAATTTAATCTGGCTTTCAAATAAAAAGTTATTCATTTTGTATTTGATTTGTAGAAAATTTGCTAAATACCTGGGAATGGAAAATTCTTAGAAAAATGGTTTCAGCTAATGAGTATGCAAGATGAAAATGGATGGAGTAGATTGCCTTTAAAAGTGTCAAAAAATAGAGTGCTTGATGCTTTAAAGGCAGATGACCTAATGTCAGAACAGTAGAAAGATGACTTGATGCTGTAAAGGCAGAAGTTCCAACATGGATATGAAAAGCTCAGGAAAGATCTGAATGTGAAGTTGTCTTAAAGGGACATTCATGAAATGTAGTGCATTGAACTGACATAGAGATATTTGACTTTGAACTGACATAAAGATTTGACTTTGAACTGACAGAGATATTTGACATTGAACTGACATAAAGCTATTTGACATTAAAATGACATAAAGATTTGACTTTGAACTGACATAAAGATTTGACTTTGAACTGACATATAGATATTTGACATTGAATCCATCCATCCAGTGGCACTCCACCCCTGACCTGTATCTCTATATTCTGAGCATTAAGTCTCTATATTTGTCATCTATCTTTGGAGTTTTCTGCTGCACTACTTTTCCATATTTCCTTTCAAGATGACCTGCCCATCATAAGCTGCTCTTTTTATGTCTGTGACTAGAGATGGATCCTCTTATAATATATAGTAATAAAATAATATAGTCTACTGGTTTGTGGGTATCCATCATCCAGTGTCATAAGTAGCATATCCATGGGGTGCAAAAGTAGGTATTCAGTGATACAAAAAAAAAATAGAATGCTTATTTACTGGTATTCCATTAGTTCCATTTCACAAAGTATTTTTCTTCCAAAGCATTTATGTTTTTCCATTTTTTTTAAAATTGGTCTCAGTTCTCATCAGATGACTACAAGTCGTACGATAGTTTTGTAGTCAATTTTAATTTCCTTGAGATATGCTTTGCTTTAAATAATGTGTTGAGCTGCCATTCTTGCCTTTACTTCTGTCACTGAGTCTTTTTTATATTTAAAATTTAAATTTTCTACTTTTTCTCTAACAATTGGTTATTAATTATGGATTTGTTTTAATCTCCTGCATTCTAACATATCATCTTTGATTATCTTGCATCTAGTTATCAAGAAGTTTTCTCATTTTTTTAAAGCTGTTGATTAATGTCCAGCAACAGGGTCTGTAACTCTAATTGAAACGTGAATTCTGCATAACATTCTCTAATGTCAGTCTGAAAGTCCTACTCCACATCTGACACTAATTTACTTTGAGCTAAAAATCAGTTTTGTGGATTTCATTCAAAACTATTGTTTCTCATCACATTGGAATTTTAGGGGAGGTACACTTTTTTTTTTCTGACATTTTTTGTAGTTTCATCCAGCATTTATCTAAATACCAGATGATCCATTGCATCCTGTTGGCGTTTTAAAGTTTAATTAATAATATACTCATAACTATACAATTATATCATGCATATTATCCTATGTTATTGGCAACCTTCAGTTTTTATAACATCTGTGGCTCTTCTTCTGGATTAAAGGTCTAAGCTTCCACTAAGATACCTGGACATTAGTTATGACCAAAATCATTTTCATATGGTACAGCAGTTCCCTCTTCACCATAGAGCTGTAAGAACTAAAGAAACTGTAAAGATAGATACGGTTCAAAGTCAGAAGCATTGAATCTCTACTAGAATGTAGCTCTGTATTCTACAAGCTGTCACTAGCTCTTGGTTTTTCCTCAGGATTTACTCCCAAAGCTTTTCTCATGTTGGGATTGAGCTGCAAAACTGTGGAGTTTATTTAGTGTCTGAATCAAATTGTTTTAATATTTATTATATTTTTATATATGTATATAAATGCATTATCTTCTATATAGTGGGGGTGAATTTAACAATTGTATTTAACATGGCTTACTTTATTATTTGCATTTAAACTTGTATGGCCAATGCATTTTGATATATATATTTTTAGAATGTGTTTATCATCAATGATCTGGTATATTTTTATTAACAACTTCCTGGTCTAACATTAAAATTTTACTTTTTCATTTTGTTTCTTGTCTTGCTTTTTATTGTCTTCAAATTTGACACTAAGATTTTTCTTCAAGTTCTAGAGAGATCACTATTACATCCTGTGGCTCAAATGAAGTGGATAGAAAACGATGTAAACAATTAAATAAACCAAAATAGATCCTAACAAGATATTTGCTAATAACCAGCAGGGTTTGATATTACTGGCTCAAACTCTATACAAATCCTGAAAATGTGGACTCTATTATACATTAGCCATCTGATCTGAAAATAGATTTGTTTTCATCATTTTAAATAGTGCTAAAATGAGAGAATCACTTTTCCACATATTATGGAAAAAGGTGAGACAAATCTGCTTGGCATTCTGAAGGGAAGGGGTACCTACAGAGCACTAACTTGCTAGTAAATTCATACCCAGCCCAATGTATTCTATGTATAAATATAGATTTAATCACTGTAACAATAATCTACTATACAATATTATTTTAAAATGTGTCTCTAACATTAAACTGATACACTTCAGTTACTGAAAGAAAAAGGATACAAACAACCAAATTTTGTTTTATACACATTTATTTCAAACATTATATCATAAAACATCCATATCATCAATTTTAGCATCTGCTGCTAAGTTTTGCATATCTTTTTTACTTGTTTTGTTTTCCAATAATTTCCTGACTGCTTCATAATTTCTTTTTGACTGAAACAGAAATGTTTATAAGATAAGATACCAATTCAGTCTATAGAGAATTAAGTAATGAAACACAAAACTGTCAAACTTAAAAGAACTGCTTAGAGAAATCTGAACTTTAAAGAACTACACACATTTATACAATCAACTCCCTATGTTCATTTCAAACAAGATACCCTTTGAAAAAACTGATCTAAGGTTGGACTATAAGAATTTATAGAGAAAGGAATATTTCAATTGTTTAAATTTTAAAAGCAAAATTAGATGCCTGTAAGTTATTAAATAAGGTCTCTGAACTATATAAAACTTTTGTTAGAGGTAAAACTTCTAATTGAAACTTGTTTACTTCTTGAATATTTGCAGGCAATTAGTAAAATAAAGCTGCCTGCTCATAACATGAATAATTGTCTAATTAATAAGACCAATTAAATTTCAAATACTAACCTCTGCATCAACTGATTGTCTAACACTCTGGAAGGCAACTTCAAAATGTGAGTTATTGACCACTGGCTGGACCAGGTCACTACTAGTTTCTGTTGATTCAATAATCTCTTCCAGGCAAGCCTCCCTGGCAACTTGTACAAGGTTACCAAGGTCAGCACCACTGAAATTCACAGAAATGAGTAATACATACACACCATAAAGTACTAACAGTATACATACACACCATAAAGTACTAACAGTATACATACACACCATAAAGGATGAAGCCTACTAAAATTGCTTGTTTAATATGCTTTTGTGTTCATTACTTACGAGAATCCTTCACATCTTTTATCTCTTCCAATTCTGTCTAAACTAACATCACTTGCTAAATTTGGTCTTGTACCATTCTAAAATAAAACCATAGAAAATGTTGGTTATCTAAAGTGCAACCATTAGACTTAATTCCTAAACTGCACCCAAAGTATTTTTGTTTTAGTTTGATATTGAAATATTTAATGTTCTTTAACCAATGAATTAATTTACCTTTGTAAGTGCTTTCAAGATCTCCACTCTACCTTCAGCAGTAGGGAGACCTACGTAGATTATTTTGTCCATACGTCCAGGTCTGAGGAAGGCTTTGTCTAGTCGATCTGAGAATCAACAGATGTTAATTTAATAATCATTGTAAAAACTTTATTTGCAATAAATGCAATCCAAAATGAACCATCTTCTGGTTAATTAAAAGTTGAAATCATCAAATATTAATATCAGTACTCTGTATAGAAGAAAAAGTAATTAACAAACTGTGAAGAAACTTAAAAGCAAATAAAGCATCGTGTCACTATGGCAACCCAATTTAATCAAGAGAGAGAGTACTCTGAGACTGGAAATAGTGTTGATTGTTTTTACTATTCTAAGATGTCTAATGATCAAAACAGTTCATATATCCAGATTGATTATCAAGTATATATCTGCATTCACAGATGATACAACAAGAGCTCACCTAGTCTGTTGGTGGCAGCAATGACATACACTTCTGTCCTTTGCTCTAGGCCAGACATTTCCAGGAGAAGTTGATTGGTCACACGACTGGTTGAATTCTCCTGTCAACACACATGGAAATTGTAGAAAATAAAAAACTAAGAGAAAAAAATCAACTGATTGTGTGGCCATCTCTCCAAACCATTTGGTATCCACAAGCATGAAGCTTTTTATCCTTTAAAAAACTCCCTCTGTTAATGGAATTAGTGACCATGAAAAATCAAGGCAGTTTACTGTTCATATATTCATATCACAGTTATCTAGTTTGTGAATGAAAGGGAAAGCAGTGACAAAGTTTAGTCCAGGGAACAAGACTATAACATTATCATTCATTATTATGGTAACACCATAAGATTAACAATAAATATGTCTTGAATTTAAACTAAAGAAATGAGATGTACATTTAAAAATTAGAGCTTTATGTTTCCCCATATACCTTTAAAAGTGCTAACTGACCTCTGACCCAGAAGATCTTCGAGGGCAAATGGAATCAATTTCATCAAAAAAAATCACACAAGGGGCCAGGCTGCTTGCTTTTTTAAATAAATCACGAACATTTTTTTCACTTTCACCAACATACTGAAGAAAAATAGAGACTCATTAGTTTTTTGCAATACAATAAGATATGGTTAATATACATCTATGTATAGATTAAATGCATGAGATACTGTATTATTTATATGTATTTAAGAATAGATTTAAGTGTAGCATTTAAGTTAAGGCGCAACAGAGGTTGAATAGAAGCTATTGAGGACGACCATCCAAATAAACTACTAACACAGAGAAATAAGAAAAAAAGCAAAGAACTCTGATCCAACTTACTGACGAACTAGCCCTAAAACACAATCTACCCAATAACAGAGAAAAAATTACCAGATTCTCAAACATAACTCCTGGGCTTAACTACTAACAACCAACCATTGAAACACATTTGATAAATAACACTCTAACAAAAGAATCAAATCCACTGGAGCTCACAGTAAGCACGCTCGAAACAATTGAAAGCAATCCAAAAACAGCCATACATATTATACACACCGACGGATCAGCCTTCAAAGCCACCATCAAAGCTGGTCTTGGTGCCTTCCAGGTCTTCCCCAAAAATAAACACTTTGAAATAAGTACACCCTGTGGCGACTATTGGTCAAATTTCCAAGCTGAAATTGAGGCAATTACCATAGCTTTGTAGACAGTCGAAAACAATTATATGAAAAAAACAATCACCATCAGATATTGTTGTCTTTACAGACTCCCAATCCACTCTTTAAGCACTTAACAGCAGCACCTCAAAAAGCCCAAGAGAGTTGATAACACTTATAGTGTTAATACACAAGATGATGACAATTACACATCATCATCACATTACAGTGGATCCCTGGACACATTGGCGTCATGGGAAATGAAAGGGCAGATAAGCTTTCAAAGGCAGGATCATCTATGGAACAACCAGATAGACCTGTTAACTACCTCACCCTAAGGTCAATGTTAATCAACAACCACAAAGAGGAGTGGCTCAACCAATGGGCAACAGGAAACACAGGCAGAGCCATGTAGAAAGAAATGAACATGTCTAACAAACTGGACAGTATTAACTTCCTCACCCCGCAAAGAGCAATCTACAATCTTCCAACGAAGGACAGGACACACACCTCTGTTAAATTTCCATCTCAATAAAATAAATCCCACACAACTCCCCCTTTGTAGACACTGCGCCCACCCTTATGAAACCGTAAACCATATCCTTTTTGCATGCCCCTTCCTAATCTACCTTAGGCAGACCCTACTACCACTCCAGCCCAACATTACCAACACCCTGTATGGCAGTGCTGAACAACTGAAGAAAACAGAACAATATTTTTCCTTGGCACAGTCTGCAAAAGAGCTGACACCTCAGCTGGCTAGAAGAAGAAGTAGCATACTGATTTAGATGAAACTACTACTGAAGTGACATTTAACACAACAATGATGCATGCAATAGGTAAACATTTCAAATATAACTACAGTCAATCTTTATTCTACCAATAAACTCCAGGGTTCTTTTAAGCCAATCTTTGCACTGAGCCAAGTAAGTTGGCGTCCTTATATCAGGTGCTTAACATTTTAAATCTGAACAATCATCTAAAATATGAAACATGATTGAACATATTATTTCACATAATAATTAAAGACTTTTAAAAATATTTAATTAAAAAAAAAAGAAATTCAATGTTTAAACAAAAATAATCATATGGGCTGAGTATAATACTATGTTAATTCTATTACTTTGATAATGTTCTATTATTTTGTTAACATTCTATTACTTTGTTAACATTCTATTACTTACTTTGTTTAACAATTCAGCACCTTTGATGTAAAGGAAATTGATGCCTGCCTCATTAGCAACAGCCTGCAGAACACAAAATGCAATTATAAACTCTTGACTTGTAACATTTATTCAGTCACAGTACAAACACAATAGTAACTGCATCGCATTGACACTAGACAAACAAATTTGAGGAGATTACCCTCGCCACAGAGGTTTTCCCACAGCCAGGTGGTCCAACCAATAAGACTCCTGCTGCTGAGGTCATGCCAATAGCCTGATACAAGGCTGGTCGCTTGGTTCTTTCCTAATGGAGAAACAAAAAGTTTTAAATAGCCAAACTTTCAAAATAAAAGAATAAAGAATCAATAACAATTTAATCATTTCAATACTACGTCATTAACTTTTTAACTTGAGTAACCATGTGATGCAGTCAGATCAATGGAAAGCCAAGCTAAGTTTTTAAGTCCAGATAAAAACCAACTGACCATAATACACAGGTTCAGTTTTTTTCTAATGCTGTCTAGACCACCAATGTCATCCCATGTAGTGTTAGGTACTAAGATCACATCTTCCTGCTTGGCTGTAGGTTTCACTTCTGTCATAGCTTTCTGTTCAAAACAAAGACATTTTTTTTAACAAAATAATTTCATGATTTGTTTGCCATTACGACTTGAGAGTTAACCTTAAAGGGAAAAGCTTTCCGATTAAAATACAAATACTAGGGTATAATATATAAGTCACAATAGTGTTTATGGTCTAACAGGTTGAAAATGTTCTACCTGAAAGTCAGACTTGAGAAGTTTCACTTGAAATTGATCGATTTCTTCTGGTGTAAACACAACTTTGAGTCTTGGCGAATCTGAAAATATTCAGCTGGATGTTTAGAGGACTACAATAGATGACCACAATGGATGACTGGTACTCAGTTTATCATCAGAGTAATAGGGTTAGATTTCAACTTTCTTAATGTTTTTTTTTTGTTGGTTACAACATAAACATAGGCTTATATCATTCTCTTCATGGCTCAAAAGTTTGGACAAGAAGTAAAGGAAAGATCACTCTTTTATTTCTGCAAGTCAGACTAGAGTTACCCCACATAACTTTAGCAGTGAAAAAAAAAGAGAGTGGGGGAGAACAAGTAATCTACTCTGTTGTTGTTGGCCTCCTTCAGTAGTAGAATGACTATGGTTCATCTCGCACACTTCCTCATGTGGCTGTGGAGCCCTATTCCTGTCCACAAATATCGCAGGTTAAGGTGGCTTTTGCTTCGGGGGTAGAGGAGCTGGCCATTTTTCGCATTGTACGTTTATCTTCCTGAGCTGAGACCCATGTTCTTTCACTGTCCATAGCTTTCTTGGTCACTGTCTCTCTCCATATGTCATTTTGGGTGTATTTCAATATGGAAAACGCCAATCCTACACATGATAAAAAAAAAACCGGCATTATGCATTACCCGTTATTGTTGAATGGCGTTTTCCAATTTTCATCTATATCTTTCAGGAGATTTGTATGAGTTTTCAAAAGATTTTTAATACTTTCCGGAGATTTCCATGACCTTTTCTTTTGTATGTTTTGCAAATTTAGGAGATTTCCAGAAGCTCCTGGTAAATCAGGCGGCCGCGGGAAATCTGTCATCTATATATATAATTCTCTCATGACTCAAGAGTTTGGACACCAAGTAATGGAAAGATCAATTTATTATTTCTCCAAGTCAGACGGACTAGAGTTACCCCACGTAATTTTAGAGGCAAAAAAAAAGAGGGGAGCGGGGGGGGGGGGGGGGGGGAGAACAAGTAGTATTTACCCGTCACTAAGTAGCAGACCAGGACTTAACCATTATGACCAAGAAGTCATGGAAAGAGAACAAGTAATCTACTCTGTATTCACCCGTCACTAAATAGCAGGGCTGGACTTAACCTATGAGGGCCCAATGCGAAACGGATTTCGCGGGGCCCAGTTTGGGTAGGGATATGGATAATAAGTGAAAATGAAGAGTTTGTATTAGAAAATACATTAGTCTTTGCATTTTATTCATTCTTTACTACGCACAGAATTACTACATGAGCCTCGCGAGTAGCGAAGTCATACAGTATATCATAAGAATTCTGCTTCCTATATGGATCATGCTCAATTGCAAGAATTACCAAATGTTTCAATCTATCTTCGAGAATTGTTGACTTCAAGTAATTCTTCATTAGTTTGAGTGAGAGAAGCTCCTTTCACTAGATTCCACAATTACGGGTATTGCAAAATGCTGTTTTTTTATCGCGCATAGGATTGGCGTTTTCCATATTGAATGACACCCCTAAATGACAATTTTTGTCTATATGTTTTAGAAGATTTGTACGAGTTTTCAAAAGATTTTAATAATTCCCGGATATTTCCAGAACCTTTTTGTATATTTTGCAATTTCAGGAGATTTCCAGGAGCTCCTGGTAAATCGACAGGAGGCCTCGGGAAATTTGACAAGCAGGTTTATATTTCAGCTCAGGTTAAAGATTTTTTTTTTATGGTTGGATGAAAAAGAAAAGCTAAGGGTAAACTGCTGAACATGAAAACTAATACCCTCACTAAATGACTCAGAAAATTTTAAAGGCCACATATTTATGCTATAAAACTTTAATTTAAGTTTTGCTTGTAACATTTTATAATATCTTAGTAACTGCATTGTTTGCAAAGATGTGTTCTTTTAAAGGTTGATAGCTTTTTAACACAATTTAAGAAAATATGTACCATTAAAATTTTAAATTACCATTTTTTTCTAGTTCATTTGATTTAAAATTAATTTAACTACTATTATTTAATAATTCATTAAGGTATAGAATTTAAGTTACTTGGGGGGAAAAAAACAAAACAAAAAAAAAATTTCAAAAGTAATGTTGTCAACTTTTTTCATTTTCAAGCAGTTACTCTGATGACCTTACAACCCAATGGATCAAATATTTATTCCAGGTACTACTAACAACAACTAACAAGAAAAAAAAAACAATCTGTTTGCATATCTTAATAAAAAACAACAGTAACAAACAACCAACCTTCATGGACTGGCTTCAAATTCTTGTTATTTCTCTTGCACTCACAGATGATTCTGTGTAGGGCGCAAGCATTGGTGATTGAGATTAAAGTCTTCAGATCAGAGCCCACATATCCAGGCGTTAGGTCAGCTATTTCTGACAGGGAAACATTAGGCCCTAGCTGGACATCTTTACACAAGGCTTCCAGGATGCTTGGAAAAACAAATCAACCCCATAATTTATAAAGTCAATTGCATGTACTATTACTGTTCAAATGGAAGGTTTTTTCAGGTCTAGGGCTCTACAGACACAAGAAGTAGTGTTGCGTAAGATAGAGCTTAGCCATTCTACAATACAGAAAAGTATTAAAAGGTAGAATTTCTCGGTGACTGGTCACTTTATCCCAAATTAAATCTTTGTTATTATTCATTGTTTAATTGTGCTATTAAGGCTTTGATTTTAAGCCCTCATTTTATCTAATATTTAAATATGATTGGGAGGTGCTGTGGCTGAGCAGTAAAAAGCTTGGCTTAGGAACCGAGGTCTCGGATTCAAATCCTGGTGAAGACTAGAATTTTTAACTTCGGAATATTTGGGCGCCACCCAGCTCTAATGGGTACCCGACAATAGTTGGCGAAAAATAAAGGCAGTTGGTCATTATGATGCCAAACGACACTCTTGTTAACCATGGGCCACAGAAACAAATGACCTTTACATGACATGACATAATGATCAAAAGGCAAGGCGTGGTGGAAGTAGTGGAAATCTTTTGAGAGATGAGAATGATCTTAACAGAGATGAGAACGATTAGAATAATTATGACCATGCAGCTGATAACTTATCATCAAAGGCCAAGGTGTGGTGGAAATAGCGGAAACCATTTAAGAGATGAGAATGATTATAATACTTATGATCATGCTGCTGATAACTCCTGACGACCATCTTTCACTTTATTATATTTTTTCAATCGCTCTTTCTTAAAAAATGGGTTCGTCATTTTTAGCCTTGAAATAAGGTTTTATTTCTTTCTAATAAAGGCTGACTTCATCCATCCTCAGGATATCATGTGGCCTATATAAGTTTTGCTTTTATTTCTTTTAAACATTACAGTTGTAAATTGTGTTATAGGCAAAGAGAACTACATTATTCAGCAATATGAATCAATGGATGGTCTTCTGTACTTACAATCAATAGCCTATCTTTTTTTACATGACCTCTATATTTATATATGTTAAATGTTTAAAGTTTTTAATAGCATTTAATTTTATTCTTAACTAATGTGTCACATGTTTTGTGTAAATAAAAATGAATATATTAAATATTGCTTATTTCATGATTTTTACAATGACTATTTGCTAGATAAAATGATCAGATGGTGAAAAGAACAGAGGATGAAGTGAACAGGGATGAGATGACCAGGAATCGAATTTCTCAACCTTATGACAATTGTAGATCATTTGTACACTAAGTGACCAAATGAACCAAAATAAACAATTTTTCATATAACAAACTAATTGAACTTTATGACCCAAAATATATAGATTTTATCAACCTAAAACTGCCCACTTACCTTTTTCTTGCATCTCTGTTGGGGAATCTCATCACATACTCTATATCAAATCTCCCAGTTCTTCTGAAAGCTTCATCCAAATTATTGGGTCTGTTGGTAGCACATATTAACAACACTGATAAATTTTTGGACCGAAGTTCTAAAACATGGAAAAAAAAAAAAAACAAGAGAAAAAATAAATATATTTATGACTAAGTCCAAAAACAGTACATAGCTCTATACTAGAAAGTCACATGATATAAAAGAAATAGAGCCTATATAGTTTTTCATTGAAATATATTAAAATTAGCTAAAGATTAAAAAAAAAAGCATGCTTTTAACATACAGTGTGTAACACAGTCTTAACACTATAGGATTTTGTTAGTCTAGGAATTCACTCAATATAATTTTTTCCATACCAAATGAAACATAAAAGACTTTTTGAAAGTACGCTGCACAATTATGTTTTAATATTTTAATCTCTTTTAGTGTTGACAAATTGTCCTGCCATTCATCATCATCACATTTATTACATTATTAAATATTTTCCTTTTTACACTTTAAATTGTAATGGGGGGAAATGTATTCACATTTATCCTTGATCAGAACCAGTCAATGTATTATATACAACTAATAACATAACAGGCAAAATAATCCAATGCTACAGAACAGTTACCATCCATGCTGTTGGACAGCTGCGTCACCAGCCTACTTTCCATTCCTTTTGTTGCATTTTCTCTTTTGCTAGCAATCGCATCAACATCATCAATTAATAAAATACAAGGCGCTGATTCCTGCAATTGATCACACAAATGAAGTTCATATATTAAGTAAAAAAAAATTTAAAAATCAATGTACAAATAAATGTTTAGTCTACTTTTTACAAGATGAACTGGTACCATGTCTTTTTATTCAAGGCTTAAATATTTATAGCAAATGTAGTGCATTTATCACAAAACAAAAATCTCTAATTTAAAAAGGAAATGTTTCTTTTTAACTAGTGAAGTTGATTGAACCAGTGGATTTGTTTGTCTCATTACTTAATTTTGTTCACTAAATATATAAGTTTCTTAAAAAGGAATTACCGCAGCTTGTTCAAATAAATCTCTGATATTAGCTTCTGAGTCTCCAGAGATACCCGCCACTAACTCTGTTGCTGTCATAGAGATCAATGGAACTTTATATTCCTTTAGGGAGAAAGTAAACATGAAACCAATGTTGGCATGGTAAAAGGAAAGACACTACAAACACTAAACAAAACTTCAACTGTAATGAAAGGAATCACATATTTAAATATTAATCCCCGAACTATATTAACTCTTTCTCTCCTAACTGACGATACTAGCGTTGATTGCACCAGAATGTGGTAAATAGTACTGAGATAAAGAGTTAAGAAATATGCATTAAAAAAAAAATAAATATTTTAATAAAAGCAAGTGACAGCTAAATAAAACATTTCTTAGATAGCATCGTTAGTTATACAAAAAATATTGAAGTAACATACTTATAAAGTATTTTAATAACTTTTTAATTATACTTTAAGCTAGCTTGAAAAAGTTATAGATTTATATTTTGTTCATTTTTATATTTGAACAAAATAAGACCCACACTTTCTCAGATATTTCATTACTAGCCAGAGCTCTCAGCTAATGCACCCCAAGTTGTGCTATTTTTGCTTTCCTCTGTTTCAACATTTTGAAAATAACTAAAATCATTTTTACTCTAAAACTACACAGTAAATCCTATTTGCAGTTCTCAAGAGAATGAAACAAAAACCCAACTTCCTAGTGCCTACTTACTCCTGCAATAGCATTAGCTAGAAGAGTTTTCCCACAGCCAGTTGGCCCATGGATCAGGAAACACTTGGGCAGGTCTCCTTTAATTTTGGGTAAGAGCTCAGGATATTCCAGAAACTGGCAGTGTTCTTCTAAATGCTGGATACAGATTGACAAAAAAAGAGGTTTTATGTAGAGACATATTAATTAGTTGTTTTCAGTATTTAGGGTAAAGTAAACAAATATATTAAAAAGAAATATAACAAAAGATAATACATAATAGCAGGCTTCAGATGTTCCTTCATATATGATCTTATTACATCCACCCCAAACCTCCTGCAGGATGACAGGGTTTGAACTCTGGACTATCATTTCGATATGCCAAGACACAAATACACAATCAAACCCATCCTAATTTAAGTTACCTCCAGATTACTAACTTTTACATAGGAACTAAAAGAAAATCCTTCTAAAAATTAAAGAATATTATCAGTATATTGTATGTGTGCTTAGTATACATAAAAATTGAACCAGCGGATGCTAAACTGTTTATTGATTGAAAAGTCAACCTGGAAACAAAGTAAATTTATACCTGTAAAATGCTGCTGTTTCCTCCAACATGAGCAAAAGTGACTGCAGGATACACTAGAGCTTCTGTACATATAAACAAATACAAGAAATAACCTGAAGTTTATTTGTACATATAAACAAAATCAAATAATTAACCTGAAGTTTATTTGAACATATAAACAAATCAAATAATTAACCTAAAGTATTTTTTCAAAAATGGTCATCAAGTTAGTCTCTGTCCTTACTTACATAAGAAAAATAGTAAATCATAAAAACAAAAAGCACTATTGATCACTTTAAGTAACCAAGTTTTTCTCTAAACAATGAAACATTACTCATTAACATAAGGACAACTAGGTCAAACTTTAGTCCTTAGTGTATCTACTCACTTCTTTTGCTTTTCTTTTTGTGAAGATCATTGGCAAGTTTTGGTTTCTTTACTGGTCTCTCTGTTGTACTTGTTTCTGTTAGAGACTGCTAAGACAATAAAAACATGTATGCATTTAATACCAACAAATGTATTGAAACAATTTTCAGTACTCTAATTTGATGACATTATCAATGCTGCACTACATGCCCATGTAGTTAAGATTTATGTATAATTATACTTAACTATTTGAATTTAAGTATAAACTAAACTATTTGAATGCATGCATAAACTAAACTATTTAAATTTACAGATAAATTGACTGTAACTTCACACATAAACTGAACACTTTGTATTTACAAATAAACTGAACTATTTAAATTTTTATATAAATTTAGTTAACTATTTTACTTAACAGATAATTTTATTTTCAATTTACAGAAAAAAAAAAAATTCCAATTTACAGATAAACCCAACTTTTAAATGTGCAGTTAAACTAAACTATTTTATTGATTTGATGAATACAAAAATTCACATCCAATATTTGCTTGATTATGCACAATTCTGAAACATTCAACAAACTGAAGTAGTGAAACAGAAAGCTACAAATATTAGGGTCAACTTTTTTTATTTGACTTGATATCTAGGTAGACATACTGATGCACAGGTGGGTGTACAAAGTAGTATACATTCAAGTATATCTTTCAGACCTAGCAACCCATAGTGCATATGATGTAAAAATCATCTGTTTCTATGGCCAATTGTTAACAACGGTGTCATGTGGCCAGCACAATGACCTACCGCTTTTACTTTCCCCAACTTATGTCACATTCCAATTGGAGAGACTAATATACATATAGCTATACATATTTGTGTTACATATAGGTCATCAGTACATTTGGAAGTAATATTACCCTTGATATCTAAACTATTGATATTGTTTCAATTTATAACTTAATTAAAAAGAATTTCACCTGGATATTTCTTTTCTCTGAGCTCGGAACAGGATTTTGGGAATCACTGCTCCCTTTATGCCTGTCAATAAACCACCCTTGACCTTTGCCTGCGTCAACCTGAGCAGATGTGGGTGGCGTAGAGTTTAACAAATTGTTTTGTGAATCTGGTAGTTTCTTTTGTTTGTACATGTTACTTATCATATGATTCATGATATTTTTGTCCTGAAATAAAAAAAAAAAACACAAAGTTTATATTAAATGTAATTGTTTCAATAAGTTTGGATCAGTCATCTAATTATATGCATGACTGACCTAGACATAATAAATCTGTGGGATTAGAAATATTTTTACCAATTGTTTTTGTTTAGCTTTCTCAATGCCCTGTGATCCTATCACTTGACTGGACCAGTTGTGAAGGGGGAGGGAAGAAGGGGTTATCTTGGTGAATGTTTACATGATCCTTTTTTTAAATGCATGAAACATAAATGTTCAATCAGGGCTCAAGAGTCCTCAAGGGAACTAATTCAATTTATACCACCACATCTGACAAGTACAATTTTTTCCCTTGTTCAAGATACCAACAAAATATTTAATTACCAATAGTTAATTAACTAATTGGTTAATTTTTTTTTAATTCTTTCAACTTTATGCAAGATTTGGTGAGAGGGAAATAGCGTGTACAAACTTTTTACCAGACAGACTGAATTGATATAAACTTTGTAAAAAAAAAAAAAAAAGAGTTAGACATGGTGTAATGTTAGTAGGCAGAGAATTCATAGGCAGAGAATTCATAGGCAGAGAATTCCTATTTTTTTCATTACATTCTCTAGTTTCAAAATTTTGTATCTAGAGAAAAACTTACATGAGACATGGATCAAGAAAGAGGTAAATTGATTTACACATCATATTGTAAATATTCTACATTAATTGAAAATAAATTCAATATTTCTAATATGTGACAGCACAATAGGAGGGTTACCTGCTTTGTTTAAAACTTCTGCATTAGAAAGAGAAAAATCTAACCTTTTTTTTTACAGTGGAAATCAGATAATAAATCAAATAATTCAAACAAAAAGTACTGACATCACAGTGTATTATGGCCACCCAAAGAAATTGAGTGTTAATGAAGTTTTTTTAAGTTCTAAAGGTATTAAAAGTATTCTTTTTAACCTGACCAATTGTTCTACTTTTTATATATATTTTTTTTGTTTTTGTTTTAATGAGTTTTAAAAAAGGTAGATTTTTCATGAAAACCAGAAATAGTAACTATTGGGTTAAAATATCACCGCTGATCTTATGCTTCTATTTTGCCATTAAACTCTACTTAAGTTATGAAACAGCTTACCTCATAATTCACAAGTTCAGAGTCTGTCTCACTTTCACTTTAAGTTGAAAGGAAAAAAAAAAAAAAGAGAAACAAAATATCAGACAACAATAAAACACACATGCACAACATTAGAGAACATTTGAGCACACAATTCAACAAAGCTTTTGAAAGTTTTGAAAGTAATGTTCAATATTCTCTTTATGAAAAAACTTTTATGTGAGCTTTGGGACTGCATCTAAAGGCACTTATTTGCAACAAACATTAGGGATTCTTTGTATCTGGAAAACTTCAGAGATCATACCAGTGGCTAAGAAACCAAAAATAGATTGCTTAAATGATTTACGCCCAGTAGCACTAACACCTATTGTTATGAAATGTTTTGAAAAATATATGCTTAAACAACTTGTAGCAAAAGTCAATAACAGCCTAGACCTCACCAATTTGCATACAAAGCAGCTAGAGGAACTGAGGATGCCATTCTATTGCTTTTGGACAGCTTTATAAGCATCTCGATATACCCAAAACATATGCACGAGTCCTCTTCGTAGATTTCTCCTCGGCTTTCAATACTATACAGCCACATCTAATGATAAACAAACTGAGTAGCTTAAATGTAAGCCCTTACTTACAAGCATGGGTTCTGAACTTTTTAACCCAACGGCCCCAGTATGTTAAAGTCAACAACACCAAATCATCAACTCGAGTACTATGTACAGGTGATCCACAAGGTTGTGTACTTTCTCCTGTACTATACACTCTTTACACTAATGACTAAGAAGCATGTATGACTCAGTTAAACTCATTAAATTCTCTGATGATACTGCCATAGTCGGTCTTATTTCAGGAGACGAAACTCAGTATCGAAGCACGATAGAAGAATTTACAAACTGATGCACCGACAACTTTCTAGAACTGAATGTAACAAAAACTAAAGAACTTATAATAGATTTTAGAAAGAAAAAACAAACTATACGTGAACTGCAAATTAACACTACATCTATAGAACAAGTAAAGGCATATAAATATCTAGGCCTTATCATCAACAACAAGCTTTCATGGGAAGACCACCTTGGAACTCTGACAAAGAAAACAGCCTAGCGACTCTTTTTTCTATACAAACTCAATAGCTTTAAACTAAACAAGAAGATCCTTGAGACTTTTTACGGCGCGACTATACAAAATCTGCTAACATACGGAATAATTGTTGGCAAGGCAACGCCTCATCTAAACTGTTGCGACGTCTAGAAAACATTAAAAAAGCATAAAAAATTACACTCACAACATTACCACATTTTAAGGAACTTTTTGAACAAACGTGCCTAAGAAAAATCGAAAAAATCTTGGAAGACAACGGCCACCCGCTCCATCAGAACTACGTCAGGTCGTCGCAAAGTGGGCGACTGCTGTCAATCAAAACAAGAACGGAGCGGTACAAAAACACGTTCGTTCCTCACTCTGTCAGACTCTATCACCGCCACTCATTGATCAGGGAACATGAAATGCACCAAGACACCTGTGTGTAGTCGCTGAATGAACTCTTTATGTTGTCTGTTGTATTTATGTGTATTTTTCTGTTGTGTTGTCTTTATATGATAAAAGAGTCCTTGTAATCACAACAAATTTCCGTAAGGATCAATAGAGCAGTCTTAGTCTTTATATTTTTTTTTAGTTCCAACTATTACCTCACACTTTCTTCATGGATGGAAGGTTGAATGTGTAAGTTGTAACAAGAAAATTGACTCATTTAATTCAAGCTTAAATTCTGCGAGTAATACTATGGGTATGGGTATGACGGGTAAGCTCAGGTGATTATAGCATGATGCTAATAATGTGAATGTCATAAGTTCGTTCCCTATAAAAAAAGTAAAGTTCCCCTTTCAGACCTTGTGGTCTACAGCGCAGATGATGTAAAGGTCATCTGATTCTGTGGCTTATGGTTAACGAGGGTGTCATGCGGCCAGCACAACAACCAACCAACTTTACTTTTCCCCAACTAATGTCAGGTACCCATTAGAGTTGGGTGGACTCAGAGGCGATTGAAGATCACGAAATTAAAAATTCCACTCCACCAGGATTCGAACCCTGGACTCCGGTTCGGAAGTCAAGCGCAATACCACTCAGCCACCACACCTCCTCGTTTCCTATACTAGCAAATTTTATTTTTCAATGAAATAAAATATGTAGGCTGAATAAATAATGGAATTGGTTTAAAAAAAAATTATTAAATTAGTTGTTTTTACTATTACCTGCTTGCATCCAGTGAAGAAAGATTCACGCCTTCATTTATTAATTCTTTACTGGCTAATTCAAAACCTGTAAGGAAATATCATGTTATTGAAGCTTCTACAAAAGTGGGAAAATCATGCATATAATGACAATAAATTCAAGGTTTTAAAAAATGAGTGAAATATTATTCACATTTTTCTTGACAAAACCACTTTTTTTTCTTTCAAATTATTTATCAAACAAAAACAAAAGATACATATATGGGAAAAAGTTTTCTTTTGTAGAAAAAAAACCTTCACCTTTTTCTACAGACTTGAAAAATGCACTTTTCTTTTTTCTTGCATATTCACTATAAAGGAGAAAACGCAACAAAAAATGAAGACATTAATATGTATTATTAGAAGATTTCATCATAATTTTGTTTCAGTTCTAAAATTTCACTAGGATTTGTCCAATACCTGTGTTGTTTTTGTAATTGTTCTGTTAAATCAGAAATTGAAAGTTTTCCAGCTTTATTTTTGAGAATCTAGAAGATACATTTAAAAAAAAGTATTTTAAACTTGGGAAAAACTGCATGTCTGTCTGAAACGACAATCTATGTAATTAATCACATAACATACAGTTACAACATGAAAAAACAGTTAATATAAATTGAAGGATGTCTCTGTAAACAAAACTCCTGTGAGTTATTGTCATGAAATTTTGTATATGTTGAAGATAACTTGTTTATAAAAGGCAGAAAACAAGTTGAATTTTCAACTATCTACTTTTTTGAAGCATTTTATTTTTACAAATTCAAAGTAACAATTATTGACAGATTATAAATCAATTTTATTGTCCAAAGAATAAGTCATTATTTTACAAAATTAGCGCTACATATTACAAAGCATTTTTAAAAAATGGTTAAACACACTAACCCCTAAAATGAAAAATCCAGAGTTGTTTTTTTTCTATATCCAATAATCCAAGATTTTCACTATAATCACATTTCATATCACAGGTTTCAAAGGATATACTTATCAATGAAAATAATAAAGAAAAGTATATTTTTTTAATGGCCAAGTTATGACTAAAATCATACCCCTATGACCACCCCTCCTTTTCTAAACGAAAATGTCAAAATAACATTTTAATTTTATTAAACCAGCATAAAATGTACATGTGAAATACAAAAATGTGTAGCTATTTCTATAAACTATTTTGCTCCATAATTATTTACAATGTTCCCACTGAATTATTCATTATCCACATTTGTATTTCACTACCATATTGTGATTAAACTTCAAAAACTTTTTTGTCTATCTGAAAATTTTATAATTGGTATAGAATCGAAGGGGAAAGCATGTTCTTTTTATAGAACACAAATAATGTTTATAAAACCAAAAATAAATTTAATTGTGGATTATGAAATTTAAAAATTAAAACTTACAGACTTTGGAAAACTCTGATTGGATCTAGATCTAGACTAGATTTCTGTAATATTTTATAATTCAAATTTAAAGAAGAAAAAAAAGGATTTTTTTGAATGTTATTTATCCATATTTTCACAAAACTTTTTATATCTATAATTAACATATTTAATACATACATTGTAAAATAGAAGCTAATTATGCATGTAATTACCATTTGAACAATGAAAACTAACCAACTGTGGATATATCAGTGAGCTCTAGTTCTAGACTGATCTAGGAAATATTTTATGATCTAAATTAATATTAATCTACAAAACTTTATATATATAACATTTAAAAACAAATAAAAAAATTGTCTTGAGCTCATTATCCCATGTCACTACCATCTAGAATATGAATACAGAAAATACAGACTATTAAAGCCCCCCTTCTTTAAAAACACCATTTTTGATAAAAACACCTTGAAGAGGGAAAAAAAATCCATATGTTTTAAAAAGGGTAAATTTCAAACAATTAAAATCATTATGGAAAAAAAAAATTTTAAGTATTCATGCATTATAGAAAATCATATACCAACTAAATACACATCAAACAAAATAAATAAATGCTGGTTTAATAATAGACTAAAGAAGCTTTGTAAACAGAAGGAAAACCTATATAGAAAATTTAAAGCAACCAAGGCAGAAAGAGTTTACAAAAAGTATATAAAAATTAAACACCTAACCCAAAAAGTAAGCAGACAGCTGCAGAGTGAATACATCAACAATGTAATATCTAAAGATAACAACAAAAACCTATGGTCATACATTAAGTCTAAGAAAATGGAAACAACAGGCATAGCGCCATTAAAAGATGAACATAACATAATACATAATGATAATGAAACTAAAGCAAACATCCTAAACAAATACTTTGCATCAGCATTCTCAGCCCCAGGAGACAAAGACATATTTCTTAATTTGAACCAAGTAGACAACATAGAAGATTTAGTAGTACAAGAAAATGGAATTAAAAAACTATTAGCCAACACCAAACCAAATAAAGCGTCTGGACCTGATGGTATTCCAGCTAGATTACTCAAAGAACTAAGCAATGAGCTAGCCCCAGTGTTCAAAATACTCTTTCAAGCATCGCTTAACCAGGGCAGAGTACCAAAGGACTGGAAAGAAGCTAATGTCACCCCCCTATTTAAAAAAGGAGAAAAATCTGATCCAGGAAACTACAGACCAGTATCACTTACCAGCATCACATGTAAAATACTAGAACACATAATATGTAGCAATATCATAAACCACTTAGACAAACATAATGTCCTCACCCCATACCAACATGGCTTTAGGAAATATAGATCATGTGAAACACAACTAATAGGACTAATTGATGATTTTTCAAAAGGTTTAGATAATAGTGAACAAATAGATGCTATCTTACTAGATTTTTCCAAGGCTTTTGACAAAGTTCACCACCATAGTTTGCTTAAAAAATTAAAATATTTCGGCATTAACGGTCCACTGCATCAGTGGATTAAAGATTTTCTGATAGGGAGAGAACAAACTGTAATAATAAATGGCTCTAAATCAACACCAATAACAGTAAACTCAGGTGTACCTCAAGGAACAGTTTTGGGTCCACTACTATTTTTAATTTACATAAATGATTTACCAAATTGCATTAGTTCAGGAACAAAAGTCAGATTATTTGCAGACGATTGCATAATATATAGAACAATAAAAACAAAACAAGACACAGATATTTTACAAAGAGAATTAGATGAATTACAGAAATGGGAATCAAATTGGAGCATGTCTTTCCACCCAGAAAAATGTCAGTTGTTAAGAGTAACAAAAAAACTAAAACAAATTAATTCCACTTATCTTATTCATGGCAAACCAGTAACACAGACTAAAAACTCAAAATACCTAGGTGTTATAATAAATGAAAAACTGTCATGGAATCCACATATTGATGAAACTATAAAAAAATCCAACAAAGCATTAGGGTTTATTAAAAGAAATTTCTATAAATCAAATAAGAACATAAAACTAAAATGTTATTTAACCTTGGTTAGGCCAATAATAGAATATGCATCCACCGTGTGGGACCCCTCAACTCAAGAAAACATTAAGAAACTGGAACAAACACAAAATAGAGCAGTGAGATTCATAACAAACGAATATTCACATTTGACTAGGGTAACACCATTAGTAAAATCACTAAATTTAGAAAGCCTTCAGGACAGAAGACTCAAAAGTAAAGTAGCAATTATACATAAAACACTGAACCATAATCTTCAAATACAAAAACAAAATTTAATAAAATACTCTGAAAGACACAAAAATAAAGGCACATTCCTCGTCCCATATGCTAGGACAAATTTGTACAAATACTCCTTCTTCCCTAGTGCTATTAGAGCATGGAATGGGTTGCCTGAGCTAGCCAGAAAAACCAGTGACTTGGCAGAATTTAAGTCATTGGTTAATATGCATGACTAAATGCATGACGCGTAGGACGTAATCATCTTCTTTTTTGAAGTAACGTCTGTATTATATAAGATAAGATAAGATAATATTGTGTATTTGACTGAAATGATAAAGTCAAAGTTTGGATGTGTAGTACTTTTAATACTTCATTGCTTACTTTTTTTCAGACCCACCAAATACTGAGAAAAACATATCAAAGTAGTTAATGCCATGATGAATGAATTTGATAAGGATCACAACAATGTCTATAACACAAGATTAAACTCATTCTTTTTACTAGAATAGTCATGGGCACACACACACACACCCTAAGCCAATTTTGTTCCCTACATTATTCTTATGATCATGCTTTGATAAAAATGAGTTGAATTCAAAATGAAATATAGGAAATTATTGGCTTGGAGTTCAAAAGAACCAAAAAAAATGATTACTTAATAAAAAAAAAAATTGCTTTAACACTCATAGAAAGGTTTACTTATTCAAAGTAAAATTGACCAGTGAACTTTACAAACATAATCAAATAATGATTAAAAAAATGATAGCTACCTCTCTTTTTTTTTCAACAAAACAACAACAACAAAACTAGATCTCAAAACATAAATGTCCTTTTATTTTCAATTCTAATATTTTCTTGGGATATAAACTCCCTAAAAAAAAAAAAAAAAAAAAAAAAAAATTCGACAGGACCAGGAGTTGTTAGTCCAACATATCAAAAAGGTTTTCTTGGTTTCTGCTTTGAAATGAAGCCAAAGAAATCAAAAACATTTGAATTATTGAGATTATGAACTAAATATACAGTGAAAAAAAATTACTTGTTGATCCAAATTGTGAGCTGACTGTTGAAGAGGTTCAACTCTCTCTGTTGGTCTAACCTTGGTTCTATTCATTCTAGCCAGCTTAGCTGCTTCACGTACTTTTCTCATCCTTTCTCTGTTTTTACGCCTACACACATACAAAAAAATTAATTTAATACATCTTTAAAGAATAAAATAGATCACTTGGATTTTAAAATAAACCACTAAAAGATCCATCACTTACTTTAAAGCTGTTTTTTTCTGATGACTCAGAGCTTGTAGCTGGGCTTTTTTCTGGCTATTTCGATATTTCCTATACTCACTAGGTGACATATCCTTAGGCCTCTTTTTTTTCTGTTCAGAGTTTGGAGTGTTTGTAATGACAGCACTGTTCCGTGTTTGACGAGACCTTTGAGTCTTTGATTTCAAGTAATAGTCTCTTTTATGCTGTCTATAAATACAAAAGAAAAGTAGGAAATGAGTTTGGGTATTATAATATTTAACAAAAATAAGTTAATATCTAGGATTAAGCATATTAAGTTTACAATCATAAAAAAATTTTAAAAAGCAATCTTATGCTTTAGAGCAGGGGTTCTCAACCTGTGGTTCGCGACCACTTTGGGGGTCGATTGAGGATTTGCCAGGGGTTGCCTAAGACCATCAAAAAAATGAATTGTTTTTGTCCATTCTTCTATTGCTGTGTGTGTGCGCGAGGGAGGGGGGGATGGCAGAGTGGGGGATCATAAAAAGGGCGCCGAGCCTAAAAGGTTGAAAGCCGCTGCTTTAGAGTGTACCTTCTCTTCATATTCTGAGCGTTATATTCATCTATTTCAGCCTGGGTATGGCTACCTTCTTCCCAATGTTTCTTTTTTTCTTGTCTGTACCTCTTGGCTGCCTCTCTCTCTTTTACCAACAATTCAGCATACTTTTCAGGATTTTCAACCTTTAACTTGCGACGACGAATTGAAGCAGCTGATGACATCTTGTGGTGTGTTTTGAGTCAATACCAAGAGCTGATGAAAATGAAGAGGATTTAATGAGTAATAAAGTTCAATAATAAGAGAATAGATGTAAGTCTAGAATCTAGATCTCTAAACTCTAGCTCTGGATCTAGATCTTAATATACTCCAGCTCTAGCTAGATCTAGTACACTTCATCTCTAGCTCTGAATCTAACCCCCCCACTGTGCTGGTTATGATTATGATCTAGCCAAAATTATCTACATTAAATTTTAATAAATGAAATTGAGACCAAATGCTCAAAGTAAAGTGTCAACAAATAAACTTTTATCTTAAATCTAGAGTTATATCTATATTTTCAAATTAAAAAAAAACAAAAAAAAAAAACTTATATTATTTGTAATTGTATCCATTAGTTTGGATCAGTCATGTCATTAAATTTGTAGTATATCTAGACTGTGCGATCTGAAATACTTGTACCAAATATTTTTGTTTAGCGCAATTGTTTTTAGCTTTCTTAACTCTTTCCTCTCCTAACTGATGATACCAGCATTGATTCCACCAGAATGTGGTAAATAATTACAGAGAGAAGAGTTAATACGCTATAATCCTATCACTTGTCTGGACCAGTTGGAAAAGGGTGGTAGGTAAGGAGAAAAAGGGGTATCTGGGTGATCCCCTTTTAAATATAATTATATATATATATAAAAAAAGGTGAACGACCTAAATTCGAACTCCAGGGCTAAAGCCAATATACAAACTACTAAGCCAGGAAATTGCTTATGAAAATAGAAGGTTTTATAATTGTCAATTATTGTTAGCTTCAAATTTTAAAGTGGCAACCTACAAAGTATAAAGGAGGCTAATTCAACATCAGTCAAGTACAAATTCTTTCCCTTGTTCGAGATTTAAACAAAATAATTAATTACCAATAGTTAATTAACTAATTGTTATTTTTTCCTTCTGATCCTTGTGTTGGCATGTAAAAAAAATAATTGTGCAAAATGTTTGCTTGATACGAGATTGGGTGTGGGAGAAATAATGTGTACAAACTTTTTACCAGACAGACAGAGTGATTTGATATAAGCTTTGTAATAACAAAATGAAAAACAAGTTTACTTTTGTGGACACACAAAAGTTAACTAATAAAACAAAATTAACATTTTAATTTTTTTTCTCTACAACACAGCACAGTGTATATATATTCTGCAGTGAGAAAGAGAGAGAGCCAGAGAAGGAGAGAGAAGAACGGAGAAGGATATAAAGCGACTAGAACTCATGTACCAAAAAAAATATGTGGGAGGCACGTTATAAAATGTGCCATTCTGATTCAAGTCAAAAGAGGAGAGTATTATGATGCGCAGGGTGCAAAAGAAAGGCGGGCTTCCAGTGAGAGAGAAGAAGAGAAAAGAAAAGGAAAAGAGAGAGAGAAAGAAAAAATAAGAGACAGAGGGCTGATTCAATTCAATGTAACAGATAGTAGAATTCACGGGATAAAAAGTATGTAATGGGGTGGTTAAAATACATGACGTTTTATTATAAGTGCAACAAATCAACAGGCATAGCCAGAGTGTAATGCTAGTTAATACATAAAAAAAAAAGATTTAAAAATATTTTAGCTTAGATCTAGAATTCTTATACCAAAAAAAAAGTGTTATCTATCACTTTTAGAGCATGAAATGTGTTGCCTGGATCAACCTGGAAAACCAACAACTTAACAGAGTTAAAGTCATTGATTAACATGCATGACTAGATTGACCTTGAGACAAGCGTAGCATGTAATCATCTTTTTTTGAAGTAACATCTGTATTTTATAAGATAAAAAGATAAAATAAGAGATGTCAAGATCTAAGTACTAAATATAAGTACTAACATTACCCAGCGACTAACATGGTGATTTGTGACTTTGGTCCTTTTTTTTTTGCACTTCAGGTTGAAAGAGTTGCATTTTAACACTCCCCAAACATACTTTGGCTATTGAAGTTGAATGATAAGTACGTTGAATTAGACCAGACCAGCTTAATACCCCCCACACTATTTTACAAATACTTTTGGCCAACGAGTTCTAGAATCATTTCCACAACCCCCACCAAAAAAAAATAAAAATCCAAGATACAATCTCTACTATCTTTTGGCCTTTCAGTTACTAAAAAAAAATTGATACGCTTTATGTTGCTTTTTGTGCTTCCTAACCCTACCGCACACACTGACATTTGACCAGTGAATTCTATTATCATTTATCTAGAGTTATAGCCCCCGGAAAAAAATATCCAGTAATAATAAAATAGTGCTTCAAATGCTAAAAAAAATTAATACAGTTAGTTATTCCATGTTCTTAAAAAAAAATTAAAAAAAAAAAACAACAAACAATTAATTTGGTATTATTAATTGTTATTGTTTATTTTGAATGTGTCAACTGGTTGAAGTTTCACATTGTTTGATAGAAATAAAATACAATAAAACAGGCCTTCATAATCACTGTGAGAATTTGTTGGATATTTAGTTTTAAATCTAGAATACATGTCGATCTAGATCCTAGTTGTAATAAATGTATAAAACTTCATACAGATATTATGCGTTCTTTTTTATAAATCAATTTGGTTTTAATATTAATTGCTTTTGTTAATTTCAACTGTGCCTGCATGGCATTAAAAAAAAAATTGGGAGAAAGTTTGTAGAAGTTGGGGTGAAAGAAAATTGTACACCAATGCCAACGTTTAAAAAAGGAAGCACAATTTGTGGTATGACATAATAGTAAAATGTTTTACATGTTTCAGATGTTCCTTCAGAGTTTAAGATAAATTATTTCCTTCAGATTTTAAGATAAATTACTTCCAAGTCCAAACGTTCCAAGGGAATAACAAGATGACTGAACGACAGTCCAGCACGCATATCCCGCACAACCAGACAGACATTTTTATGTCGGCTACTGGGACAAAACTGCAAATAAAAAATCATTTAGTGGAAAATTAACCACTGCCGTTTTGATTGTGAAAAATGCTAGGTTGTTCTAGGCACACAGTAAGAATAACAGGTGAAATTTTCATTTTTTTTTTTAAATCTTAAGTGGGAGAATTAGTGATCAGTGGTGAATGAGTCAGTCAGTCATTTATATATATTAAGATACATAGTATAACTGAATTATGTTAGATTTTTTTTCAGGTTAAACTTAGTTAATCATCCTAATATTAATCTAGAAACTATTATAGTTCTAAAGCTACACTTTCAAATGTCAAAAAATGCATGTTTTCCTTCAAGCACTGAAAAGAAATGTAATGAAATGTGTTATCGCCAATGTCATGTCACCAAACAATCTTAAGCCAGCAACATCTAAATTTGAAAGTAAAATAATTACCAATGTAGTTGATGCTAGTTCAAAAATGAATTGTTTGTAGTTTCTACAGATTAGAATTGCACTTCTGAGATGCAGTTTTTGTCAATGATTCAGACTGAATGAAAGATAAGCAAGTTTTGAAGAAGCTTTAGACACCCAATTCTGGCATCATCTCTTCTGACTGGCTAGAATAAAAAATATGTTGGGTTTTTTTTAAATATATTTTTATATAAGTGACAAAATAATAAAGATTCCCAACTGTAAAAAAATATGTGTTTTGTAATTAAAATTAGTGATATTTAATTTTTTAAAAATAGTACGCACATGGTTTAGTGACATACAAATTGGGTAATGGTATCTGCGCTATTTTTTAAAAATCTAAGGCAAAAAATGAACCATTTTTTTTTTCATTTACAATAAATATTTTTAATGTCAAGTTTTTTTATCATACAGTTATAAAAAAGAATAGGTTTCTTACCTGTTCAAACAGGAGCACATAAATCAAAAAAAAAAAAATCCTGTATTTTTCGTTTTGCAAAATTCACAAATACATAAATAAACTCATTAAAACGAATTTGAACAAATTTTACCAAGCTTCTATAAGCATAGATCTATCTACCAGTATAGTCAAACACAGAGATAATGAATAGAATCTAAAAATCAAAAATGCATTTTCAATGAATAATCTGTTTTCCCACCAAAACCAAGATCCTCAATCACTGACCACCAAGAATACTTCCTATTGCGTTGATGAAAAAATATGAAAATTAAACTCCTGATAGGGGTTGGAGTCATTCTGAGCAGATATATCTTTAAGGGCTACTAGAATCTAGAATCCAAGGGCCAATTTATAATTAAGAAGATGTCCAAGTGAATATTCAATTTGCTATAATTGTTTTAATAATTTCTGTGTTGAATTAGTTTCTAAGCCTATTGTAATTAACTTATTGTTAGTATTAAAAATATATATAATAATCCATGTGTTATAATATTTTATCTTTCTGGGCTACAATTAATGGGGAAATTAGTTTGCGTGTGCAACATGGCAAAGAACAAAGCATCAGCCCATTGAAGAGTAAAATGGCAATGGATAGGCCAGACCCTTCACTAGACAAGCTCTCAACTAAAATCCTTTAGGAAAGTGGATGAAGGGATGGCCCCAAAAAAATATGGTACAGAGAAGTGAAAAGCAGATGAGCAAGATAAGGAGAGAGATTCTCAACCTTTGGGGGGGGAGGGGGGGGTGTTGAATGGCAATTTGCAATGAGTTAACTAAGGCTATAGAAAATATGGACTTTTTTGCCTATACTAATGAGTAAGACTTTATATTGTATAAAGTTTTTCCATTGGTTTGTATTTACTATTTTTCATTGTCACTGGAGGATAAATGTTGCAGATAACTGAATCAGAATGATTTCAAAAGTTTTAAGTTTAGTTGCCGCAGCATAAATATTTTTCAAAGTTTAAATTGATATCAAGTAATGCATAACCCAACGTTTCACCTTTGTGGAATTAAAAATATTATTTTTAAGGTAAGATTTGTGCATGTTGGGACATAATTGAAAAAAAAATGCAGATTTTTTTACAGCAAAAAGGTTTTACTTCAATAGTTAAAGCAGTAGTTGAAACAGTGTCTCATTTATGTTTAAGTTATATAAGCCAAACATATTAAGGTGAAGTAGTCATTTTGAAAGCAAGCATCAGAGGACACCCAGTATTTAAGGTGAGGTAAGGTATATAAGTTATGTTGATTTTAAAGATGAGTTTGTCTTGCACAGCATGTGATGTACCAGAAAAAGTTTTGTTTTTTCTTTCTGCTAGTGTGCTGCCACAAGAATTGCAAGAAATCATGAAAAATGCCACTGCAATGATCAAATGCCTTTCAATGATTAGTTTGACACAAATTTGATCCTTCCTAATTAAACTTCAGCTTTGACAACTGAACAAAAAAATATTTACACTTGCAACTATATCTTACTCTTACATTAAGAGGAAAATGACATTGAACCTGACTAATGGATAACATGTTAATTTTAGTGTAAGAACGTTTGTGTATGCTTGCAGATGAAATTTTATCCTACTTTCCAAATCTACCTGACACAATGTTTGCACTCGCCAGAAGTCCATTCACAGTTAAAACTGAAGGTGAGCAGGAGACATCACTGTTCGCAGTTATTGAAAATTATTTCTCTTTATTGTCACTTTCACACATCTGAATCAAGTGTACATATATATCCAGATTTGTCTGTGGTGTTTCTTCTTCCATTTTCAATTATAATAAATAACATTATTTTCTGCTGTTAGTTATGAAGTCTATCAATACATAATTAGACTTGCTTCAGATGACATTCGCTGTGATCTTTCAAAGAATGTCTCAAATTTCCTGAACTGATGAAACAAAAAAAAAGCTCTACCTTCTCAGTGATGTTGGCTTAGGGGCTTAGGCTTACTTGCACAAACTGTCAAAACAATATTGTAGCATTGCAGTTTAATTTGTGATATTATATGTACAGCTTAAATGCTCTGCCAGGTCATGCTTTTCCAATTGTCATCTAAGACATCTAAGTACTATTTACTAGACTCTATGACCTGTCCTTAATTAAGCATTTAAAAAGCTTAGGTCCAAAAGTTTGGTAATGCATATCAGTATCAGTATCACTCAGAACTATCAGTAATCAGTGAAATCATTTTTTTATCAGATGTCGATATGATATTGTTTGATTGCATAAAATAAAAACATGATTATTATGAGTGTTTTGTCTACCTCAGTGACACTCAGTCTACCGCAACTGCGCAAGTGAAGTAAAAAAAAAATATAGTATACAATTATAGATCTACTGTAGATTCTAGAGTCTAGCTAGATCTAACAATGAATAATTCTACAAAACAAAAAAAAAGGGGGGGGGGCGGTCTAACAGCAAGTAATTTTAACCCACTGGCACTGGCCCTCACTTGGCGTGATTGGGTGACTGCGTGAATGCGCCGCTGAGGTGCTAACCTGCTTTATTCTTGGAACTAGACGGCTGTCTACAAAATATGAAGTTTTGGGCATCTCAGACAGCCTAGACAATCTAGATTTATCTAGATAACAGACTGGATAGACTAGTCACTGAATCTAGATTTCTAGTTAGGCCAAAAAAAACAAAACAAACAAACACAATGTCAACATCAGAATCATGCAAAAAACAAAACAAAAAAAAACGATGCATGCCGTAACACCACCAATATTTAGAAACTAGATCTAAATATTTTTCAATTACTTTGTGCTTATTATGTACTAAATGCTGCCAACTAGTCTTAATTTTTGTATTATAGTCGTATTGGGTGGGAAACTTAAACACATATATTCCCAAGTTCGAAGCCTGCCGCTTCCATCTCCTGCCGTCCTGCATGTGTAATAATCTTAATTTGTAAAGAAATGTCTGAAAATTATAAAACAAACTCTTGAAAATGCAAAAAAAAAATAATTAAATTAGATAGCTAGTAATACGCATGGAATTATTTTGGCGTCTACCTTTGAATCTTGGTTATAAATTTAGCTGAATCAATGATCAATCATAAAACTTATGACTGAAATCTTTTATCATTATTATTATTATTATAAGGTAACTGTTGTCAATGCTACAATTATGAATGTGTGTGTAAAGTAGTTTAATGTGTGATTTCTATATACCAACGTCCAACGTGGGCCACCTTGTAGTTTTTTTTTCCTTCACCACTTGTTAACACAATGTTTTGCAAAATGTGCGTTGTGTTGTCATCTTCGCATATGTTAGGAAGAAGGGGATTGGAGAAACATCCCTATATTAGCATTAGAGTGTGGATTTACATTTATTGGCTATTTTGATCAACGTGACCGGTATAGAGAGTTGGTAATTCAGAACTGAAAATGGCTGCCTTCAGAGTTGTCATGCGTTCTTGGCAATTACAACATAAGCAACCAAGTATCTTACAGCTATGCAAGTTAGAACTGCACAGTAACAAGAAGTATATGTCATATTGCTGCTATAATAAAACACTTTTAAGACTTTCTTTGTGCTCAAAATCATACAATAATGCCCCATTTTACATTCTGACTAAACGACTTTTGAGTTCAGACAACAATCAAAGTCAAAACAAACCGCCGATTTTACAAACGTTGAATTTGAATCTAAAAGAATTAACCCCTGATAAAGCACAGCCAGAGAATGAAAAAAAGGAAAGTGGTGCAGATGACAATGCAGATAAGAAGAAAGAATCTTGGTGGCGAGGAAAAAATTCATGGCGCCTGGGATTAATTCTACTCAGCACTGCAATGGTTTCTTGGGGTGTAGGTTTGATATCAATATGGGGTATGTGCATACATGCATATTTTTTGTCTTTTTATTGTATAATACATGAAGAGTTTAGTTAAAGGGATGCTGCCAAGTTGTACACTGGTATGATGTGATCTGGACTGTCTTGATAATCCTGGGGTGGGTCTGCTGCTTTCTCCCACAGTAACTATCATGCTGGAGGTTTGGGTTTCCATTTTAAGGAACATTTAGTTAGATCAACATTCAAAGCATGTAAAACAAACATTTTGTTTAGATCTAATTTAATTTCAAAGTTTAGTAACATTAATTTTAATATTTCTCTCTGAATTAATGCTTCCATCATCAATGCATTAAAACTCATATAATTTGCATGTTTTAAATTTAAAAAAAAAAGATCACTCCGGCCCATTGATTGATCTACTAGATCTTAAGGTCAGAAATATTATACAGATGAACAAGGTAAAAGAGTCATTTTTTAAGATGCTTCAAATAGTAATTATTTTGGATTTTTTTCCATGGAGAAGCTGTTTCAGATGAAACACCAATTAATCTAATCCCAAAAGTAAGAATTTTATCATTAGATGAACTAGACCAATCCCCAGCTAAAGTTTTAAGACATTTATACAGTTAACTATAACTGTATCAGTGTATCTCTACTAGATCTACTTCTAGATCTAATTGAAAAACAACTTTGTCAACCTGGCACTGACCTGGACTTTGTCAATGTTGCATCCAATGAACTTTAATTCTATTGTTGACAGATTGTGATCACAATATATAATCTAAATAGAATGCCAGTTTTATAGAAACAAGTTCAACCCTACATATAGATCTAAATCTTTTTATTGAGATTGGAAACTACTTACCAAACATACACATTTCTGGCTGTCACTGCATTACCATTTGTTTGAGCTTACTGGTCCATCCATTAAGATATATATATCATATATTTGTATGCATGTACATATCAAGGTATGTTCAAATGTTTCATAGAGAAAAACTTGAAGCTCTCTGACATTCATTGCATTATACTTGTCAGGAAGGTACAGAAAATGAATCTATATTATTAATGTACTCAAGATTGATCCTTTGATTGCTAACTATAAAAAAAAAGGCATTTTTACTTGATTTAAACAATTATTCATAGATGAAATGGCTGTAGGATTTAATGATCTCTAAATATTTCCATCAAACCAAACCTTCAAAGATATTCACTGTCATTGTTGTATCCAGTAATACAGCTAGCTGCAGAAAATGATACAGTAAAACAAGAGTAAAACTGTGTTTAAAACTAATTCATGGATGGCTGTGACTGAGTTGATCAGCTTCTTTGATATGATTTCCGTCACACTAGAAAGTAAATTGTGTGAAAAGCATTTGTTTTTTATAAAGCTTGGTAATCACCACCGTAATTGATAACTTGCAGAGGATGTCCATGTACTTTGGAAAGATTTTTGTGTCTTAACACTGGCCATGGATGTAAAAAAGAACCTGCTAACACTGTAGGTCAGGGTGAATTAATATTTGTAATGAATGTGAGTCCACATATCCATCTGAAATGTTTTAAAGCTAAGCCAACCAATTCTTCAGGTGTTGTTGTTTTTTTAATTAAATGTAAATAAAAGTTAAAAATATTTAATATCAATATTAGCTGCACAGTTGAAATATTTTAAAGTTGAAAAACTTTTTTTTCTAACTTTTTTTTTATACAAGTGGCAGTGACATTGGAATAGGAGCTCCAGTTCTCCTGTTTTTTTTTTGTTTTTTTTTATTGTGTTCTATGAATCTATGGATAACTATCATGAAAAAAAAAAAGCATTTTTTATTCAAATTGGATCATAAATTTGTACTTTGTGAATTTGGATTGAAACATCTCCACACTATTATAGTTTTTTAGAACAAAAACCTTAATGAAAATAATGGAGTAGCTGATAGATTTTTTTTATTTTGAAAGAGAAATATATCTATCTTATCATGGCCTGAATAAATATTGCATAAATGGCATAATAGTTGTGATCTGGTGTAAGATCTGCTAAAATTTTCTTGGTAAATATAGATCTTAAAAAAACTGCTTTTCTGTTATAACAATTTCTTAAAAATTTATTGTGAACTAAAAATGAACTTTTTTCTTTTGGTTACAAATTGCAAGTAATGATGTACATCACATACCATTTTCAGTATTCTTTAAGTCCTCACTAGCACTTAGATATATAGGTCTGTTTGTTTTACATGTTTCATATGTTCCTTTAGATTTGAAGATTATTTCTTCTTTGTCCAAACCTCCTGCAGGATGGCAGCAGGTAGGGCTCTGGTACCGAGGTCATTTACTATTAATTGTATTTAGTATGGTTTTTATGTTCAAAATATCACTGCTTTCAAGAAGTATGTTTAAGTTAAAGGAGATATTTTTTTCTATTTAAGAAGAATGTCTTTAAAAGCCTAAAATTCCTGGTTTTGTGATGTAGAAAACTTTTTTGTGTTTCTAATTGCCTAATTATTATATGTGTAATAATAATTTAGAAACTCATATTATATTCTATTAAATTTAAGATTGGTTTCTTTGCATTGAATGTTGTTTTTATTTTATCAGGGGCACCTCAAGAAGATCCAGATGGGAAAGAGGTAAAAAATTAATTGTTTGGTTACTCAGTTATTTGTTTCATTAAAAAGGACTTCACATTTTTTGTATGCTGTGTCCTAAATATGAGATTTTCTTTTTTTACAAATGTAAATGTTTTTGGGTTTTTTTTTTTTGTTTTTTTTTTTTTCAGATTCAGGATGAGTTTAGTGAAAGTAAGTATATGTTCTAATTTCAGTAGGTACTTTCTCTAGTTCTAATAAAATATATGACTACTTTCCAAATTGTAAGTTTAATATTTTCAATAACAGCTATTGTAATACATATATGTAAAATTTTAAGATTAATGTAAAAAAAACTTAGAATAAAAATATGTTTTCTATGGTTTTGTATTTCATTTTGAAATTTCATAACCTCTAATCTTTTGCTCGTAATTATACATCTAAATTTTTTATGTTACTGTTACAGTGCCTACCGTCATTGCCTATTTAAGAAGAACTTGGAAAGAAATGAATATATTTAAACAGGTATTATTGATAAACACGTGTCAAGGCTTGTCATGATTATTTGATTACATCAAATCTTATATTTTTATACGAGAAACAAATAAGATAGATTTAAAAATTATCAATAAAATGAAACATTGCTCAATGATGTTTGATAATAAAATCAAAATACATAATAATATTTTTTTTAATGGCTAATCAATAGTACTCATTTTTCTAATTGTAATTTCAAATAATTTTTTTTTTCAAATATAAAATTTAACTTCCAATTTTCATATTTTTTCTGTATTACGTTTCAGAAAATTCAAGATCCCTCAAGAGATAAACTTCTTCCTGACCCTTTGAAGTATCCTTACATGCAGCCTCCATACACACTAGTCCTAGAATTGACAGGTGTCTTGATACACCCTGACTGGACGGTAAGTAAAGATAGACATTTACATGTTTACAGTGTAACAGGACTTTTTTTTATTGCATATTTATCATATTTTAGTATATTTAGTAAATGTAGCCAGATGCTTGAGTCAAAGAAGCTGTATCTGTCCATTGTATATTATTTGTAATAGAGTTGCTGTTTTTTGTGTTCATTTGTTGTTGTTTTTTCATAGTATGGAACAGGTTGGCGTTTCAAGAAAAGACCTGGCATTGACTATTTCTTGCAACAAGTTGGACCTCCATTGTTTGAAGTTGTGATTTACTCCTCTGAAGCTGGAATGGTTAGTTGCAGAAAGAAAGTTTTTTTCTGATAAAATCATTTGTTACCCATATGTAATTATATCTTTGTATTTGTTTTCTCATTAGATTTAATGGACAGATCATCATGACTACCAATTACAAAATGCTTTCTAATACATTTAAAAACATAACATATAATACAATTATAAAAAACAATAAACCAAGTGTTACAATTATTCAGGATGTCTTTGTGACAAATCAGTGTGTTAAATTCATAGTTAATATATTTTGCTTTGATGCTTTTCATAATTTATTCCCTTTACTGTTGCTGATGTTTGTATTTTAATGCAAGATTAAAAAATTTTTCAGACTGCCGACCCCTTGGTAAATCATCTGGACCCTCAAGGATATATTATGTATAGATTGTACAGAGATGCCACTAGATACATGGATAGACATCATGTTAAGGTCTGCAATAGTGAAGCAATAAGGCAGCCAGACTTGTTATTTATAACACTATTAGTCACATAAGCTCTCCTGGCACGCATGTCAATTATAAACCTTCATAGAGAGAGGCTAAGCTAGAAGGCTTCTCTTTTTTTTTTAAACTGCGAATGAGAAAAAAAAATAACACTGCATTTTCTGTGCATTTTCATTTTGTTACATAAAAGGAGATACCTTTAAATAAAAAAAAAACAATGCATTCCTCTGTGCTTTTCCATTCATACTTAATTGAGCATAAAGATATGATAAATGATTTCATGGCAGCAAAGCAAAAATTGTCTATGCTAGAGATACAGGCTTCATTTTTGTCTGTTTGAATTTTCTTTTGAATGAACAGGTTTATTAGCGAGTAATGTCTTCTTGATTTTCTACCAGGACTTATCTTGTTTGAACCGTGATTTGTCCAAGGTCATCATGTTAGACTGCAATCCTGACTCTGTCAAGTTACAAAGACAAAATGCTTTTATCTTGAAGAAATGGCAAGGGGAGGACAATGACATGACTCTAATAGAACTTGCACATTTCCTAAAGAGTAGGGGTTTTTTTTATTCCTCAGTTTTGGTTTGGTTCTTAAATATTTAAAGAAAGAAATAGTGGGATTCATGTCTTAAGTACAGACTCTGTAATATATATGTCTTTAAGTTTGTTTAATATGTGGGAATTTATTTTATGATTTTTTTTAAAGCATGCCTGTTTTTAATGCCTTTTAGTAGGTTGTTAAAAAAAAAAGCACTTTCCACTTTGATGTTTTGGCTGCTTGTACATTCAATTAATGGTTTATTTTGCCCAGCTATTGCCGCTAGTGGAGTGGATGACATTCGACCTGTACTTGAATACTATAACAAATTTGATGACCCTCTAGCTGCTTTCAGAGAAAACCAAAAGAAATTGCAGGTAGGAAGTTTCTTTATAATTAAAACCTCTTTTTCTTAAAACTTAAGTTAGTAGAAGGTGAGGAATCTAATTAGCCTATTTTAGGCATTGGATAACATCATCACTAAAAGCAAATAATGGGAGAAATAAAATGACTCATCAATTGTTTTGAACAGGAAAATGATTACTGTCAGGTCTTAACTTAAACTTCTGTCCAGCATTCTACTGTTAGTTAACCTATTTTCTGTTGCATTCACTGTCACAGTACATGACTAGTTATATTATTTCATGGATCATTTCTTGACTTGTACATCTATATTTATCTCCTGCCTTATGATGAGGGAAATAACCCAGTTGAGAAGCCAATTAGTGGGAGAGAATCAAGTTTTCTTCTAGAATTTCTAGATTTATGTTGTTTTTTTTTTCAATTATGCCAAAAGATTTTGTCATTCCATTATGTGAGAAACAACTTGTGTGTGTGTTAACACTATATCAACATTTTATTTTACTTGAAAATCTATTTGGAATATTTTTGTGTGTACAGGAAGAAGAGGAAGCCAGAGCCAACCAAAAGAAATTAGATTCCACGAAAAAAAGTTGGCTGTCAGGACTGACTAGCAAACGATAACATTTCCAAGAACACGACAGAAAATGTTTATTCAAGAATAAGTTTATACATATGACAATATCTCAACAGCATTGTTAGCCATTTGCTGGTTATTAAAACAAACTATTTATTGAACTGTTTGAAGACTCTACAGGGAGAATATAGTCCGAGGAAGTTAAAGTAGTTAAATATTATAGTCTGGCATAATTTTAGAACTGCCTATCATACTTTACTATGTTATTTGGATTGAACTAATGTAAGGGAGGCGACTAATTTTTTTCTCTGGGGTCTTCATTTGTTAGCTTGTCTCCTAGTTGACTGTAGAATGACAGTGTATGGTGTGGTGTTGCTAATTCAATGAACTGCATGGAGATAGTTAAATGGGTAACAGAGTTACTGTACTGGACAGTCTAAAACAGACTGCAGTTGTGAGATGACAAATAGATGATGTAGTCCTCTTTTTTTTTCTTGATCACTTGCACTTATCAATTATTGAAAAAAAATGTGTACTTAGGATTATCTTTGAAAAATGTGTACATCTTACCATATCAATTTAGTTTTTTTTTTAGTAACAAATATAGTTGTTTTTTTAGTAATTATTTCTAAAAAAAATAAAAAATGTCTGAATATTATATACTTGTATATTTAAAATCAATATAAGCATTACATTTACCAGCTTCAGACTTTTGAGTTGTGGGAATGCTGTATCATAGACTTTATGTATTGATGTTTGATCAAATTGTGTTATGGATGCTTTTGTTTGTTGAAACTATTAGGAGCTGTGTTTTGTTGTCTGACAATGTTATGAGCAGTGTATAAAGCCAAGATTTGCTTGGTATCAAAGTGTTATTAGGGGCTGTGTTTTGTTGTCTGACAATGTTATGAGCAGTGTATAAAGCCAAGACTTGCTTGGTATCAAAATGTTGCTAGGGGCCCAGGTCAAGATTGTTGTATGTCACTTGGAAAGTGTAGAGGCAATGTGTCCGTCATATTTGTGCAAGGTGACCTGGCATTTGTGTTTAAAACTGATAGATTTGTTTAGTTTGAGATTTTGTCTTTTCTGTGACACATTTATTACAATAATAAAACAATTTTTTCAGTGATAAGTTTTTTTTTAAATTAAATTCAGTTGCAGTCCCAAAAGTTGATGTGTAAAGAAATGTCAGTCAAGTGTGGTGTGTTCAAACTGACACTACTGAATTCTTGGCTTATTCCTTTTGTACACATGCTATTGAAACACAGCAATTTTTGTGACATCAAACCTAAAAAAAACAACCCCAACTTGTTTATAAACTATTAGCTTGACCCCAGGTGAAGTGCTATTGAATTCTAGAAGCAATTTTTTTTTTTGTTAATAAGAAAAGTATTTATTAAAACTTTCCTGTACATGTGTATAAGTTTAAGCTGGTGAACTTTTTAAAATCTATGGCTAGGCAGTTATGTGCTGAGAGAGTGAGATAAGCTGTTATCATTAAGTCTACAATTTGTTTTGTTACTTCGTAATTTTCCTAAGAATTGAGTCCAAGACTCTTGGAACTCTATGACTACGGAAGCCTGCCTCCATCCGCTTGTCTGAACAAACTTCTGTCTGGTAAGGACAGGGCCGGTCCTAACAATTGCGGGGCCCTATGCGAAACTGAATGCGCGGGGCCTAGTCTGGGTCGGAATAAGGATAATAAGTGAAAATTAAGATTTTGTATTAGAAAAAAATTCGACTTTGCAATTTATTCATTCTTTACTAAGTACAAAATTGCGAACCTTGCAACCTATAGCATAGTTAGATGACAGTGACTATGAAAGTAAATAAGGTATTGAAACTTTCGGTCCACATTTGAATTCTTCCGATCATTACACTTTATTACATGAAAGCTGACAATGCCATTTTTTATCGCACGTAGGATGGTTTTCGTAATAAATGACACCCACAAATGACAATTTTGTCTTTTTTTAAGGAGAGTCTTCAGGAGATTTTAATAAATACAAGACATTTCCAGGAATTTTTCGTATATATTTTGCAATTTAATAATTACACCTAGAATAAGCGCGGGGCCCACTGCGACCGCATAGGCTGCAGTGGCCTAAGACCGGCCCTGGGTAAGAATCCACGCAGATGTAAATTATCACATCCCTATTACCGATGGGGATTCTTTTAAGTTGTCACACGGGTTCTATGACAAGTTATAAATCATAAGTGTTTCTCACATCCCCAATTCATTCAGACAAATGGAATCTCCAAAATGTCATTCAATGTCAACAGTTTACTATCAACATGTGATTGTTTCGTAGGTTTGGAGTTTAAATGAAATCCTGGGCATAATTTATGGTCGGAAAGAAGTCACAGACGAGGTGTCCAAAGAAATGGTAAATACCCGATACCATTTGGGATAACAATGGTCGCAAGTTCTGTCAGGACTGTGTCCTGTAAGTTGCCATAGTTCACCAGCTTATGATTTTTCCTAAAGAGTTGACTCCCGAAGCCTCAAGCTTTGGATTCAGAGTTTTCCTTCTCCAAGATGGGTTGCCAGCCAAAGATAAAGAACCAACTGTCTTATCTCTATAAAGTCCAGTAAGGAATCGGCACCGAAAGTCATCGGAAAGGATTTCTTCTTATGGTCAGGTATGGACTGTCCACTCCCCAGCCCTGTCTGAGAGTTCTGTCTTATAAATTGAAGACCAGAGACCAGCAAAAGTAGCCACTGTGTTTGTATTGTCTGTCACTAAAAATAAAAGCACTTAAGTCATCGCTCTTGAAATAGGCAGCGAGCCATTTTTTTTAAAACTGAAGTATTGGTATTTCTATCAAGTGCAAGAGGTTTCTATATACCGGTACGTGATCTTATATGACATGTGATCTCATCTCAAAAACGTAAGACGCTATTGACATTGTTTTAAAACCATCTTATTGTCCTGCTAGACATAATGTTTCCCTTTCAGACCATGCGATCTATGGTGCAGATGATGTCAAGGTCCTCTGTACCTAAACCCAGACCGGTATCAAGTACTGTCCAGTGATACACATTGGAAATCACACACTTACGGTGGTGCAGGAATTCACATACTTGGGAGCAACAATAGCCAGCAACCTAAACTTAGACACTGAGTTGACCAAAAGAATAGGGAAGGCTTCTGCAGCAATGGCAAAACTCTCTAAGCGTGTGTGGGAAAATACCAAATTGACCACGGCAACAAAAATCCTTGTCTACAATGCCTGCATTCTGAGCACACTTCTCTATGGCAGTGAGAGCTGGGCAACTTACATGCGTCAAGAGCACAGATTAAATAGCTTCCACCTACGCTGCCTGCGACGCATACTGTGCATCTCCTGGAGGGATCGTGTCACCAACCAGGAAGTTTTGACACGGGCCAACATACACATCATCTATGATCTCCTTCAACAGAGAAGACTACGCTGGCTCGGTCATGTCACTCGCATGCCAGATGGAAGAATCCCTAAAGACATCCTGTACGCTGAGCTAGCAGAGGGAGCCAGACCCAAGGGCCGCCCAAGACTAACTTACAGAGATGTCTGCAAGCGAGACATGAGAGCCATGGGCATCGACCAAAGTATGTGGGAAGATATAGCCCAAGACCGGACAGCATGGAGTGTACGAACTTTGCTGAATGCAAAAGAAATGAAGCTGCATCGGTCAAGAGAAAGAAAAAGAAAGCTGCCCTGTCAGTGAGCCCTAGGACAGATGAATATAAATGCTCAAACTGTGGCAAACTCTGCCGATCCAGAATTGGCTTGATCAGCCACTCCAGATTCTGCCCCGTCTCAAGACGTAACCAAAGCCAGTGACTCATCTGGGCGCATCTATTGTCTTACGAGACAGAAGGAGCCATATATATATATATAATTATATATAGGGGCCTATAGTGCATGTTTCGCTAATAAAAAGAGTTGTCTCACTTCACCTATCAAGATAACATTACCGTGACACTGCAAGCGGCTCATAGTTTACTTCCGATGAACTTATTCAACACCCTCACCCCTTATCATGGCTGACTGCACACTACTAAACAGTATATACAAACTATGGTAAGTCAGTAGTATACTTCACAACTCCAGACACACACACACATCTATCATATCTATCTAATATTTCCTTCTCCCAGGGCTCAGCTATCTCCGTGATACGAGAACAAAAGTCCCGTCTTCCCATGACCTCATCAACTTCGTCTTTTTGCAGCTGTAATTTGATACTATACCTCAGAAGGGGTGGGCTGCTACTTCCCCATGTCCTGTCATGCATGATTAGATTACAGATCAATTAATTAAAGAATAAGCACAAGATCTACGTGTTGATTGGAGAAGTTGACCAGGTATTTGAAAAGTTCAATGCGGTTATAATGTCAGTGCGCACATCTCTAGATATTGCAACAAGATACTTGTAGAGATCTATGTTCATAGCTTTTGGGATTGTTCAATGTGGCACTTTGTTAGACTTTCAAGACCTGCACTATAGGATATTATCTTGAAGCCAAAATCATGTATGTATTGTTTTAACTAAATCAATGCTTAGGGGTGTATCAATTATTTTCTTTTTTTTATCGGCCCTCGTATGGAAAAAGCTGCTATTGATCTTACCCCCGTATGTCCGCCCTTGTATTTCTGAAGCTTAGATTGTAGAAACTAAAAGCGATATTGAAAACTGAATTTCTACAACGCCCAAAATGGTTACCTGGTCGTGTGGTCCGTGATCTGGAATGTCGTTACAATTTGGCTTGCGTCTTTTTTACTTTGAACGCAAGTATTTCGTTAAATGAAGAGACGCTCAGGAACCACAGACCTATATATACAGGTCTAGGTCAGGTTCCTTTTTGCGCACCGTCGTAAGTAGAATTCATAATAATAATTTTTTTTTGACAATACAAATGAGTATATGACATGGGCGTAGCCAGGGGGTGGGGTTGGGGTTCAACTCCCCCCCCCCCCCCGGAAATGAAATCGGAATTTAGTCACTGATTTCTGCTTTGATTCTGTTTATTTTAGGTGAGATTTCAATACTAAACCATCGCTTGCCTCAGCGCAAGAAAATATAAGACTATCCATACATCAGTCACCAGATTCAATGAGCTTAACCAGAAAGAGTTTTGTGTTTAAAACCACCTTCCAGCGGGGTTTAGAGCTAAAAACCACCTCTTTAATATAAAAAAAAAGCAAATGACACACTCAAAATGCTATGATCGTAGCCAAAGAGGTTTTGAGTTTAAGTCCCCCTTCAGCGTGGTTTGAAGCTAAAAAAAATACCCCTTCAATATTAAAATAAAATGCAAATTACACACTCAAAATTCTATGAGCGTAGCCACGCCAAGGGGGGTTTTGAGTTTAACCCCCCCCCCCCCCCTCCTCCAGAGGGATTTTTTTTTTAAAGTTTAAAACTCCTCCTGATGGTTTTGAGTTTAAATAACCGCACACAGAGAGTTATGATGTTGAAAACCTCTCTTTTCACTTTTATTCTAAAGCAATGTACAGTCACCAAATTAATTGAGCGTAGCTAATGGGTTTTGAATTTTTAAAAAAACAACTCCACAGATTAAGACCCCCCTAAAAATGATGTTGACGATAAAACTTCCATTTTCAATATAAAATCTAAAGCAAACTACAGTCTCCTAATTCCAAGAGAGGCTACACATTTCTATCACTGGCTGGACTCCATTAATAAAATTCAGTGAATAGTCATCTGCCGAAATTGAAAAACACTAAATGAGGCTAAACAAAGATGGCTAAGACGGATTTTAGGAGTCAGTTATAGAGATCAAGGAAATCCTATGCCGAACTGGGAGTCGACCCCTTAGTAAGGTTGTGACAGAGCGTCGCATGAGGTTTGCGGGACATCTCCGACATAATGAATTACGCATTATAAGAGTTGCCATGACATGGAGGCAATTACGAGGAAAGCGTAAACAGGGACATCCTAGTAGGCCTACAACTTGGCGCCACACATTCATGGATGTCCTCACAGCAGGTGGGAAGAGGCTTCAAACATTACCAGTGATAGATTTTTGTGGAAGCAGATTGCCGCCAAATGCGCCGAACCACGCGTGAGTATCTACGTCAGTAAGAATAGCACACACGGTTTTTGAAATAAAACTTTTTATAGCAGGATAATGCACTGTAGATACCTCAAAATAGGCATTTTGTTGGCTTTCAATACCGTAAAAAGTGCTTGGCGGCTCACAGCGCTCCCCCTGACCCCTTTACTAGCAATGGCGACGAGTCTACATATTTTTCATTAATTCCAGGAAGAACCTATTCTAGGGTACAATAAACGTCTTCCGAAAGAATGAAGGGTCAGAATGTAATAAAGATTAATTTTGTACACATACACACACATATATTGTTTCCGCCGGGGGGGGGGGGGGGCTCCCCCCAAAAAAAACTCCTGGCTACGCCCATGGTATGTGATACTTATACAATTAATTAATACACAATATTAATGCTATATCTCTAACTAAATTCTAGTCTAGAATACTGTCTTTACATTTTTTTGTAAAGTCTGAATCTATATTTGTAGCCTATAAATTTCTATACTCAATAAGTATATTTATACATGGGTTTTTTGTTTGGGGTGGGGTGGGAGAGATATGGGAGGGAGTGAATTGGAGCTGAGTAAAAACTATCTTTTTTTTTTCTTTTAAATCTTACATTCATTAATCGCTCTTATAAAAAAAAAATAATCGTATTTATAAAGGAAGAATTGTCTTTTTTTTTTTTCTTAAATATTTTTTAAATTTTATTTTCTCCTGGTATCTTTACGACAATTAGTCTGTTTTTCTTTTCTAAGGAACTTGTACGACATTACTAATCGAGAAATGAATTAAATTATGTTGAAGAAATCGGAAAAGGTAGAAGTAGATCCTGTTCACTAAGGTGTTAGAACTTGCTAAATGTAGCTAGTTCTTCTGCTGAGATCAAAATATGACATCGAGTTATAATACAACATTTACATCAAAGCTGAAGTTACTCTACAATTGTAGACAAAATGAGTCACTCATTTTTTTTTTCTTTTAAAGACTGTTTCAAATGAAGATTTTGGTTAGATAGCCTACTGTCCAAAAAAGACGTCATTTCCTGTAAAGCAGGGAGGTATAAGTGATCTAACTGCTACACTTTTTATGACGCAAACGTCACTCTTGACTTTAAGAAATGAAGTTGAAAGCTTTGTGGAGCTGTGGAGGTTGTAAACTTTTACAAATGAGTTTTTTCCCTTATCACAGACATGATTACTGATTCTCTCCCCTTCTTCCCACACCCAAAAAGGGAAAGAATTGTTTACATCTAGATTAACTCCCATCCTATAATAGATATAGTCTGCCCTATAGCTGAGACACGCAAATACTTCACAACTCCTGAAAATATTCAGACAAAACAAATGTATATCACTGCATCAATATTTGCTAGTAACATTTATATAATTTTTACAAAGCTTATCTCAACTCACTTTGTCTGTCTGGTAAAAAGTTTATACCCGTTATTTCTCCCACACCTAATCTCGGATCAAGCTAAAATTTTTGCTAAATTATTTCTTTGACCTGACTACACAAGAATCAATTTTGAAAAAAATAGCTAATTAGCTATTGTTGATTAATTATTTTCTTTGGTATCTCGAACAAGGGAAAGAATATTACAAAGTTAAGTACATAACTGATCCAAACTGATTGATACAATTACGATTAATATAAGCTTTGTGTTGTTGTTGTTTTTTGTGTGTATTGTTTGTATTTTTTTTATTTTTTTTTTTAAGACATAGGCAAAAGTTATAGGCTGAACACCTTTTTTTTCTAACAAAAAAAAGGCGCTATCCCCCCCCCCCTCCTTAATTTAACCAATCTCAATCTTGACTTACATAATACACTAGCAAAATACCCGTGCTTTGCAGCGGGAGGATTATTGCATTAACATTTCAAATTTGCTTTAATTAATAGGCCTACATGTAACAACAAAACATTCTCATTTGTGCCAGGAGTGTTACCGCAGGGAATGTAGCGCATGTATTTTTGGAATAACCGGAACAACGCAGTTTTTGTGTGGCTTTTTGCAATGTTAGTCCGATAAGTAAAAATAATGTGTCATATGTACTGCCTTAAATATTTCATTACTAAGAAGAAAAGTAAACCTTTTGAAATAGAGAAGAAACATACATGTACCAATACACAGTTATTTGTTGAGGATCTCTTTGTACACCACGTTGTCAGTTCGGCCCTCCGGCTGCAGTATGACCAATCCCTGCGCCGAGCTTACTCTTGAGCATGCGACGTACAGTTGCCCATGTGAGAAGCAGTCCTGTCTCAAGTCAATGCCAACCTTTTGTAGTGTCTGTCCCTGAGACTTGTTGATTGTCATGGCGAAGCAGAGCCTTACTGGGAATTGGAGGCGTTTGAATTGAAATGGGAGGTCAGAGGGGATGACGGGGATGCGAGGAATCAAAACTGTCTCTCCTGAGCCACTGCCACTGAAAATAGTTGCCTCAATGAGGTTCTTCTGCAGAGACGTGACTTGAGTCTGGTGCCGTTGCACAGTTTAGGTGGCTGCAAGTTCCTCAGCAACATTATCGGTGCCCCAACCTTCAAAATGAGACGATGCTCAGGAGTGCCTGGAGGATTCAGAGAGTTGAGAAACTCTACCGGATAGTGCACCGCGTCTTCCATTTCCACAACTGAATCCACAGACTGGTATGTTTTAGATTGTGAGGGGAGTTCTTGGAGTAAAACGTGGTTTATGGCCGTGGTCATGTCGTTTCGTGGTGTTAGGATAGCTCTCTCCCTCAACCATGACACGTCTATATGCTGGAGAGTTCTTAGATTGGGATAAACATTGTAACGAAGGTTTTGCAAGGTCTTCACCAGGAGACAGAGATTTGAGGGAATTGCTATTTTATAATTTTCTTGACTGAAGCTGCCATCACCATTACTCATCAGAAGATCAGAGAACTCTCCGGCTCTTGTGTCGCCATTCAGATGAACCCTCATGTTTATTCTTAAAGTGACGACAGTGATTTGACGCCACAGGTACGAAGACTTCAGACAGGCTTTCACTTCGTCGGCGCGTGTTCCTCTGGGCACGACTGGTAGGGTTTGCCGAAAGTCTCCAGCCAGCAACACTGTCAAGCCTCCCATACGTGTGGTGGTGTTTCGGATGTCTTGGAGGGTCCTGTCCAAAGCCTCGACACCCCCTCTGTGTGCCATGGTGGACTCATCCCAGACAATCAGCTTGCACTGCCTTAGCACTTCAGCCATGTTGCTCTGCTTTGATATGTTGCACGTGGAGGGCGAATCAGTGGTGTGGCTGATGTTGAGAGGTAGCTTGAAAGCTGAATGAGCAGTTCTCCCACCCTGAAGAAGAGTTGCTGCAATGCCAGAAGAAGCCACAGCTACAGCAATGTGACCTTCCGCTCGGACTTTCGCAAGCAGAAGGTTTATGAGGAATGTCTTGCCAGTTCCTCCTGGAGCATCAAGAAAAAACACCGTGCCAGTGCCCGAGACAATGCTCCTCATGACTTGCTCGTAAACTCTCTTTTGGTCACCATTCAGCAAAGGCTCGTTGTTTGAGACTACATTGGCCAACTCCGAGGTGTCGTAGGAGGTTTCCCTCAAGTACTCGAGATTCGACGTAACCTCTGCCAGTTCTCTCGAAGGTGAAGGCAGCCCGTAATGATTGACAGAGAGACCTCCGATAGCAATGACGTAGTTCTCAAGCAACTGAAGACACTTGTTGTAGATCATAGGCAACCACTGTTGGACTTCTGTTCCTCCATGATCTCTTTCAGTCTGTCTCCTAACATCTTCTGCCATGCTGTCTCTATGTTTTTCCCAGAGATTTAAGGGGTTCTCCATTTGGCAGAAGACCAGCATTACAGCGAACTGTTCACGGATCTTTTGAGGTGAGCGAGACAGAGCAGCTTCCTGGAGAATCTCGTCCCAGTTGACATCGTCCTGTAACAAACCAAGTGCCCTGCAGGCCGACTTGTAGGTTGGATGGACAACACCGTCAACTGTTCTGAGAGATTCGAAAGAGGTGGGACCTATGATTTTGTAGAGCAGCAATCGAAGGTGGTAACATTCAGAGTTGTTTGGGTGCACAGTGTAGACCCTTCCAAGCACATTATCTTTCTTCACCCCCGAATGTCCTGGCACAGCCTTCCCCTGCTTCCTCCGACGAAACATGTTTCTTGTCCACACATAATAAGATGGAACTTCGTGATAATAAAGCTCCTTTGCAAAGTCATCATGGTTGCAAAGATCAAAGAAGGCTAACAGAGTCGTCTGTGGTGGATTGTGTACTTTTTCTGCAACATTGCCCTCTGTGAAATAAATTCTCTGTCCGTTCTCGAGATGCACTGCAATTGAACGACCGGAGGGTAGCGTTCGTGAATGGGAAAGCAGAAAATGCGCCACGCTGCTTCAGAGCTGCTGATGTAACGACCAGCTTCGTACCGAGAGACCTCGTCATCTGAATTTTGTATTGCAAAGACTGCCTGGTCACTTCCCTTGTCGACATACTTGCAGATGTATTTGATCGACTTGACTGAATTGCAGACTTCGACATTGATGTGAGCATTGAAGAAGCGGGACAGAACAGGACTGTAAGGGACCACCCATCTGTTGTCGACATTCACGCCATTGATGTTAACTGTGTGACCGCCGTCAGAGGGTGTGCGCCGGCGGTACTGAGGGTAACCGTCTTGTCCAGTCTGAGTCTCAGAGATGAAGGGACGCGGGTACTTCTTGGTGCACGTTCCGTTCTTCATGCAGGGTGAGTTGATGTTGTGAGGCCCACATGGGCCGTGAATCATGGTTGATTTCACTATTTCGTGGAGGGCAGGGTCAGTCTGTGGATCAGGAATCTCAGCACGGATCACGTGGTCGATGTCAGCAGGTTGAATCCTAATCCTGAAGATACAACAAAAGCCAAGCGAAAAGAGTAAACCGCCGTACCAAGAAGCGAAGCCACTAACAATCGTTGACAGAAAATTAAGAATGAGCCTCCCACATTTTTGCCCTCCTACGTATAAAAACACTAAAATAAGCAGGGAAGCCGCGTACCAAGTTTCTTGAAGATGGCTCCATAAATACGAAAGTTCAACATGGCGGACGTTGTCGACCGTTACGACCGTTAAATAAGTACGTACATCGGTTTCGGTTAGCGCAGGGAAGCCGCGTCCCAAGTTTCGTGAAGATGGCTCCATAAATACGAACGTTCAACATGGCGGACGTTGTCGACCGTTACGACCGTTACGCGTACGATTGGGAAACGAAACCTGCTGCACTTTTGTAAGTAAGCTGTAGGGAATGCGCCTGCCAAATTTCACCCTTGTACCTACACGGGAAGTTGCAGAATTAGTGATGAGTCAGTGAGTCAGGGCTTTGCCTTTTATTAGTATAGATATGTCAGTGACAATTTAAGAAAAATGGTCCCACTATTCAAGATAATATAAATAATAGATTATAATTATGATCAATTTCTGGTGTTCAACTATCAAAAACTTTTTTTTAAATTCATACTAGGCTATAAGTTCTCACATTCTTAATGTTTACTCAAGGCTCGAGTCCTCATAGGGACTAATTCACCATCACATCAGTCAAGTACGATTTCTTTTCTTTGTTCAAGATACCAAACAAAATATTTAATTACCGATAATTAATTAACTAATTGTTTTTGTTTTTTTTATTCTTGTCTTGTCAGGTAAAGAAATAATTGTGCCAAAGTAAATTACCAATAATTAATTAACTAATTGGCTAATTGTTTTTGTTGATTCTTGTGTTGCCAGGTAAAGAAATAATTGTGCAAAATTTCAGCTTGAAATTGAATGTGGGAGAAATGAGAAAAAACGTTGTTTTTTTCAAAACTTAAATGCATTAAAAAATTAACCAATTTGTCAATTAATTATTGGTAAGTAATTATTTTGTTTGATATAGAATTATTGAGAGATAGGCCTATAGTTGTAATTTTTTTTTATCTGTTGCTTATTATGGACCTCAAATCACAATTACTTTGAATCTAGCAGGACTCAAACTTGTGACCTTTGGATTAGCAGCCTTTAAAAAAAAAATTTAATGCAACTTGGCATATTGGAAGCATTTGTTGCAATTCTACTTACAAGTTTAACGCTTTAAGTTTAAACAGTTCGTTGTAGATTAAACGTACTGTGACAACTAAACACAGATTGCAGACCAGTTTAAATGTAGATAGAAAAGGTTCAGAAAATTGTCTGCCAACTTTTAAAACAGTGATTTAAAAACGAAAAAAAAAAAAGCATGCGTGTAAACCATCTTGATTTTTTTAAAAGTCTGCTTGCTAAATTGGCGTTTTAAATCTTTGTTAATTTGAAAAGGTATCTTCAAAAGTCTTTATTCGTTTGATTTCATTTGAAAAGAAATTTCTTTCTAGACATTTCCATTTTTATCCTTTAAATTTCTTGTTAGTATTTTTTGGCCTATTCGTATTTCAAGAGGTAGCATTCTTCTTTCAGAAATCTGGTGAAATGTTTGAAAGAAAAAAAGATTTCAATCTAGTTCTGATCAAATAGATCAAGTTGTTTGAAGGCCAGGAAGCAATCTTTCAAACTAGTATTTTGTGCTCATAGAAGCAAGCTAGTTATGTAGAAAAGTTGATTCACTGAAAACCTTCCCCCCCCCCTTTTTTTTCAATTAGTTTTAACAGAAAAATGTGCCCTTGATTAGTCAGTGTAGAAGTAAATCTATAGTTTGAAGACATAATATAAAAATCGTTTCGGCAAAGCTTATATCAACTCACCCTGTCTGTCTGGTAAAAAAGGTTAAAGTTTTTCTCCCACTTCCCATTCTCTGAATTTTACATAATTATTCATAGTCGATAACATATACACGAATCAATACAAAAAAAACAACAAAAAAAACAATTAGTTAATTATTTAGTACAACTTAATTAATTTTGGTTTGTATAGCGGAAAGGGAGCTAAACCCTGTAATTTTCAGATAAATGACAGTAATTAGCAATTTTTATCATTAGATAAGCTTTGTTTTTTTTTTCAAAGTATTTTTTTCAATGCTTGTTTCCATGTAATATTTCTAGAAGAAAATACAAGCTATGCGAGATGCATCCTATGACATTGTTGGCATGGAGAGAGGATCTAAAATTCTAGATGATGAAGCGGACGCTGTAGACGCCAAGATAAGACATTTCCGCAGGTCGAAATACAGAACATGTCTTGGTGCCAAGTTATCACAAATACAAGGTTAAGAAATACTGGCCTAAGTACTTCTAATAACATAGTACTGTCCAATATAACATAGCCTGCTCTGTAAACCTGAGATGAACTCTACTGGCCTAAGTACTTCTAATGACATATTTTTTTCTACCTTGACCTTTTACCTATCCCTTAGTCTGTTTGATCGTTGGGGCACCAGGCAAGATTTGTCGACCGTCTTTCTCCATTCCTCCCTTTTTTTTTTGCCTTGTTTAGAACCTCTCTCCCTGGCAGGCCCGTCCATTCTTTAATGTTGTCCTCCCATCGCTTTTTTTCTGTCTGCCTCTTTTTCTTTCCCTGGCACTGTTCCCTGAAGGAAGGTCTTTGCGAGCCCCGTAGATCTTGTAATGTGGCCAAAGGTTTTAAGTTTTTATCTTTTTACAACAGTTAGCAGGTCGTCATGGGCTTCGATCGCTACATTAACCCTGTCTCTGATTTCTTGGTTTGTGATGCGGTCTTTGAATGTGATGCCTAGGATCCTTCTGTAGCATCTCAATTCCATTGCTAGGATCCTCCTCTCAAGCTCTGCATTCAACGTCCACGACTCGCAAGCATATAAAAATGTGGCCATGACCAGACAGCGCATCAGTCTGATTTTGGTGCCGAGGGCTAAGCCCTTATCTTTCCATATTATTTTAAGTTTTGAAAGGGCTGCTGTGGACTGTGCTATTCGGGCCAATAGTTCGGGTTTTGTTCCCTCATCTGAGACAATAGCTCCGAGGTATTTGAAGCTGTTAACACTAGTTAGCTTTTCACCTCCAATACTGATGCCTCTTTTAAAGCCCTGATGGCTATTGGTCATAATTTGAGTTTTTTCGGCATTTATTTGCATGCCATATGCTGCGGAAGTCTTGTCAATGCGCATCACCAGGTCAGCTTGTTCTTCTTCTGTCCCTGCTAGGCCGTCAATGTCATCTGCGAAGCGCAAGTTAGTAATTCTTCTTCCTCCAATCCTAACAGTACCTTCATAGCCCTCGAGGGCATCTTCCATTATCCTTTCAAGGAAGGTATTGAAGAGTGTTGGTGACAGTAGGCAGCCTTGTCTTACTCCAACTGTGGTTTTGAACCAGTCCCCAATATTATTGTTGAAGTACACCGCACTGGTGGCATCCTTGTAGAGGTTCTGGATAACTTTGATTATGTTTTTATTAATGTTGTACTTTTCCATTGTCGCCCAGAGTGCTCCGTGCCATACTCGATCGAAAGCTTTCTTGAAATCAATAAAGACATGGAAAAGATTCTCTTGGTGTTGGAGATATTTCTCACAGAGTATTCTGAGGTTTAGGATTTGTTCTGTTGTGCTGAGACCTTGTCTAAAACCTGCTTGTTCTTCTGATATGATGTTGTCTGCTATCGGTTTTAGCCGGTTTAATATGATTTTTAACAGTACTTTGCTGGGATGACTTATGAGGCTGATGGTGCGATAGTTTTGACAGAGTTGTAAGCTGCCTTTCTTTGGAAGGGTTATTATGAGTGATTGGGTCCAGGCTTTGGGCCATTCTCCTGATTGCCAGATCTTGTTGCAAATCATATAGAGTGCGTTTATCATAGTTTCTCCTCCCGCCTGAAGAAGTTCGCCAGGAATGTTGTCAACTCCGGCCGATTTGACATAGTACTGTCCAATATAACATAGCCTGCTCTGGATACCTGAGAGGAACTCCGATTGGCAACAGAGCAGGAAGGACTAATTCTCCCGTAGTGCTCTGGCAAGAAACTAAGCCGTACGGCATAATGCCTCATAGCCTCCATACAAGTCAAGTGACTGTCCAGACACGCCCCACCCCCTTAGCTCCCGGAGCTGGGACACTCTGCTCTGGATACCAGCTAACAGTACCTTGCGAGACATGTCGGCTGAGAACTACAAGACTTATTTGTAAAATATAAGAACCCTAATTGAATAAATGCACACTATTTGATGCTAACTTTCAGCTATTAATTCATAGCGACAACACAAGCAGATACACAAATATACAGACACGAAGATAAAATGTAGATGGAAGCAAGAAATTAATTAATTTAATTATAGCGAATTCTATCACTAGTTACGACCAAGACAATGAACAGATCTAGATCTAGTATAAAATACACAACAGAGGAAAATCTGTAATTGTGTTGTTTCCACCCGCAGTGTTTCAGGTCTTCTGGAATTCTATCCTGTATCGGGTTTCACCCCAACTCTTCTTAGTTTTGTACAGAATGTTTTACTTCAGTTACTTTGAGATTTAAGGCTTAATGATGTGCTTTTAATGTAAAAAAAAAAAAATAGATCTGCGAAATGCACAGAATATATAAGGAAAAAATTACTTCCGACCTCAAACAAAAATAGAAAAGATAAGCGAGTAGCTCAGTTGACAAGTGGTTAATAACTATGTGAAGTCAAGTTCCCCTTTCAGACCATGCGGTCTATAGGGCAGGTGATGTTAAGGTCATGTGTTTCTTTAGCCAACGGTTAACGAGCAGGGTGTCATGTCGCCAACACAACGACCAACCGCCTTTACTTTCCCCAACTTAAGTCAAGTACCAATTAGAGTTGGGTGAACTCAGTTTTACCATTGTTTTACTAAAGTTTTACCATTGTTTTACTAAAGTTTTACCATTGTTTTACTAAAGTTTTACCATTGTTTTACTAAAGTTTTACCATTGTTTTACTAAAGTTTTACCATTGTTTTACTAAAGTTTTACTAATGATTCAGATTCGAAATTTACACCCCGGTCCACAAAATTCTTGACCAACTTTCTACAATCTAGCATTTTGCATAGCTTTACAAAAAAAAAACAAAAAAAAACAACAACCTGGGAAGTGAGATGTTCACATTAAAGTGAGCTGGCGCTCAGATAAAATTCTACAGCGCAATGTTAGCACAATGATCTTGTTTAGACTGCTTCTGTTTCTGTAACTCACTGTTAACGAGGATGTCATGCGTCCAGCACAAAGACCAATCGCCTTTACTATTCCCCAACTCGTCAGATAACCATTAAAGTTGGATTCATATGTGCCCTAAAAATCCCGAAATTCAAAATCTTCACTGAGATTCAAACCCAAGATCTCTCGAGTCGTCTCTTTGCTTCATCAGAAAATGAAGTTCATAAAGATTTAACGTTACGAAAATCTTTGCGCATATCGGGCATGACTGAAACAAGATCTGGACTTCTTTATGCTTGTAGGCCAATGAATCCAGCGAACACATCAATTTCTGGGAAAGAATGATGAAACTTCAGACGACAAGAGGATGACGATAACAAGACTCAAGATCTAAGGCCGACCACGTGACTGGCCATGTTCTATTCCTGGGCCCACCAGCTCTGTCAGTTGTCTCAGGATACAAGATCGCGTACCGACTGTCTCCTTGTTCCTGCCGTCTCTCTGACCAGCCAAACATTCGTCACTCCAACCAGTTTCTAATTTGTTTCTTTTAATCTGGTTTTTTTTTTCAGTTTTCAAGCTCGCTTTTCACTTCTAGTGTGTGTGTGCGCGTGTGTTTGTGAGCGTGAGTGAGTATGGGAGAGAGAGAGTGTATGTATGTTTGTGTATGTCTGTTGGGAAATAATACAATGCTGAGAAGGTATCATAAAAAATGACTACTACTTAATGAAACATGGCCCGACACTGCCATGAATACGTTAAAATTAATCATATACATATATGAAAAAAAACACAAACACGACAAAGGTAAACAAGTTACAGTTTTAAAACTTCAGTTGTCTAACTTGTGCAAGAAGTCGACCCAACGGTCAAACAAAGATCTGATAAGCTATGCAAAAAAATTCTTACCACTAAATCTCTCTCTCTCTCTCTCTCTCTCTCTCTCTCTCTCTCTCTCTCACACACACACACACACACACATACACACATACATACAACACCACCCCACGAAATGAACCGCAAAGGGAGGGGGGGGGGGAAATCGGATTTTGTGACAGATTTTTTGCTTTGATTTTGTTTATTTTAAGTGAGATTTTAACAGCAAGCCATCTCTTGCTCCATTGCAGCCAACGGGATTTTGAGTTTAAAAACCCCTAACAGGGGGTTTGGCAGTCCAATCCCCCACTTCTATTTAAAAAAAAAGAATGCAAACGACAATTCCCAAATTTAAAGAGCATAGCTAAGGAAGATTTCGATTTCAACCCCCCCCCCCCCCCCCGCCGAAATTTACGATAAAACTATCCATACATCAGTCACCAGATTCTATGAGCATCGCCAAGATTGCTTTTGTGTTTAAACCCCCCTCCAGCGGGTTTTATAGCTAAAAACCACCTCTTCAATATAAAAAGAAAAGTAAATTGCACACTCAAAAATCTATGAGCTTAGCCTAAGGAGTTAGAATTTTTTTAAAGTTTAAAATCCCTTCTGACGGTTTTGAGTTTAAATATCCCCCATACAGAGAGTTTTGAGATTCAAAAAAAATTTTTCTTCAATTTTATTCAACAGTCACCAAATTTTATGAGCGTGGCTAAGGGGGGGGGGGGTTCTGAATTTAAAAAAAAAAGATTTTTTAGTTTAAACCCCACCAAAAATGATTTTGACGATAAAACTTAACTTTTCGACATAAAATCTATAACAAACTATAGTCATCTAATTATAAGAGTGTAGCAAAGAGAGGTTACAAATTTCTACCAGACTATCTATTCCTGGGCCCACCAGCCCCTTTAATAAAGTACAGTGAATAGTTATCTGTTGAAATAAAAAAAAAAAGACTAAATGTGGCTCAACAAAGATGGCTAAGACGGATTTTAGGAGACAGTTATAGAGATCGAGTCTCAACCAAGGAAATCTTATGCCGAACTGGGAGTCGACTCCTTAGTAAGGTTGTGACAGAGCGTAGCATGAGGTTATCGGGACATGTTCTCCGACAAAATGAATTACGCATAATAAGAGTTGCGATGACATGAAGGACATTACGAGGAAAGCCCAAACAGGGACATCCTAGTACAACTTGGTGCCATATTTTCATGGAGTTCCCCCCCTTACCCGAAACAAAAATCCTGGCTACGCCCATGGCTACCTTAATTTCTCTCTACGTCTAGGTGTCCCTGGGTTCAGCTGTAATGACATCAAACAGCTCCATCAGAACACAGACACTTTCTTCTACTTCATATCACATACCACTTCTCCCCTTCTGTCGGACAACTAACACACTTCCGGTCATTCGCGCATTTGTAAAAATAGATTATACTCACACAGATATTCATCGTGACAGTAATCATGCACTTTGTGACAAAGTTTTTTTCGACGTTTATAGTTAAAGAAAAAGAAGTGGCAGTGTTCAGTGTGAGCAATGTTCAGTGTGAGCAGTGTTCAGTGTGAGCAATGTTCAGTGTGAGCAATGTTCAGTGTGAGCAGTGTTCAGTGTGAGCAATGTTCAGTGTGAGCAATGTTCAGTGTGAGCAGTGTTCAGTGTGAGCAATGTTCAGTGTGAGCAATGTTCAGTGTGAGCAGTGTTCAGTGTGAGCAATGTTCAGTATGAGCAGTGTTCAGTGTGAGCAATGTTCAGTGTGAGCTGTGTTCAGTGTGAGCAATGTTCACTGTGAGCAGTGTTCAGTGTGAGCAGTGTTCACTGTGAGCAGTGTTCACTGTGAGCAGTGTTCAGTGTGAGCAGTGTTCAGTGTGAGCAGTGTTCAGTGTGAGCAGTGTTCAGTGTGAGCAGTGTTCAGTGTGAGCAATGTTCAGTGTGAGCTGTGTTCAGTGTGAGCAATGTTTAGTGTGAGCAGTGTTCAGTGTGAGCAGAGTGTAAGCAATGTTCAGTGTGAGCAATGTTCAGTGTGAGCAATGTTCAGTGTGAGCAGTGTTCAGTGTAAGCAATGTTCAGTGTGAGCAGCGTTCAGTGTGAGCAGCGTTCAGTGTGAGCAATGTTCAGTGTGAGCAATGTTCAGTGTGAGCAGTGTTCAGTGTGAGCAGTGTTCAGTGTGAGCAATGTTCAGTATGAGCAGTGTTCAGTGTGAGCAATGTTCAGTGTGAGCTGTGTTCAGTGTGAGCAATGTTTAGTGTGAGAAGTGTTCAGTGTGAGAAATGTTCAGTGTGAGCTGTGTTCAGTGTGAGCAATGTTCAGTGTGATCAGTGTTCAGTGTGAGCAGTGTGTGAGCAGTGTTCAGTGTGAGCAAGTAAGGAGTAGAGAAATGTTTTGGACAGTTTACTTTGACGATTGAGAACATTGTAATAAGTCACCAGCAAAAATAAAACAGTAGGACTATGTTAATTATTCTAAGCTATATAAACTGAGAATAGTTAGTCATTTGCTTTGAAAAGAAAACTTGACCAATCAGATTTATAGATGACATCTATTAGTTTACCAAGTCACAATAAATTTTAGCATTTTTGGAAGAAAAAAAAATTAAATTTGTTACTTTGTTTTTCGAGTGCTCTATAAATTGTTTCTACTTTGAATTGCGGAGAGCCGTGTAGGTGACTTTTACTTTGTTGACAAGGCTAACAGAGCCAACACTAAGATGGTGCGCAAATGTTTCATTAGGCCGATTGATTCATTAAAAGTTGTTCATGTTTTGAAAGAAATGTTTTAGTGTAAGCCTTGTCACGTAGGCAGTGTCAAGTGTTTTTTTTTTCCTTTGACGTCATATTGAAAATTTTCATTCACAAAACATAGTAGCCAAAATTAATTTTTCGATAATGAGACATTTTCAAACCAATATAACGGTCGAACTCAAATTTTCGCGATGTGGCCAATTTTGTTCTCATTAATATTCATATACCTTGATATTTTAAAGAAAATCATTACAGCCGTTATCGATGCATAATATAAATATATGTATATAAAATATATAAACATATATACATACGAGAATTGCTCGCTTAAGGGTATAGGTTTTTGCATTTTTTAACGCTATGCTTACATTATCCTTACAGTTCAGACGGTTAGGTTAAAGGTGTTGTATGTTTTCCGAGCCTCCCGTCACGGTGCTACATAAGATACGTTGTAGTATTGTAGGCCTATGCCCCCTCCACCCCACCCCCTTTTTCAATGGCAGGCCCGTCCATTCTTTTATTTTGTCTTCCCATCGTTTTTTCTGTCTGCCTCTTATTCTTTTTCCTGGTACTGTTCCCTAAAGGAAGGTCTTTGCAAGCCCCGAAGACCTTGTAATTTGGCCATAGATTTTTACCTTTCGTTTTTTTACGATAGGAAGCAGGTCATCATGGGGTCCAAGCGCTGTAGTAAACCTGTCTTTAATCTCTTGGTTTGTGATGCGGTCTTTGAATATGATATCTAGGATCCTTCTATAGTTATAGCATCTCAATTCCATTGCTAGTATCCTCCTCTCTAGCTCTGCAGTCAGTGTCCAAGACTCACAAGCATATAAGAATGTGGTCATGACCAGGGAGCGCATCAGTCTGATTTTGGTGCCGAGGGTTATGCTTCCATACAGTGTGTCTTTTAAAGATGTGCCCAGATCAGGCAGTTCTCCATACAGTTTCAAGAAATACATCTTTTTGTGTGTGTGTTTTTAGTCAAACTGCAAATAAAAACTATGTAAAAAAAAACTTGACGGATTTTCAATAATGCCTATCAGTAAATTAACCTTTGTCATGTACATAGTTTTACCTTATTATGATAACCCTTGGAATAAACATCGACTCTTAGGGTTACCAGACGTCCTTCAAAAGAAAGACATGTCCTCCTTTTGAGGGTCGTGCTCTCCGTCCAACAAGCATTGGCCTATAGCGTGAACATGTCCGACTTTTACTCAGTTGTTTATTATAAATGCATTTTATCCATCAATCGAAATTGTTTGAGATCTTGGTCTTAAAAGTACAACTTGCTGATAGCAGAAAGTTGGTAAGTTTTGACTCTTTTATAGACAAGTGGTCTTGGGTTCAAAGCTGGAACAAAACAAAAACAAACATCATTTCTTAGAAGCCCTCAAGATATGCAACTTTGTTTTGTATTCCTGTCAAATGAGGACCTGGTCGAGTGGTATGCACTTCAGACCATGATCACGATGATCTAGAGTTCGAACCTTGCCCGCTCATATCTGCTGCCGTCCTGGAGGAGGTTTAGACTAGGACGTAATAATCTGAGGGAGTTTTTGTTTGATCACTGGGTAGTGAGAGAAATAGACTCTCTATTGACCCAGTGAGACTAATAGACTCTCCATTGACCCAGTGAGAGAAATAGACTCTCCATTGACCCAGTGAGAGAAATAGACTCTCATAGACTTAGTGAGAGAAATAGACTCTCCATTGACTTAGTGAGAGAAATTGACTCTCCATTGACCCAGTGAGAGAAATAGACTCTCCCTTGACCCAGTTAGAGAAATAGACTCTCACTTGACCCAGTTAGAGAAATAGACTCTCACTTGACGCTGTGAGAGAAATAGACTCTCCATTGATTCAGTGAGAGAAATAGACGCTCTATTGATTCAGTGAGAGTAATAGACTTTCTTGATTCAGTGAGAGAAATAGACTCTCCATTGACCCTTTAAGAGAAATAGACTCCCCATTGACCCAGTGAGAGAAATAGACTCACCATTGACCCTGTGAGAGAAAAAGCCTCTCGATTGATTCAGTGAGAGAAATAGACTCTCCATTTGATTCAGTGAGAGAAATAGACTCTCCATTGACCCAGTGAGAGAAATAGACTCTCCAATGACCCAGTGAGAGAAATATACTCTCACTTGACGCTGTGAGAGAAATAGACTCTCCATTAATTCAGTGAGAGACATAGACGCTCTATTGATTCAGTGAGAGTAATAGACTCTCTTGATTCAGTGAGAGAAATAGACTCCTCATTTACGCTGTGAGAGAAATAGACGCTCTATTGATTCCGTGAGAGAAATAGACTCTCCATCGGCCCTGTGAGAGACATACTCTCCATTGACGCTGTGAGAGAAATAGACTCCCCATTGACCCAGTGAGAGAAATAGACTCACCATTGACCCTGTGAGAGAAAAAGCCTCTCGATTGATTCAGTGAGAGAAATAGACTCTCCATTTGATTCAGTGAGAGAAATAGACTCTCCATTGACCCAGTGAGAGAAATAGACTCTCCAATGACCCAGTGAGAGAAATATACTCTCACTTGACGCTGTGAGAGAAATAGACTCTCCATTAATTCAGTGAGAGACATAGACGCTCTATTGATTCAGTGAGAGTAATAGACTCTCTTGATTCAGTGAGAGAAATAGACTCCTCATTTACGCTGTGAGAGAAATAGACGCTCTATTGATTCCGTGAGAGAAATAGACTCTCCATCGGCCCTGTGAGAGACATACTCTCCATTGACGCTGTGAGAGAAATAGACTCTCCAATGACTCAGTGAGAGAAATAAACTCTCTATTAATTCAGTGAGAGAAATAGACTCTCTATTGATTCGGTGAGAGAAATAGACTCTCCATTGACACTGTGGACCAATGAGTGAAATGGACTCTCCATTGACACTGTGAGACCAATAAGAGAAATAGACTCTCAGTTGACACTGTGAGACCGATGAGAGAAATAGACTATCCATTGACACTGTGGACCAATGAGAGAAATAGAATTTCCATTGACACTGTAAGACTAATGACAGAAATAGACTCTCCATTGAGGAGCAATTATTTTGTCTCAAAGTACAATGTAAAGGAACTCTGCATTAATCTCCACGCGAATATTTAAGTGAATGAAAAACTATTGCGAAAGGTCACGTGGGCTAAGAACTAGGCCATGCCTGTAAGCCTAACAAAACATGGATCAATAAAAAAAAATTAACCAAGTATTGATTAATGGTAATTAATTAATTTTGTTTGATATCTAAATAGGAAATAAATCTTACAGTATTGAGATAGATGCCTGCAAATTTGGATTTCTTCAACCAAGATTTTTTTTTCGCTTGTTAGACTCTACTTTTACTAAGACTTTTGGTAGATTTTGATAAAAAAAATGTTATAGTATACTATGGTAAAAGTCTAAAGTCTAAAGTTTATTTTAAGAGCAATTTTTTGTATTCACCTTAAGCTTCGCTTTATTATAGACATTACAGCCAATAGAAATAAATGTATGTATACGTCGTTGTGATAGAGATATTAATAGTTAATAAAATCAGTAGGTGTTATCAATCTGTGCTTCAACAGAAGGGGGGTGCGTTTGAAATGTTTAATGGCACCAGCATGGGTGTAGCCAGGATTTTTTCGGGGGGGGGGATTTTTTCTCTTCCACTCGCATATATATATATATATATATATATATATATATATATATGTTTGTGGTGTGTGTGAGTGTATGTATGTGTGTGTGTGCCTGTACATAATTAATCTTTATTACATTCTGACCCTTCATTCTTTCGGAGGAAGCTTACTCTACCCTACAATAGGTTCTTCCTGGAGTTAGTGGAAAAAATGGAAACTCCCAGCATCTGGGGAAGCACTTTGAGCTCTCCTAGCTCGGGGCGGAGTCCCGCCGCCAAGCACTATTTCCGGTATTGAAAGCCAACAAAATGCATTTCTGAGGTATCTACAGTGCATCATTCTGCTATTAAAAGTTTTATTTCAAAAAGCTTATGTGCTATTTTTACTGACTTAGACCCTCCCGCGCCGTTCGGCGCATTTGGCGGCAAGCTGCATCCAAAAAATTCTGTCACTGGCAATGTCTGAAGCCTCTTTCCACGTGCTCTGAGAACCTACATGAAAGTGTGGCGCGCTTGTGCTTTTCTCGTAATGGCCTCCATGTATTCGCAACTCTTATTATGCGTAATTCATTTTGTTGGAGAACATGTTCCGCAAACCTCATGCGACGCTCTGTCACAATCTTAGTAAGTGGTCGACTCCTAGTTCGGCATAGGATTTTCTTGAAGCCCCGATCTCTATAACTTACTCCTAAAATCTGTCGTAGCCATCTTTGTTGAGCTACACTTAGTCTTTTTCAATTTCGGCTGATAACTATTAACTGCTTTTTATTAATGGAGCCCAGCCACTGGTAGAAATGTATAACCTCGGTGTATAACTTCTTTTGGCAACGCTCTTGGAATTAGGTGACTGTGGTTGGATTTAAAATTTATATTGAAAAGGGAAGTTTTATCGTCAAATCATTTGTGGGGGGGGGGGGGGGGGGGGGTTAAACTAAAAAATGTAAGGAATTGTTTTTACCAAAACAAAAACCCCTTTAGCTACGCTCATAGAATTAGTTGACTAGTTTATTTTAGAATAAAATTGAAGAGAAAAAAATCACTGTATTGTGGTATTTAAACTCAAAACTATTTGGAGCGGTTTTAAACTTTAAAAAAAGGCCTCTGGAGGAGGGGATTTAAACTCAAAACCCCCCTTGGCTTGGCTACGATCATAGAATTTTGAGCGTGTAATTTGCTTTTTTTTTTATATTAAAGAGCTATTTTTAAACTTCAAACATCGCTGAAGGGGGTTTAAACTCAAAACCCCTTTGACTACCATAATATCTTTTTAGTGTGCAATTTTGTTTTTATATTGAAGAGGTATTTTTTTGGTTTCAAACCCCGCTGAAGGGGGGTTTAAACTCAAAATCCCCTTGGTAACGCTCATAGCATTTTGAGTGCGTAATTTTTTTTTTTTTATAATGAAGAGGTATTTTTTAGCTTCATACCCCGCCGAAGAAGGGGGTGGGGGGTTAGACTAAAGAATCCCTTTGGCTACGCTCTTAGAATTTTGAGTGTGTAACATGCTTTTTTTTTACATTGACGAGGTGATTTTTAGCTGCAACCCCGCTGGATGTTTTTTTTTTTAAACACAATACTCCACTACAATCTGGTGACTGATGAATTTTTAGTCTTATATTGAAGAGGGGGTTTATCGTAAATTTCGGAGGGGGTTTTAAACTCAAAATCTTCCTTAGCTATGCTCTTGGAATTTGGGGATTGTCGTTTGCATTCTTTTTTTTTTTTAGGTTTTGTTTTATAGAAGAGGGGTTTTTCACTGCAAAACCCCCTGGTAAGGGGTTTTAAACTCAAAACCCCCATTGGCTGCGCTGGGACAAGTGATGGTTAAGTATTAAAATCTCAACTAAAATAAACAAAATCAAGCAAAAAATCAGTCACTAAATTCCGACCCCCCCCCCCTGCGAGGGGGATCTCATTTCAGGGAGGGGGGTTGAACCCCATACCTCTGACTACGCCCATTAAAGGTGGGTCCGAAATATTGAAGCAGGGAAAGAAAATTCTTTTTAGGGGTCAGAGGTGTTTAAGAGGGGAGGGGAGGAGAAGGTCAGAAGTTGAAATGCGAGAAAAATCGAAGCATCGGAAAGAAATTGAAATTTGTGTAACCTGATATATCCGGAGGAGTGGTGGCTTAGCGATAAAGCGCTTGGCTTCCGAACCGGGGGGTCCCGGGCTCAAATCCTGGTGAAAACTGGGATTTTTTATTACGAAATCTTTGTAAACCTCTGAGTCCACCCAGCTCTAATGGGTACCTGACATTAATTAAGTTAAGAAGGTTGGTCGTTGTACTGGCCACATGAAACATCGTCTGCCCTATCGACCATAAGGTCTGAAAGGGGAAACTTTACACTTACCAATATGATCAACTTTGTATTTTCTCTCGTATACTTGTAGGTACTCACTGACTCTGTCACTTAGTTACTCAGTTCTTTTTTTTATCGGAATCCCATCTTTCTCTCTCTTCATCCCCTCATAAAACTTTCTCCTTTTTTTTTTTAAAGTTGGCACCTCTCTCTTCCTTATTTCCTTTTACTCTCTAATTCTCACTCTGCCTTTCCCTGCCTCTGCACGACTGACACACACAATCACAAACTGTCATGGTCTTATCTATATTCACTAACAGACCAAGCGTAACATGTCTACAACACAAGTCGCAGCGTCGCAAACACAAGTGCTCTCCCCCTCCCCTGCCCCAATCTACACCTGTCGCGCTGTATGTCACCGTCTGAACCTGAATGTCTTCCCTCTCCCAAAAAGGGCAACCCTCAACATTAAGAAGTGTATTTCATTTCTTTTAACCGCACTGCTAATTGTGGGGCTTGGGACTTAGGGCGCGATGTGAAACACATAGGAGCTCTTTTCTCACGGAAATCGTATCTCTACGGAGTAGTGTAAACAAGTAACCAAGGCGACAGGACTATTAAAAAATGTGGATTTGAATAAAAGGTCTGTAATATTGTTTTATATTTACTGCTTATATTGGTGTGCATTTCTTCCCCCCCCCCCCCCCCAACCGTTAAGCCGCCTTTATTATGAACTTGCCAAAAAAAAAGTCGCCACTATTATTTAATTGTATATATTAACACAAATAACTGACCAACTAATACACGAACACAGATCTCTCTGGCCTTTTTATAAGGCGGCTAAATGGTCAGGATTGATAAGGCACTAAGCAGTGTGAGATATAGAGCACTATTAACCAACGTAACGTAATTGTTCTTTTACTCTCTCTCTCTCTCTATCTCTCCAAAATGATTGGATTGAAAATATTTATAGAACCATTGTTTAGGTACTAACCCTGGACTGAAGATACTAAAACTATGCCACAAAATTTCAAGGACGAATGTGACTGTGGAAGGAGATACGAAAGAATGATTTCGGCGGTTTATCGGGGTTGGGAGAGGAAAGGAAAATGAAAATTTTTGCAGATGAAAGCGTATTCCTGCTGAGAACAAAACACATAGGCCTAAACAAAAACAAAAACAAAAAAAATTTGATCTATCAACTTTCTTTTTAAAAAATGTCCTATTTAGTTAAGTCTGTACTTTCCCCCCTACCAAATATTTGAAATTCTAGATTCTAGGGATGGGAGCGGACAGGGTTTGAACCCTCGACCGTCGATAAATCCGAACGACAATCTAGCGCGCAAACCGCACGACCAGGCAGCCATCCAAGTACTTGACACCTTGCATGTGTTCTAGTGTCACCAAGTACTTAACACCTTGCATGTGTTCTATTGTCACCAAGTACTTGACACCTTGCATGTGTTCCAGTGTCACCAAGTACTTGGTACCTTGCATGTGTTCAAGTGTCACCAAGTACTTGGAGCCTTGCATGTGTTCCAGTGTCACCAAGTACTTGGTACCTTGCATGTGTTCAAGTGTCACCAAGTACTTGGAGCCTTGCATGTGTTCCAGTGTCACCAAGTACTTGGCACCTTGCATGTGTTCTAGTGTCACCAAGTACTTGGCACCTTGCATGTGTTCCATTGTCACCAAGTACTTGACACCTTGCAAGTGTTCTAGTGTCACCAAGTACTTGGCACCTTGCATGTGTTCTAGTGTCACCAAGTACTTGGTACCTTGCATGTGTTCTAGTGTCACCAAGTACTTGGTACCTTGCATGTGTTCCAGTGTCACCAAGTACTTGGAGCCTTGCATGTGTTCCAGTGTCACCAAGTACTTGGTACCTTGCATGTGTTCTAGTGTCACCAAGTACTTGGAGCCTTGCATGTGTTCCAGTGTCACCAAGAACTTGGCACCTTGCATGTGTTCTAGTGTCACCAAGTACTTGGAGCCTTGCATGTGTTCCAGTGTCACCAAGTACTTGGCACCTTGCATGTGTTCTAGTGTCACCAAGTACTTGGAGCCTTGCATGTGTTCCAGTGTCACCAAGTACTTGGCACCTTGCATGTGGCTCTAGTGTCACCAAGTACTTGGCACCTTGCATGTGGTTCTAGTGTCACCAAGTACTTGGCATCTTGCATGTGGTTCTAGTGTCACCAAGTACTTGGCACCTTGCATGTGGTTCTAGTGTCACCAAGTACTTGGCACCTTGCATGTGGTTCTAGTGTCACCAAGTACTTGGCACTTTGCTGTTTCTTACTTTCCAAGACATTTATTTGTATTAATTACGATGTTCGATTGTATTGCTACAGAGTTTTCTCATTATTTTCTTGAACCTATCTGTTCACCTAATTACCTGTTTCACTTAACCACCTGGATATCTACTCGTCTATGCCCGTTTAACTGTATGAAAAGAAATTTCTGGATGTTTCTACACTAACTTGCAGTTGAAGTAGGTCTTCTCGTTCCAAAGCAATTAATTTTGATAAGTGTAACATCCTTTATTGTTCCATAAGTTTTGAAACAAAATGGAGGGTAAAGTTAAATGGTTGAGGTGCCAGGATGGTTCAAAGGTGCCAGGAGAGGTCAAAAGTGCCAGGAAAGTTCAAAGATGCCAGGAGAGTTCAAAGGTGCCAGGAGAGTTCAGGGTTGCATCTCCATGAACAATTATTTTGTCTCTTTATGACTTTATAAGTACATCTTGGAATGCAACGTCAGAATGCCAGGAAAGTTCAAAGGTGCCAGGAGAGTTCAAAGGTGCCAGGAGAGTTCAGGGTTGCATCTCCATGAACAATTATTTTGTCTCCTTATGACTTTATAAGTACATCTTGGAATGCAACGTCAGAATGTTTTCAAGTGTAGGGAGAGAGGTGTTACTGTTGATTATAAGTACATCTTGGAATGCAACGTCAGAATGTTTTCAAGTGTGGGGAGAGAGGTGTTACTGTTGATTGTTTTCAAGCGTGGGGAGAGAGGTGTTACTGTTGATTGTTTTCAAGGCTGGGGAGAGAGGTGTTACTGCTGATTGTTTTCAAGGGTGGGAGTGAGATGCTACTGTTGATTGTTTTCAAGGGTGGGAGTGAGGTGCTACTGTTGATTGTTTTCAAGGGTGGGAGTGAGGTGCTACTGTTGATTGTTTTCAAGCGTGGGGAGAGAGGTGTTACTGTTGATTTTTTTCAAGCGTGGGGAGAGAGGTGTTACTGTTAACGCCACCCATCCCCTTACAAAGCATGTTTACTTTTGTCCTAGCTTTTTGTTTCTCTCTATTATCTTTCTTTATTGTGTATTCTTTATTACAATCTTCTCTCTCTCTCTACCTCTCACCTCTCTCTCTACCTCTCACCTCTCTCTCTACCTCTCCTTCTCTCCCCACCTCCTCCCTTCTTACTACTTTCTCTTCCCCTCTATTTCCTCTCTTTTATTAGCTTTTCATTTCTCTTCCTGATATCACTTCGTCTTCTCTCTCTCTCTCTCTCTCTCTTTCCATCCCATCCCCGCGCCCTCATTTTCTCCTGTCTTATTTTATCCCTCTGTTTCTTTCCTTCAATCTCTCTCTCTCTTCTTCTCTGTAATTCCCCCCTCCCTCCACTAATAGGTCGAGCTTAATCCTATAAAGTATACATATGCAATGCGCCGCCTAGTCCTAGAGTACAGCCAACATATATGTATTTAGACTTTTACTATCAAACAATATTTAGCACACAAAAAAAAAACAAAAAACTTTAGGTACAAACTTTGTCAAACGTCAACTCCTTGTGTCATGTAAGGCTAAACCCTAACCACAGCAGACGTGACCTTCCGAGGTGCATAAGATACAACATTTATATTGAGCGAAAGAGGCGACAGATTCTTTCTCAGCCCGGAGTGCCCCCGTGTTCCCTTTCCCCACTTTGAGTGACTCTCGCTTCTTGTTGGCATTGTACTCATCCATTGAGGTGGTGTACTCACTGTTCGTACAAGTAGCTCCATATAACGGATAACACGAGAAGATGTACAGTTCTGCAGCAACACAAACATCAGCAGCAGACAACAAGTAGAACAACAACAACCTGAACAAAAAACAGCAGAGAGAAGTACACTTTAGACACAGGAGGTCGACACACATTTTGTGTTCACCTGCCGCTACGTAGTCTGTTTTGTACATACGTCGAGAGGTGTGTGGGGGGGGGGGGCGCTCAACAAAATCAAGTCTCGTAATTACATTTTGTCTCGTTTAGATCGGGATTTGAGTTCGAGCTGTGATTTTCGTTTTATTTTGGCTTGTTTCTGTAATATTGACTTGTTTCTGTAACACTGACTTGTTTCTGTAACATTGACTTGTTTCTGTAACTTTGACTTGTTTCTGTAACACTGACTTGTTTCTGTAACATTGATTTGTTTCTGTAACATTGACTTGTTTCTGTAACACTGACTTGTTTCTGTAACACTTACTTGTTTCTGTAACATTGATTTGTTTCTGTAACACTGACTTGTTTCTGTAACACTGACTTGTTTCTGTAACACTGACTTGTTTCTGTAACATTGACTTGCTTCTGTAACATTTACTTGTTTCTGTAACATTGACTTGTTTCTGTAACACTGACTTGTTTCTGTAACACTGACTTGTTTCTGTAACACTGACTTGTTTCTGTAACATTGACTTGTTTCTGTAACATTGACTTGTTTCTGTAACATTGACTTGTTTCTGTAACATTGACCTGTTTCTGTAACATTGACTTGTTTCTGTGACATTGACTTGTTTCTGTGACATTGACTTGTTTCTGTGACATTGATTGGTTTCTGTGACATTGCCTTTTTTCTGATACAGTGACCTGTTTCTGTGGCATTGACCTGTTTCTGTGACATTGACCTGTTTTTGTGACATCATAAAGTCTCTTTTCACCTTGGCGCAACATCTCGCGAGGAGGTTAAAATCCTTGGGACACAATCGATGATCAGTCAACATATTTCTTTAACTTCTCAAATAATCATTTTGTGGTAATTACTTGTCGACTGTAGCAATTTTTTGTGTGTTCGTAAGCCTGATCAACAACTGTCGCCACCAACTTCCCCTCCCTACAAAAATTATTATTTTAATTTTTTGTTCAGCTAAGGTAAAAAAATAAATTGTCCCACAAAAGTTTTGTTTGTTTTGTTATTTCGGAGTCTCAGACAGAAAGACTTTTGACTAAATAGTATTTGTCTAAATACTTGGCTTAAGGTGTTATGAGAGGCGATTAAAAGCGGGGCCTCTGTTTGCACACCCTTCGACCCTTATAGTCAATACATTGCTCCTTGAGGAAATGTAAAATGTTATTCTAGGAGCTTATCAGTGTGGGTGTGAGTGGGGGAGGGGTAATTTGTATTTTCTTTGGGAAGAGGGGGGAGGACCCGAGTACACACACACAAAAGAATAACTTCTAGGTGCATGAAATAGAAACTAAGGCGCAGACTAATGACATCGCAAGTTCAACTACAAATATAGCCTTGGACTGAAGGATGAGTTCATGGACTGAAGGATGAGTTCATGGACTGAAGGATGAGTTCTCAACTGGTGTTCACGTAGTGAATCAACACATGTTCTCCATTAGGGCACCACAAGGTTATGATTAGTGCATCACGTTTTCCATCTGAGCATCACACATTTTCCATTAGGGCACCTCATGTTTTCTGTTGACGACTTACTCCCCGCCCATGCAATCACTAAAGCCTTGTTCACTCCTTGATAATGGCTACCCAATGTTTCTGCGCCAACTTCTATTCCCTTTTGTTGGTTCCGTACCCTGCAGGAAAGTCTGTGGAAGTCTTTGGGCTTCTGGTCGTTTCTTTTCATTAGTTTCATGTTAACATACACACACACACACATCATCGCAGAAACACATCACAACATTTTATTTTCTTTGATTTTGACCTGTATATTTGTGTGCTTGTGTGTGAATGTATGTGTATGTGTGTGTGTTTGAGTCTCATAAAGCGATCTTTCACTTACCAACCTTCACCTTCACACACGCGCGCGTGCAGACATATCTGTAGGCAGTGACAGCCAATTGATGTAACTAATCTGATCGTCTATGAATGTTTAGATTGATTTCCAGACTCTGAAGCAGCCAACAAAGTGGCACTGGTTTCTTGATTTGATTGATGAGTACAATTAAAACTGGTTACTACAAGTCTTGCCATTCAGTTTTTAATCTCTACAACAGGAGAGCTAAGAGATATCAGAGAATGAAATGTTACGAGGCCTGTTTGTTGTTGATTTAAACATTCTTACTGGCTAAGATTGACTAATTAGAATGTAATTAGGTCAGTGAATTTAGAAGCATTTTGCCGATCACTTTGGAGATAAATGAAAAAAAAATAGTTTGGTACTATAGGACTGTGTGTGTGTGTGCCTCCGTACCTACAGATGTGTAATGTTCTGGTCCCCTCCACTTTCCTCATTAGTTAATCGTGAACTGGAACAGTTGACATAACTCAAATAGTATCGGAAAAAAAAAAGGGGGGGGGGGGGGACGCTCCCGCTCTCGAGTTCTCTTCAATTTGACCCCGTCTTGCTGCCATTTCAAGTCTTCAGTTAAAAGTACAAATCAAACTGACTGGGTTAATAAGAACTAGGTCTAGGTTTTAATCCTAGGTTAAGGATGAATTCTCTGTATTTGATAAATATACGCTAATTGTCATGCTTCACTGAGCCTGCATTTTTGTTTGGCAAGTTTAATCTTTTCCTTACCCCCCAAAAATATATATAAAGCTAAACTGTCTGACTATTCTTCGGCTCATTAGTTCTTTATCAATATGTAGATGGATCCCTGGTGCCTTGTATTGCATTGAATGCATTCTCTTTCACACTTAGAGAACTTCATAACCAACACACGAGTGTAGACAAATAGACGTTTGTTTTTACCATTCCTCTTTGTAACTTTCATGGGTGGATGGACACTGCCTGGAACCTGGAGATGGATTTCGAAAATGGCTCTAACTATTTTCCTAGACAGTTTATGAAAGTATGTTTGGAAAAATAGTACTATCAGTTGGTTGGCCCTACAGAGAAAACTCTGGTTTTACAGTTCTTATTTTTCAAAATCAAATCATCTTCAAATGGACCTCATTCACCAATCGTAATTAAACAACATTTAGTCACGTGATAATATTTATAAAACAACGTGATAGCCATTGTGCATTAAAAATTAGATCGTAATTTGTATAGAAGAGATAGAGAATCACGTGGCTAAAGTTGTTTGTTTACGATTGGTGAGTGAGGTCCATTAAATTTGGTTTATGTTGAACACATGTCAGTGGGAATTCCCGTAGAGTTAATTTTAAAAAACAACAATTTTCAGTAACACTTTAAGCATCGCCTTACGTAGAAATCATTGAACTGGACACCAGCTAGAAGTATTGTTTTAACAATACAGTATACATGTGTATATAACACTTATACAATTTATTAATCCACAATATCAGTAATATATATCTAACTAGATCCAGTATACTAGTATAGACTTCACCTACATCTTTGCATAGTCTTTAATCTGTTGAACCATTAGGGCATCACAAAGGATCTGCCGACTGTCGACTCCATTCCTGTCTCTCTTTTGCCTTGAATAGCATCTCTTTCAGACACAGGCCAGTTCATGGTTGACGTCTTCCCAACGCTTTCTCTGTCTGCCTCTTCTTCTTTTCTGGTACTGTTCCCTGTAGGAAGATCTTTGTCAGCCACGAGGACCTTGTGATATGGCCTTAAACTTTTAGTCCGCGTATTTGACAGCGGTTAGCAGGTAATTGTTGCGCCAAACAGCTGTTGTGATCATGTCCCTTTTTCCTTGTTTATGATGCAGTCTTTGTAAGTGATATTTAGGATCCTTTTATAGCGACTCTATGCCATTGCTAGGATCCTCCTCTCTACTTCTGCAAGATTCGCAAGCATGCAAGAATGTGAACAAGAAGCGCATCAGTCTGATTTTAGTGTCGAGGCTATGCCTTTGTCTTTCCAGATTTTTTTGAGTTTTGCAAGTGCCACTGTAGAGTACGCAGTTCCGGCCAGTAGTTCAGATTTAGTTCCTTCGTCTGAAACGATAGCCACAAAGTATTTAAAACTTCTTGCATTGCCAGTTTTTTGCCTCAAGTTGGGATGTACATTTTAAAAGCCTTATTGGCTAAAGGAAGACATTTAAAAAAAAATAATTTGTTACTTTTTTTTTATAAGGTATCTTCCATCACGAGCCAAAGAGTGTTATTTATAAGGTATCTTCCATCACGAGCCAAAGAGTGTTATTTATAAGGTATCTTCCATCACGAGCCAAAGAGTGTTATTTATAAGGTATCTTCCATCACGAGCCAAAGAGTGTTATTTATAAGGTATCTTCCATCACGAGCCAAAGAGTGTTATTTATAAGGTATCTTCCATCTCGAGCCAAAGAGTGTTATTCAGGGCTTAAAAGATGGAAAGAAGTATCCTCTCTCTCTCTTCCCCCCCCCTTCTTTCTTTCACTCATTTTTTCTCTGTCTCTCTTTCACTCATTATCTTACTCATATTTACTCTCTATCTTTCTCTATTTAACTTAATCTCGTGTCTCTTCGCCCCTTTCCTTTTTGTGTTTTCTCCCAATCTTTCCACGGCAGACGATATTGAAAATGTAATTGTTTGTGTGTGTGTGTGGAAAGTCTTACCAACGTGTCATTGCACGGGCTCGCTCATTGATATCTTGAGATTTCATTCGTCACGTGAAGGTCAGCTGTAGGAATGATGAAACGCAGCCGTGCATTGCGCTAAAAATAGAACACACGTAATTAATGCAAGTGTATAAATTGATCTATTGACTTGTAACAATAGCCCGGTTTTGTTTTTTAAACACTTTGTCTCAAACCATTGAAAATACGAGGTCTAGACTGAGGGTGTAATTGTTGTATTATTTTGTTCATTGCTTTTAGTTGTATTTGTTGGTTGTAGTATCTTGTTGGTTATAGTGTCTTCTTGGTTATTGTATCTTGTTAGTTATAGATATAGTATCTTGGTGATTATATATGCATGCTACAGCTACTGGGAGCCACATTTGAGAGTTGGGGACCAAGAGTGAGCCAAGCTACCCTCAAAAAGAGGGTACGACTGCCTTTCCACTAGATGTGCTACCCCTCCTAGATACCCCATACACCTTGGTGATTATAGTGTCTTGGTGATTATAGATATATCTTGTTGGTTATAGTATCTTGTTAGTTGTAGATAGATTTTTATATATCTTGTTGTTTATTGTATAGTTTTAGATATAGTTTCTTGCTGGTTATAGTTTCTTGTTGGTTATAATGTCTTGTGCTTGTTAGTTCAAGGAAAGTCAGTGACTAGCCTGTGGTTCTGTTTTGGGTCTTCTTACTTGCACCAAGACGGCAGAAAAGAAGAGGGAAATGTAATGCACTCCTACCTCTGCTTAACTTGATACGCAACAGAAATTTATTGATCACTTTTTTATAATTTTCAAGCACACTTTTACCCCATCCCCCTTTTCTATATACACACACACATCTGATGGGATATAAACAACTTTGCATATGATTTATAAACACACTAAGATCTAGATCTTGTGCAGAAAGCTATAAATAAATGTAGAGCTCATTCAGAAAGCTATAAATAGATCTAGTTCTATTATTATAAATAAATATGATGAAACTATTTTTAAAGAAAATCGACCATTTCCTATTAGATTTAGATTTTCTATACTTACATTGTAGTGATTAGATGTGCCGATAGTGTGTATGAATCATTGAGGACACGTCTTCCAATTCTAGTTTTTCCCGATAGCCAGCAAATGTCCATAATAGTCTAGCTATAGTAGCACAAGTCTTGATAGTGAGTAGGTTTGACCTTATCGTTTGCTAAAAGAAGGATTTAATGGGTGTCCTGCTGTTCATTAAAGACTTTTTTCATAGATCAGTGACTGATTTTTTCCAAACTGAGTATGTGTGTAAATAAATTTTCTGATGTCATCATTTTAAATAAGGTCCTTAAACAATGCACCAAGATGAGGTATTCGTGTGTTTATGAGTTGCTTACTTTCTCTGCTGTGTAAGTAAATGATATAGACTCTAGATCTAGACTAGACGCATTCATTACTGTGACTCTTGCAAGAATGACGTCTGTAATGTTCGGCCGTACGGATTTGAACCAGAATCTTCTAAGTAAGGTTACCAAAATGTTCATATTTCATGTCAGACACCGTCATAAAATGAAGGTAGCCTACATCTGGGTAAGTGAATAGTCTAGTCTACTCATTTTCCTTTTAAAATTTAGGTCTAGATCTATTTATACCTATGTCTAGAATAGTCTAGATAAACGTCTATAGTATTTGTTAAAGGTCTAGATCTATGTCTAAAACTTTTGTATTTTTCAAGGGAAGGCATGAATTGGGTCAAGAAGGTTGAAAAATCAAATGGGAATTTCCTTTGAAAGCGCTTACGTTTTAACAAATACAACGGAAATTTAGATAAAGTCATTATTAGGTAACGTTACTATGTTTAGTAAAAGAAAGAAAACTTAACTGTCAGTAGTACCAGAGATAAAAGCTTAAGCCCAGCCCTGCACATCTGCATTTATCTGCCTTTATAAGATTCTACTTTATATGTAAAATGAAGTCGATTGGTACAAACAAGGAAAACTCGCTGGATCTGGATATTAGCATCCCAAAAGTGCGAATACATTAGGCAGCCCGTTCACAAATCAGACTATTTAATACATTAGGCAGTCCGTTCACAAGTCAGACTATTTAATACATTAGGCAGCCCGTTCACAAGTCAGACTATTTAATACATTAGGCAGCCAGTTCACAAGTCAGACTATTTAATATATTAGGCAGCCCGTTCACAAGTCAGACTATTTAATACATCTACTCATTTAAAACGAGATTTTTGGGAGCAACCCAATCCCCGCACGAAGCATCTAACGGTTACACTAGATCTCTATGGTTCTCTAATCTCTATATCGTTACGATGTGATCATTTCTTTTTATTTTTTAAACTACCAGATGTAATTATTAATTTATAAGGGAATTAAAATCCTCTTCCGGACTTGGAATATTGCTTCTGTTCATCTAGACTCTAGAGTACTCTAGACCTTTTCGAGGGTGTTATGTGAGCAGTGCAATGATCAACTTGCGTTAATTTGCCGTTTTTAAAATCATGGGCTCTAGTAAGTCTAGTCTGAGATGGATTGTTATATGGGGCTCTAGTTAAAGATAAATTGTTAAATGGATCTCCAGTTAAAGATTAATGAAAGCGGTTCCACCGTTCCAGTAAAAAATCAATGAAAGGAGGCTGTAGTTAAAGATTAAGCTCTCTGACTCTCTCTCTTTCTCTCTCTATCTCTCTTTTACCTTTTCTCTCTATCTCTTTCTACCTCTTTCTTTGTCTCTTTCTCTCTACCTCTTTAATTTAAATCTCTCTATCTCTCTCTCTTTCTACCTCTTAAAAAATGAAAATGCTAAAGAAGACAAAGACAAAGAATGGTATGGTCTTCTGATACTCCATTCACTTATACAAATGATATTAACTCCTCTTGATAACTGCTCCCTACATTGGGATTATAGGCCCTATGGATAACTGATCCTTAAATAAAGATGATAGGGCATTAGGATAACTGCTTCCTACATGGGATGATATGACATATATACTTATGGATAACTGCTCTCTACATTCGGAGGATGTCATGGGATACCTGCTCTCTAAAAAAGGATGATAGGGTCTCTGGATAACTTCTCTTTTATTGAGAAAATAAAAAAAAATTAAAAATTAAAAAGCATTTTATGATTTCACTCAAACTCATAGGCGGACCCCAAAGGGTCATACCACTTGTTCCACTGTTCCATTGTAAGCAATGCAGATAAAAAGGGAAGGTTTAGCTATTTTCAGCACGAATATCAGAAGCTATAGACAACAAACAACAAACAATCTAACCTCACTCCATACAAAATAATAATAATATAATATATAATAATAAATAATAATAATCTTTATTGTCCATATGGAAATTTGTCTTACAATTTGTGCATTACACCAAACAAAAAACATTATAAATATAATGAGCAAACAATGTAATAATGTCTTTTCTAAAGCGCTGTTAAAGGACAAACTGTAGGCTCAGCCGCTCGAAAAGCTTTGAAAACCTAACAGACAATAAAGAAACAAATAAAATAAAAAGTAAAACAAAACAATTCCTACTTTCTGCTACAATAATCTAGTCAACTAAAAATTCGTATTTGACATTTAAAAAAAAGGGGGGGGAGAGAAATGGCATGTATGGGGATCAATCCCAAGACATTAGAGTTATTAGGTCAATTATCAAGTCATACTGCTAAGTGGGACATTTGAGCTGGAACCAAAAATATTCAACTTTTTTACATGTAGGCCTACTTTTGATCACGTTTCAAGCACAGACCTATATCTATTAACTATTATATCTAGACTGGACATGGAGATATTTGAACACTACACAAAAAATGTCGTGAAAATTTTTTTTTAAAAGTTGAAACAAGGCACATTGTTTTGTAAAGTAGTTATAAGAAGTAAAGTTGTTGTTTTTGTTTTAACCCTAACGTATTTAACATATAATTTAATGTTTAGATATAGATCTTGTGTGACTAAAGAGGCCAATCCTTGATACACAGCTGCGATCGCAGGTTGGGCATATATAATCACCAGGCGCCGTTGCATTTTCACCCTTCTTTCTGCTTCTGTTGTGTATGACATCTGCAATCTTTGACCCTTGCTTTATGCTCTCTCTCCATGAGGATCTGTCCAGTGCCACCTCTTCCCAGTTGCCAGTGTCGATTTTGAAGAGCTTCATATCGCGTTTGCATACATCCGCATAACGTAAAAGTGGGCGACCAGCGGCTCTCCTGCCTTCTATTAGATCGTCATACAGGATGTTCTGTGGAAGTCGACCTACTGGCATTATACGAACGTGGCCAAGCCAGCCAAGGCGTCTGCTGCTGATAACGGAGCGGATGTCCTGGCACCCTGCTCTTTGTAGCACTTCCTCATTGGTTATCTTATCTTGCCACCTTATTTTAAAGATCCGCCTTAGGCATCGGAGGTGGAAGACATTCAGCTTTTTTTCCTGCCTCGAGACGTAAAATGCCACAGAGATCTAGATCTAGTAATTGAACATCGAAAATAAGAGCACTCTGTCTCATATTTATAATTTTGCAATTTTAGATACATAATCTAAAAAGATATAGGTTATCAATCTATTTAAATGTATATAAGATGATTAAAACCAAAGACATGAGTTATTTCTATCTAGGATTTTTGAAACATTATCTCAATGGAAACTAACAGGACAAGGCTTTATTTCATATTTTGCGTGAATATATAGTTCTAATAGCCTATTCTATTAAAAATCCTCAAAATGGTATTGCAAACCAAAGATTATTACTTTTCTAAGACAGATTCGGGACGACTTCCCTTACACCTTGAAAAAAGTAATGTACATAACAATCTATATATTGCAGCTATACCCAATCATGGGAAAGGCTTCGGGAGTCAACCCTGAGGAAAAATCAGGAGCTGGCGACCCTAAGGTAGTTTGCAGCACCCAGTGCTACACTCTGGCAGAACCTGCGACGCCGATGACCCCAAACTGTATCGGCACTGCCGTTCCTTTGGATACATTAGCCGCGTGGAGTGGGTGGAACTGATGTGTGGGGGACATCGTTCCGACCACAGCTAATGACCAGGCATTCATCCCATTTCCATGAGATGATCCATTGTCGCTTCGCGACTGAAGGAGACCATATATATATATAGGTCTGTGATCTGATCATTATCGGATGAGAATATGTATCCGTTTTCCAGTCTAGATATAATCTATATATATATATGTCTATTGTTTCAACTTTTGAGAGGTTGCTGTAAGCTGACAGTAGGAATGAGAAAAAAAAAAAGTTACATTTGCAAACTAATCTAAATAAATGGAGTGGTGGCTGAGTGCTTAACGCTTGGTTTCCTAACCTGGGGTTCTGGGTTCGAATGTCGGTAAAAACTGGGATTTTGAATATCGGAATTTTTAGGACACCTCTGAGTCCACCCAACTCTAATGGGTACCTGACTTTAGTTGGGGTAGTAAAGGCGGTTGGTCGTTGTGCTTGCCACATGACACCTTGCTCGTTAACCGTTGTATATAAAACGTATGGGCCTAATGTAAAAAAACAAACTCTAATAGCTTATACTAACTACTTCTTAACTTATTTAACAAAACAACAAAAATGCTTGGTACTAAATATTTCACAATTTTAACTGGTTTAACAAACAAAACATACTTAGTCTAAGGCAGTACATTTTCTTAAGTTCTGTTTGATAACTAAAATAGTAGCTTTGATAAGTGGTCTATCTATAATTATTTTTGGTTACAATGAACTTATATCTTAATTAAGTACTCAATCATTGGATGGTGAATTTTTAATCATTTCAATTAAGCAACCAGATAGCACGACATCAACTGGTCTATTAAATAACATTTTGGGTTTAGTGAATTATGGGAAACTATAACTAAATCGTCTGCTATTATGTGTGTGAGTGTATGTGTGTTTTTGTGCGTGTGTGTGTGTGTGTGTGTTTGTTGGGCGTGTTTGGGAACTTGGAGAATTTAGTATCTCTGGAGACCACCTCCTTTTTTTTGAAACGACAAAATTTCATGTCGTCGTACACTAGTGCATTGCACTGAGTTCTTTTTGTGAATCAAGACATTGACATAAAAATAGAGCAATGAAAAAAAAGAAAGAAAGAAAGACATCTTTATTGTGTCCAGACAAAAACTTTACCTTCTGTAGAAAGCTTCTCAAACAACGAGGGGTAACCTTCGCTTGTTTGGAGAGAAAGAGGCTATTGTGTTTAGCGTGTGGGGGATTTTCATAAATGGAGTCTTTGGTGTATCCGGTGTAAAAATTACGGAAGTATTGATAAGCGAAGTATTAAAAAAACACATATAATACTATCTTTTTGTTTCACTGTTGAGCAATGACTAAGCCTCTAATCCATCATCGACATTGTTTATTTGTCTACTTATATCAAAATGTCCTTCTTATAACTTGTCCATTGGCGTAGCTAGGATTGGGGAGGGGGGGTCCGAATCCCCCCCCCCCCCGTAACACGCTTGTGAGGGGTGCCCCCAAATGAGTATCCGAAATTTGTTTTTACATTAAACATTACGCCATTATTTCATGTCATGATGTCGAAATGCTAGTGATCAAGCCCCCCCCCCCCCGGGCCCCGAAATCACTAGCTACGCCACTGTACTTGTCTTACCCTTTTCTATAAATTCCATTACATCGATCCTAAATTTCTCCATATTGTCCATTATTTGTTTTTCTTTCTTACTTCACTTTATTGTTTGAGGAGTGTAAACCGGATACAACTCAAGATGTAGACAAAGAGCATATTACTGTGATTAACTTTAGTATGAAAATCTCAATAGATCTAGATAAAATGTTAATACTATATTTATGAATGATAAATTCTGTAGACCTGTTTATATGAATCTATATTCTTGTATCAATTTTTTCACTGTTTATATAATTACATTTGAATCGTATCGGGGGCTCTGTTGACTGATAAGGAAATGTTCTACTGCAAAGGGAGGTGATCTAGTGGAAGAAATAAGATGTGGGGGTGTTACCTTGGAGTTAGGGAATCCCTGGCGAAATCAGGATAAAAAGAAGACGGGGGCTCTCCTTGAGTAGGTGAGGGATGATATGTTTATATGAGGGTGGGTTAAAATGAAAAGTGACAACTTCTCGCTTCGGTCGCTTGTCTAGGCTGCCCTCTAGGCTTTCCAGGTCTGAGTTTTCCCACGGTCTGTTGACACAGGGGATTCTCTCCTCTTTCTTATCTTCTCTCTATCCCTCCCCTTTAAAAAAAAATAAATCTTATTCTCTCCCGTGGTTTACTTGAAGAGATTCTGTCACATAATCATGACTCTCCTTAGTCTGTGTATGTGTGTATGTGCTGCGTCTCGCTGTGAATCCCTTCAACCCGAGGTCAAGGTACCATCACTGACTTGTAACTCGGGCTACACTTAGGGACAGAGATAGTGGGAGTTGTCCATTTATTGCTGGAAATGTCAGCTCCTCAACCTAGAGGCCTATCACGGCTTTAAAAATAAGAGCTGCATGTGGTAGCTTTAATTACGAAATAGAATGGAGACTTTGGACAAAGGTGTAGACTACTTTTAAAAAAAATCTCTCAACTACTTGATCTGGAATTTCAAAACAAAAAGTCACTTTTGGTACTACCTTTGATGCCCGGCTTGAGGGTCGGATTCGGAGGTCTGAAGCAGGGGCGGGCTGGCTATATTGTGTTTAACAACAACAAATCTAGATTCTAAATAATTGTTTTCTATTTCAATTAATGGCTAATTTATGCTTTGTATATGGAGGCGCGGTGGCTGAGCTGTAAAGCGCTTGGCATCAGAACCGGGGTTCAAATCCTAGTGAAGACTGGAATTTTTAATTTTGGGATCTTAGGTCGCCTCTGAGTCTATCCAGCTCTAATGGGTACCAGACGTTAGTTAGGGGAAAGTAAAGGTCGTTGTGCTGGCCACATGACACCCTCGTTAACGTAGGCCACAGAAACAGAAGACCTTTACATCATCTTCCCTATTGGCCGCATGGTCTGAAAGGGGAACAACTTTTTTATGTTTAGTATGAAGTCAATGACGTGAAATTCTTATAATAATTAATGGTTTTATATAGCGATGTCACATCTTTTTAATGATAGGAGATATTTCTATTGGTCATGGTATATATATATACACCATTCGCGTTTTTTGAGAATGTACTAGGACAACGGAAGAGCTTTTCACAGTAAGTAACTGCCTCTCTACCGTTCCCGTTTAGATTTCATAAACTATATATTGAAAATATGATATAATGTTTCAATCCCCCAAAAGTCGTAATGCGACGTCTACTTTTTTTCTTTTCTGAAAGCGAAAAATTTAATTTCATTAATCTTTTAATGGAATGTGTTACCTGAGGAACACCAACGACTTAGCATACTTTAAGTGGCAGAACAGCATGCATGTCTAGATTTTTTTAATCTATAAAAATACCAAAAAGTCTCCAAAACATAATAATTCATTTCATTAGTGCTGCTATTGTATTGTTCATAATTCTCAGACCACATACATGTATAAATAAAATACAGTACGTAATCTTACGCAAGCTTACATACAGTTTTCGATGCACTATCAAAATTTATATATTTTGAAGAGAATTAGGCTTACACATGTAATGTGGCTCATGCCGGGAGCTAGGGTTAGGGTTCAAACCATCAGTTGACTCAGACCTCATAGTCTGAAATGGAAACTTAACTTACTTCCACATTTTTATTTTTTAATTTTTTTTTAATCTCTGGTCGGGGGCTGTCTTGTAGCCTCGCTTGCCCCCCCCCCCTCAAATCCGGCTCGCCTGGACGCAACCAAAAAGGAGGCACCAAAAACCTTCTGCCAGGTAACACATGGCTTATCAACGGCGGTTTATCTCGGCTCGTCTTGTTGACAGATTGAGACACCTCTACCACAGAATTGGCACAAAGTCGCTGGTACTTGATGGTGTTTTTACAGAGGGGATAGAGGAAATGAAACATGGAGTCATTACAGTAAAACAAATATTCTTTGGTATCTGGCGTCTCGTTGTGTACAGAAAGTATGCTTGGTCATTAGATTTACAACATAACACTCTAGTTAATCTTTGGAACTTTTTTTATATAAACTTTTTTTTTGACCCTCAAAAATCCGTTAACTCTCAAAGGAAAATGTTTTTGTACTTTTTGTTTTGTTTTCTGCGTGATATGATAATTGTCGGGGGGGGGGGGGGGGAGAGCAGGTAAGTACATGGTCATTTTGTTACAAGTTTGAGCTTTACAAAGAACAAAAACAAAAAAAAACAACATAGTGCCCAACCCGACTGATGAATACATCAGATGGTATTAGCGCATTAGTCAGTTGGATGCCGGACTCACTCTCCACTATAACTTTAGTACGTTAGTCCACATATCCCCAGGGAGGAGGTTGCGTGGTTGTCTAAACTCGTTTTTCGCGCCGCCAGAAAATGAGAGGCGACTGATGCAATGTCGTGTATCTGGGAACGTATCTTCTAGAGCCTACGGCGTCTATGGGGCTCTCCTACCGTACCGGCACACCCCTATCTAACTTATAATCAGGCACCTACATACTGGGTCGGACCCCTTGGATTTGACTAGCTCCATCCACTTGGCCCTGGAAACCGTAGACGGAGGAGCTCCCAGTTAGCCGCTGCTAGAGGCTTCGCAGCGTTACCATGGTTCGCCTCGAGGAGGTCGGGATCATCAGTGAACTACGTGAGGAGGAAGTAGCTATGTCATTACCAAATTTTCTGGTAACTTCATTACATTAATTTAGATTAAGTATAATGTATTTGGGAGGGGTAGTGGCTTAGCAGTATAGCGCTTGGTTTCCGAACTCGGGGTCCCGGGTTTGAATCCTGGTAAAGACTGGTATTTTTAATTTCAGGATTTTTTGGGCTCCTCCACCCAGCTCTAATGGGTACCTGACATTAGTTGGGGAAAGTAAAGTCGGTTGGTCGTTGTGCTGACCACATGATGACCTCGTAAACCGTCGGCCAAAGAAACAGATGGCCTTTACATGATCTGCCATAGAGAACGCAAGATCTGAAAAAGGGTACTTTAATTTTTTTTTTACATATCCCCGAGTCAACTGGCCCAACTCTATATTATGAGCCCCAAAATAACCAAGTACAATAGCATCTAGAATAATCTAGATGCAAATCTGTTTGATCTATGTCTTACCTTAGGAGTTTATTTCGTAATATTCTCATCTTCATGAGAGTAATGACATTTGTTCACAAAATGTCTTTGTTGTTGTTGCGGTGGCGCAAGCTATGGAATCATTATCGGACTTAAATCTTGCCCTGCTGAGAGGACCTAAACCGAACCGTATACCTGTACCTTTATGCTCTTCAATATGACCTTGATCACAACCTATTACCCGATAACCCATGCTTTGATTCACTTCCGGGGTCTAGCGGCGCACTTTGAACTCAAGCTGAAAGTTTACATTTTTGGTGCACTGTAGCGGTTTCTCCATAATTTTTTTATTTGTGCTAAGCAGTCAAACTAAAAAGATTTTTGTAAAAAAAAAATGATTTAAAAAATTACAGAATTAAAAGACCAAAAAATAAACATGTCACCCTTAAGACAGAACCAACGAGACCGTGATTTGGCTTAAGAGCAGGGCTGTACAGAAGTTAACAATTACTTCTATTTATACAAAGAACAAGTAGATCTAATGCCTTGTGCAAACATGTACCGATTCTCTTAAACCTTTTTCCACAATTTTAACGCACAATATCCGGCCAGGATATGGAGAGGCTATTTTAAGAGACTCCCCCCCCCCCTTTTTTTTTGGTACACATGTCTGTCCCAGCAAAATTTTTATTGCTACGTATATATAATATATCCGTTCATTAAAAAAAAGACGGATTTGTGTGATGGCTTCCAGTAAGTCTACGCTGCATTAAATAAGTATGTGTGCGTAAACCATTTGTCGTAAGCGTCGCTTCTTATGACTGTGTCTGTGTGTGTGTGTTTGCGCATGAGCGTGTGCGTATTTCTATCTGTTTATCCCGCTCAGGTCGTAAGCTGCTTCTTTCCCACGGTCTGTCTTGCCAGGGGACACCCACGCACGCACGCACAATCATATAAAAATTCCGCACTGCATTCGTTCTATCTCCCGCACTGTCGTCTAGCGTGACACCACTGCGCCGTGAAATACATCTGTACACCTTCCCCCGCTGTCCCCCCCCCGCGCCCTCTTTTTGGTTTTTCTTATCTTCTAAACCTTTGGTCGACTTTTTGTGTCGACACTATGAAGTGATTTGAACCATGACGCCACGGACAAGTCCGTAGATATCGCATTAGCTGAAGCCTGACAGTCCACAAATCAAAACGTAATGACTAATTATCGCTTATTGTTTGACTCTTGTTTGTTGGTCTTTACTGTCAGGTGACTTAGCAAGAGACTGCTACTCTAATGCATTTCTTACCAAGCTTATCTCAACTCACTCTGTCTGTCTGGTAAAAAGTTTGTACACGTTATTTCTACCACACCCATTTTCGAATCAAGTTGAAACTTTGTACAATTATTCATTTACATAGAAAAGACATGACTTGATTTTAAACGTTATCTAATTAAAGAATTAATTACTGGTAATTAATTAATTTTTTTAATACCAACAAGGGAAATTAATCTCTCAGTATTCCTAATACGGCTAAATATGTAGAATTTCGTCCCATAAGAAAATTGAACACGTTATTTCTCCCACACTCATTCAAGTTAAAACCTTAAACAATTATTTATTGTACCTAACAAAACATGAAACTATTTAAAAATTAATCATTTTGTTTGAAGTCGAATAATTGAAATTCTATATTATTGAGAAAAATGGTTGTAAGTGCGAAGTTCTTTCCGTTAGATAAGCTTTGGTTTTTTAATATATTTTTAAAAAGAAGACCTCTCTGCTGTCGTCTGCTGAGCTCCATGGCGACTCCATCTTTCTTTATCTCGCCATTGACAGAAGTAGGAAGGTTAAATGAGTCCTAAAATAATGAATGACTGCACAGCTGGTCGTGTGATGTGCACTTCAGATTATCGCTACGATAGTCCCGAGTTCATATCTATGCACCTTACTGGCATTCTGTCACATTGATACACACTGGCCTAGTGCCGCTCTAGCATTTCATCCCACTGGCCTCTTGATAATAATAATAATAATTTTATTTATAAAGCGCTGTTAACAAACAAAATATAGGCTCAAGGCGCTGCAATAACATAACAAACACAAACACGACAGCTAAACTGACAAGCTAATCTAAAAAAGGTTTTGGACAGATAGGTCTAAATAGTCTTCTTAAAAGTGGTGTAGCATGTTGTCTGTCTGAGATCAATGGGCAGTGAGTCTTAATGTTCTTCTTAAATGTGGTGAAGCATGTTGTCTGTCTGAGATCAATGGGCAGTGAGTCTTAATGTTCTTCTTAAAAGTGGTGTAGCATGTTGTCTGTCTGAGATCAATGGGCAGTGAGTCTTAATGTTCTTCTTAAAAGTGGTGTAGCATGTTGTCTGTCTGAGATCAATGGGCAGTGAGTCTTAATGTTCTTCTTAAATGTGGTGAAGCATGTTGTCTGTCTGAGATCAATGGGCAGTGAGTCTTAATGTTCTTCTTAAATGTGGTGAAGCATGTTGTCTGTCTGAGATCAATGGGCAGTGAGTCTTAATGTTCTTCTTAAATGTGGTGAAGCATGTTGTCTGTCTGAGATCAATGGGCAGTGAGTCTTAATGTTCTTCTTAAAAGTGGTGTAGCATGTTGTCTGTCTGAGATCAATAGGGAGTGAGTTGATAAACTTGCCATTTTGTTTTCACGTCACACAGATTGACCTTTGGTCACTGTTGTTCGTCCACACATCATTTTGTCTCACAGCATCTAGTGACACCTCAGATGAGCTCGGATAGATTTCTAGACCGGAAGGACTACACCTCCCGAAACTGCAAGAAATGGTAGCTTAGTGCTCCCATACAGATCGCGATATAGGAACACTTGTGACATAGACCTCTGGTCTCACCTTGTGTCATAACGACCTGTTGTCATACTAACCTCTCTTCTCTTCACATAAGTGGTAGTTGAGCTATCATCCTCTGCACCCTCTTGAGGCCGATTGAACGGAGGATATCAATTTCAAATCAGTGAATCTATTTTTAGTTTATCTATTTTTAGCGGGCTGTGAAACACGGCTGCTTGTTTTAGGAGATCTGTCTGTTCTTCCGTCTCATGATTGGATCTCAAAAAGTAGACAAGATTTTTTTGAAAATCCGAGTTGATGTTTTGCAGCTTTCAAAGTTCTAGTGCAAGGCTACTTCATATTTTCTGACAGTGAACTATTTTTTATCAAATATATAATCTGTTGTTTTTTTAATACGCCATTTTAGAAACTATTTAATATTTATAGTTAAAATGACACGGGTGAGGTTATGTAAGGTAAGGGAATAATATATCTCAAAATATGTCCAAAAAAATTATGTATATAGCACTCCACTAATGGGAAGAGCAACTTCCATAAGACACGAATGAGAGATGAACAGCTCTCCAGTTTGGAGTTTTGCATTAATGTAAATGACACTAAACCGCATATTCTTAACAATCAGTTTATTGAATACTTATGAATACATGTATTAACAATATAGTAGTCATAATAATAACGTCAGCTAGCCAAATAATACAATCACATCGACAACACTTTAATCCCGCACAAGTCTAGTTTGTATGTAGGAAGATTTTGATTTTTGATACTTTGTAATTCAGAGCTTCTGATATTTGCGCTGAAAGCCTTTTTACCTGCTTTGCTTACCAAACAAGAGGTGGACCCTTAGAGGCTGCATCTGAGTTTGTATGAAAACACAAACTATTTATATATTTTTGTTATGCTTGTGTAGTTTCTCTACTGTTAAAATGTAGACAATCAAATAATAATGTTCAATTTTAAAAATAATTAACTATTGCATAATAATTTTAACACTTATCGTCAACGTTGAAGATCAAATGCAGACCTTGCTTTGACCTACATGTTTTGCCACATTCAGCGCAGATCAAACGGTTGTCTTCCGGATGCTTATTTTTCTTTTTTCACCGTCTACTCTTGTCGTCGCAGTAGATTTCCCTTAAGTCTCAAGTGTACATCCCAAGGACTTTGTAAGAGATCTCCAGCTGTGTCTTTCGGAAGTGATTTCCTGCCAAGTTCTCTCCTCTATGTCAGCTAAGGAAAACTTTTTAAATTGATGTTTTCATGTATGCTAATTTTTAAAAAAATTACTAGAAATATCTTTCTTTAATCTGTACGCGAAAGGCCATCGCACTTTTAATTAACGATATCATCGTTGATTCGGCCTCATTCAAATTAAATTAATTTTTGGTTTTATAAACTTTAATTCTATGTTTAAAAAAAAAAGCATGCATTCTCCTATAATTGTATACCAAAAGTAACGTGTTCTGATTATAAAGATGTTATTGAAGTTTTATCCTAACAGGGTAAAATGTACAAATGTGACCAAAATAAAAAAAAAAAAAGAACTATTCTGTCAGAACGTGGAAAATAATTACGGAGATAACGAGATATGGTATTTTTAACCCAAGAAAAATACTGTATTACTTCCCTTTTTGTCTGATGGTTTGTCTCCCCTTATCAGAAAAAAATTAAAGAATTGTATTGAACGTCCTCCCTTTTATTGTGACATGTTTTGGATGTTCCTTTGAGGCTGGACCATCCAGGGCGACAGTCCATTGCGTATGCCACGCGAACAGGAAGCATGAAATTGTATTTTTAAAGTGCTGCATTTCTGTTAAAATGTTCATAGAACTTGTTCATTCATACCTGTTCCCCCCCCCCCCTCAGCTTTTCATTAGGACACTTCTAGCAAGATCTAGATCTCTAGTTAGGCGTCTACGGTTGCGCTACAACTGAAGGGATTAATCTCACTTAGTAAATCCTTCCTTCTAACGTCATTTGTCTTGCGCCTTGGTTGAAGAGAAGACAACTTCTGAAATTGATATGCTCGTTATGAATTCGGATTATCTCCCCTGTCCGCTACTTTTCAAATGTCTTAGTTATCACATCTAGGCAAGGTTTTTGGGTTACAACAAGAGATTGTTATTTTGGGGTTACATGGAGTTATTTTGTTGCCCCCCCCTCTCTCTCTCACACACACACCGTTGGCAAAAGCCACTATTCCTATTATTTTAGAACTCTCCGTCTGTCGTTCCGTCACGTTTGAATCACCAAAACTTCCGATGTTTTGAAAATCCAATTCAATTATTATTCACTACGTGTATATGTATGGGATATACAATGTGACAGCTTTATCTGCAACGTTACAAGTCGGCAAAGTCCATGTTCTCTTTTACAAAGTTTTGTTTATAACAAAAAGTAGATTAATAGTAGTTCAGTGTCACTTTTGCGAAAGTTGTGTAACCGTCAGTTTGTACGTAAAATAACGTGAGTGTACAACAGGCCCATAGGACTCGCTTAAGAGGTTAAGTGTTTAATAGAACTTGATTACTGTAACAGTATAATTGTATGGTAAACTACCCTAACACTATTAACATACAACATAAATAAATCTCAATAATATATTCCTCCAAATTAGACTTAACATGAAGACTCAAACTTACTGACTGATGAACCGTTATAAAAGTTTGTCTCTCCTATTTACAGGATTTCAAACCGAAAGTTCACGAAGCAAAACTAACATAAAAAACTGTTCACTTCTAATTTACTTTCACTACATATTCACTAATCTGTGTAGATACTTGAATCTTCGAGAAGCCAACGTATAAACAAATTTCCTGTTTACACTTGTATTGCAACTTTGAGCCGTACCCAACGTGACATATTTACCCCTGATTTTTTTTTTTAGCATTTTGTATGTAATGAAAAAATGCGTACAATGACAAAACACACATAGGAATACTAGCGATAAGTTGGATAACATCTTGTTTTGTTGTATACCATCAAGAAATAACATATGAAAATGAGTAATAATGATACGTGTCATGAAATTATAAACATAACACACCATACTAGCTATACTTGTCGTGAAGTTAGTTAAAGACCCCTAGATATCAACTATACTTATCATGAAACTGGCTATAAGTATCAAATATTTTTTTAAATTAGTAGTAGGCCCTAGGTATCAACTATTCTAAAGAAATTAGTGGTAGGCACTAGGTATCAACTATTCTAATGAAATTAGTAGTAGGCCCTAGGTATCAACTATTCTAACGAAATTAGTAGTAGGCCATATGTATCAATTTGTTCTAATGAAATTAGTAGTAGTCCCTAGGTATCAACTATTCTAATGAAATTAGTAGTAGGCTCTAGTTATCAACTATTCCAATGTTATGTGTAGTAGGCCCTAGGTATCAACTATTCCAATGAAATTAGTAGTAGGCCCTAGGTATCAACTATTCCAATGAAATTAGTGGTAGGCACTAGGTATAAACTATTCTAATGAAATTAGTAGTAGGCCCTAGGTATCAACCATTCTAATGAAATTAGTGTGAGCTTGCGCTCCCTGAGCTAGTTTTATATGTATTTTTGTTGTATAGGTTAGATCTATTTTAATATATTTTATTTTTATAGGTTAGTGTCAGATTTTATAGTTGTACTTCCGCATATTTATATAGGTTAGTGCGGGAAAGTATAAAAGTGATGTACTACATGCTGTCTTAAAACAGTTGAGTGTACATTTGACCAGTGGTCAGTACCATATCTGTTTGTGTGACAGCTGAAGATCTTTGTGGTCTGTCGTCTAATTATTTTATTATTCTGTACCTGCGACGGCCTGCTATTATTGCTGCTTTTAGCTGCTGCTATTGAGTATTACTCTGCTGTTTTAACTGCTGAATATAATTATGCTGAACATAACTGCTATCACTCTGCTGTAGTCACTGTAGATCTAGATTTATTTTGTTTCTGTACTAGATCTAGTTTAGTATTGCCTTAGTCAAGGCTTAGTAAACTTAGTTTAATTATAGTCTGTTTCTGTTCTTAGTGAATGCTAATATTAAGGTACTAAGACTAAGGTGTTCTTGTTTTAGTTTTAGTTATGAGTTGGTTGTAGTAGTTTTGATGTCCGTAAGAGCTGAGCCGAAGGCTCTTCGAGCTCTAAGTTTGAAAAAAAAACCTGCTTGGTCGTCCAGCCAGAACAGTAAAAAAAAAAAAAAACCTGTGTGAACGCACAGTTCTGTTTGAGAGCGACCTAAGTCAATGCCTATGTAGAACATTGCTGTTTCCGATGCCTTTGGCTCCGACGCATGATTCGCCGCTCATGGCCGAAGACCTAGGACAACGGGAGCCTCCGTCATTTTCCTTCGTTATACCAAGCTAGCAGTGGGGGACTCGCCATTTATGTAGCGGTCCTTTGAGGAACGGCGCATGGATGTGGGACGTGTTTGTGGGGACTTTTTTGCAACCCCGCCCGTGCAAGGGGTAAACTCTCGTCCACCCGTGGGCATCCCAACGGGGGTTATGTTTTGCCATTCGTTTCGCCTAGCTACCCCCTCAAGTAGCCGTTTCCACCCAGGTGCCACGATGAGGCAGAACAGCTCACCTGGGCTTGTAGTAGTAGAATGTTGTAGATCTAGACTAGTTTATTGTAGTGTGTTTGTGTAGATCTAGGTCTAGTATAATAGTTGTCTGGAAGGGATTTAGTTGTCTTTAGTTAGATAGTTGTTTTGATCAGTTAGTGTTAAATAGTTGGTTTGGTTAGTTTTTAGTGGCGTAGATTCAGAGGGTTTTAGTTAGTATTAGTTGTTTTCATTGTAGTGTATATATTTTATTATTGATTTATTTTTATGTCAATAAAGTTTCGTTTTGTTTGTTTATCCTAAACTAAAGTTTGTTATCTTGTTTTCATTTAGTTTAGGTTAGTATGTCTGGTTACTTAGGCGACTCTAGCCCCTTGGTCACCATACCGAGGTGCACAGATTGAGCCCACCCAGTAGCGCTAACATCTGCCTACTGTTGGTAAATTTTAATGTTGAGCAGTAAGAATAGGTATCTCCCACTCGCGCCTGCCTGACCTGCTCACATTAGTAGTAGGCTCTAGTTATCAACTATTCTAATGAAATTAGCAGTAGGCCCTAGGTATAAACTATTCTAATGAAAGTAGAGGTAGGCTCTAGATATCAACTATTCTAATGAAAGTAGTGGTAGGCTCTAGGTATCAACTATTCTAATGAAATGTGTAGTAGGCCCTAGGTATAAACTATTCTAATGAAAGTAGTGGTAGGCTCTAGGTATCAACTATTCGAATGAAAGTAGTGATAGGCTCTAGGTATCAACTATTCGAATGAAAGTAGTAGTAGGCTCTAGGTATAAACTATTCTAATGAAAGTAGTGGTAGGCTCTAGGTATAAACTATTCTAATGAAAGTAGTGGTAGGCCCTAGGTATAAACTATTCTAATGAAAGTAGTGGTAGGCTCTAGGTACTAATTATACTTTGCACTTTCAAACCACAAAACATTGTTGCCGAAAGAAATAGACATGTGAGATATGGCGTTATATTGTCTTTGATAGACAACTCTATGGGAAGCGTGGTCGAGAGTGCTATAAGCATGAAAGTAGCGCAATATAAAAGCTATAATAAACAATAAAAAAAACTCTAATATATGAATGAGAGGATTGTGTAAATAATCTGGCTTAAACGGCTTAAAAGATGTTTTAAAAGTCAACTTTATCTTAATGGGTTCTAACCTTTAATTCTTTTACAATTATTTTAAATAAATTTTCTATATATTTATTTTTTTTACTAAAAACGACTTAGATTATATACTCTCTACGTTACTGCTGTTCGACTAAACCACGGCATATCAAGTACAGTAGTAACCATGTTTATAGTCGATTGGGGAGGTGAGGTGAGCACAGATTGCATATCTCTTAATACTTTTTGTTTGTTCTAATGTCTCAATCGACCTCTAGGTAACACATAGTGTCTTTAATGTTATATCAAACTTAGTGCTAACAAAAGAATCTCATATCTCGAATAGGTCAAAGGTGTATATCTTTTTAATTTGACAAGGGATGATAAATCTTGTGTCATCGCCACATTTAGAATTTATTTGATTATGTCCCTTACAAAGCAGTTTTAAATTAATTAAGCTTGTAGAAGAAATTATTGAAATTATTTATTTTTTTTAAATAGTTCTTTTATTGAACATGCTTTCTTCTGCACTGCTCTTCTTTGGCTACATACCTTCTGGGGATTCTTACACCAAAAGTTAATCCCAGTAGCCTGCTCTTTGTTGACACTTTGCTTTTTAAGATCCTACTTATTTTCTGTAAGCAATACAGTTCAGTACGAGAGAAAAACAAGAAAAAGCGATAAAAGAAATATGGTGGCGCTGTAATAAAACCTAGAGGGAAAAAATGAAAAAAAAAAATTGAAAGAGGAAGATTTGGGAATAAATAGATAAAATAAGCAATGTCATTGAAAGAATTCTGTTGGCGGCTAAATGTTTAAAAAATACTTTGTGCTACAAGAACATACACATTTATTTTAACAGTGCTGAAAAATGTACACAAATTATTATATGTCCACAAGGACACTTGGCATCACAATACTTCCGTATTCAGTACACCACCAGAGACACTAAACAGCTTTTTTGTGTGTCTCATACGTCACAATAATTACAATCAGAAAGTATAAAGTTATATAAAATTACAGGAGGCGCGTGGCTGAGTGGTAAATCGCTTGGCTTCCAAACCGGGGGGTCCCGGGTCCGAATCCAGGTGACGACTTGAATTTTTTATTTCGGGATCTCTCAGTCCACCCACCTCTAATGGGTACCTGACATAAGTTAGGGAAAAGTAAAGGCGTTTGGCAAGTTGTGCTGGCCACATGACAACCTCGTTAACCGTAGGCCACAGAAACAGGTGACCTTTACATCATCTGCCCTATAGATCACTAGGTCTGAAAGGGGAACTTTACTTATAGAATTACGGCACATTGACTCACCAACACATAAAGTCTCCTCAAGGCCAGATTCCTGGCGTTTTATATCTTTCGAAACTTTTAGAGATATATGTAATATCCTAAAGAAAATTGTAGATATGATTCTTTCATACTCTTAATGAATACATTCCATGCACGTTGTCTGTCTGGTTGTCTGGTATTGGAGATTTTCGGGTACGGCGGAGAAACTATACAAATTTAACTTGTTGGTGTAGCAGCCTTACAGAATCAAGTGTTGATAAGTTATGTCTTTTGAAAAACGTAATTTTTTTTTTAAGGGGGTGGAGGCCTTTTTAGCGCAGCAGAATCTAATTGTTCTTAGCTCTTCCGTTTGTAACACAAAATAATTTCAATATACGTGAAAGCATTCGACTCTCACGTAAGGATTTAAAATGTATATAAATACATATGGGCAACTAATTAGCGGTAATTAAAGAACTTTCTTAATAGTGTATGTCATTTTTTTTTAGTCTTAGACATTGTTTAGTTTATCGTGAAAATCTCCAATGCATTTACTGTCGTCATGATGGTCACGAGTTTGAATCCTGACTTCCCAGCCTCCCAGCAGGAGGTTTGAGCTTGGACGTAACGATCTACAACTCTGAGGCGCATGTCTGAAACTTAGACGAAAACAATTTCTTACTTCCGCTGCCGCCTTCAGCCGCCAAGCGACTATGAATCAGCTCATAGAAATGAGATGAATGCCTGGGCATTAGCTATTGTCGGAACCGTCTCCCCCCCCCCCCCACACACACACACGCACACACTCCAGGAAGCTGATGCATGCAAAGGAACGGAGATGCAATTGGAGATTAGCAGAGTGGCAGGCTCTGCCAAGGCGTAGCACTGTGTTGCAAACTGTCTAAGAGTCGGCGGCTCCAGATTTTTCCTCAGAGTTGTCTCCCGAAACTTTTCCCTTGTTTGGATATAACTGCAAAGCAGCAGAGGCTTGAATTCCGAGTTTTCTTACTCCAAGGTGGGTAGCCAGCTAAGGCTAAAGAGCCCCTCCTGCCCGAAGCTTACTGGTTAAGGCGCCGGTTACTCGCTTTTGTCCCTGTTACTAAAAACAGTCGCCGGACCTAATATATGAGCCACACGTGAAGGCCAGCAGTTGGACTGGTTGTCAGAGGCTATTTAAGACGCATGACACTGGAAGCATTTTATAGGCAGTGGAGTGCTTATATCGGTTACCACTGACTGGACTAATCCAACAGAACTAAATTCGCCATGTAATGACCAAACATGTTGCAAAACTGTCTCATCGTCAATCTGATTTTTTTCTATGAACTCTTCCAATTTATTGATTTATTGATTTCCCGTTTTGTTTCTCTTCGGAAGATTGATGAATAATTCACTATTGTTTATCTACAAACACATTTAAGTTTTTTCAATGATATTTCAATCTTTTTAAAATGTTCTTTTATAAATGTAGTGATTTTATTTTCAGAACTTTTTGTTCAAATGTAACTTTTCTTTTTTCAGAGGAGTGAAATAAGGGACGGTTAATTAATTTGAACAAACGCGTTATCATTACGCATGAAATTAAAAAAATAAATTTAAAAAAGCAAAATAAAAAAAAATGCATTAAAAAAAAACATATCTTATATAAGGAAAAGAAACGCCCAATTACTTCACTTTCACCCAATACTGCAATATTTATGTCCTCTTTCTATATACAACAAAATTAATTAATTATCGCTAATTAATTCACTAATCGTTAAATTTGTTGATTGATTCGTGTGTTGACATAGACAATAAATAAATGTACAAAGTTTTAACTTGATCCGAAAATGAAAAATGTGAGAAATAACGTGTACACGATTCTAGACAGACAGCGTGAGCAGGGCCGGCATTAGGAATAGGCAAACTAGGTAGCGCCTAAAGCCTCCGATTGGAGGGGGTGTCGCACAGGACTATAACGAAAATTTATTTTAAAAAATAGCGAAACTTGGATCAAATCTCAAATATAGCAGAACTGTATGATTCGTCTACTAGCCTAGCTCTAAATCTCTACTATGATTTAAGATGCATTACTAACGAAATTGCGCTATGTGAACTAGTTTTATTTGTAGATTTAGATAGAGATGCAGGAAGGTTTTCATTCATTGCGTAATTTTTTTTTTCGGTCTCTTAATTTTTCTATTTCATTTGGGGTGGGGGGACCCAATTCACTTCGCCTAGGGCCTCCAGTTACCTCAAACGGCCCTGGGGGTGAGTTAATGTAACATCTGTACAAAAAAATATACGCTAACGATTAGTTTGAACTGTTCCAATCATTTATGCTCGAATTCTTAGGGCTCACTATTCACCGTGTATAATGACCACTACTGTCCACTAGTTAGGTCTTACGATTATTCAAGGACAAAGAAACATTGCTAAACCTGGTTAGTCTACATCTCTACATTATTTTCATGATTTAAATACAAACAGCTTTTTTACATATCGAGTATATTGAGCTGTGGGGATGTTAACACTAGGTTAATCACACTAATCTGTCATTTTTTAAATACTTTTTTTTACAATTTGATCCAATCAGATACTAGATCTATACATTGGAAAAAGAAGAGAAAGCGATATGTGGCAAAGTAGGAGCGATATAACGGAACCATACTAGAATTTAATTTTTTACACTAAAAATAGCCTTTCGTTTTTACACTGAAACTAGCACTTCATTTTTTACACTAAAAGCAGCACTTCGCTTTACGGCCACACAAAACTAATAGCGTCTTTTCCCCTTTCGGGGGGCCGCTAAAAATAGAGTGTAGTATTTGTCTACTTTTATATTAGATCTATCATTAATAAATAAAAGTGAGTAGATCTAGATATTCTAGATTAAATCTTGGGGTAGAGTCCAGTAGCAGCTTTTTTTTTTAAGACTTGAAAATGTTAAAGGTCTGGAAAAAATTCGAAATAAATGCAGATCTATTAAATAAATATTATATACAAAAAAAAATCAAATAAAACCAAAACATTTTTAAACTTTTCACTTGTAATCAATTAGATCTATACATTATATACATAGAATCTAGATTTAATTCTGGAATCTAGATCGTATACTATATCTAATTGTTAACATATAAATATAAATAAAGATAGAGCCATAGACCATAGACATATATGCATGTATATATATAATAAATATGTCTATGGATAGATCTATATATAATTTAATTTAGGTATAGATAATTGTACTAGCACGTTTGATTTAAGAATAATAATTTTTTTTAAATGCCACCTATTTGAATTCATTGTCTAATTTCCGGCAGGTGCTCGCTACTCTGTAAGTAAATTGTTTCCGGAATGTTTGTGTACAATAAAATTTGAATAATAAATAAATAAATATCGCGAGTTTTTAACTAAAATTATTTTTCCTGATTCATATCCTAAAACAGGTAAGCCCATGCTAAACAATAATTAATAATAAGTTGTTTCAAGACTTTGAAAAGAATAAAATTAGGCGGCTGTATTTAAATCTAGAATCTAAAATACCTACTTGACTTAAAAAAAAAAAATGAAAATCACACTTCTACTTCTACACACACGAGTTCCTAAATAAAAAGTAAATTAAAATCTATCTAGATTTTTCAAGATCTAGAGTAAATCTAAATCTTAAATTAAGTTAATCTCATCTAATCTAGACTTTATTACCGTCGAGCATTTTATGATACAGATACAAATGATTCATATCTTTAATTCGCACTGCACTGCAAACAAGTTCGACTCGTAGACTGCCTAGAGTCAAGAGTGGCTAGAGTCACTAGAGAAGACTGCAGTAGAGTATCTCTAGATCTTGATATATCTCTAAATTTCTACCTCTGTACTATATCTAGATCTATCTAGATTGTTTGTATCAAGTATACATACATTTTTTTATAGTAACTATATAATAAAGGTCTAGACTTTATAGTCAAAACTAATCAAATATTATCATTATCAACATTATCACTGAATAGTATTTATTTAGAGATCTAGATCTAGATTAGTATTTTACAATCATGCCCAGAGTCACTAGATCTAAATAATGTGTCTCTTTGTGTTTATTATTATTAATGGTAGTATTACAACTATTATTACTATTATTATTGGTAATCAGACCTTTCAAAGAGTAATGATCCTTAAAATTTTTAAACATATTTTTAATAGGATCATATTGTAGGTTACTTACTTGCAAAATTAAGACAGCTATTTCCCTACTTTTTTTTTACAAGAATACTTAGAGTAAAGTAACATTGTAATACATTTGATTTTCATTCTAGTCGAGTGATTCTCAAACCAATTATTTTATGCAGTAAAATGGCAAGCAAAAAATAGTTCTTTTTAGGCATCTTCTAAGAGTTATAGTTGTATTAAAATCCATTTTTGTTGTCTAAAGGTTTAAGTTTACATAAACATAGAAAAACAATTAAGCTGTTTATATATATAATATATATATATATATATAATATATATATAGATATATATATGTATATATATATATACATTTGTTTATTGTTCAAAGTGAATTTAAGCTGGGTTACAATTATGACTAAAGTTTATATCTTTGTCTATGTTAGGAGTCTTAAAAACATTTTTTCCCTGTCACCAATTATTTTAACAGCCTTACACCTACTAAGTTCATTCATTAATTTAAGAATTAATGAAATGTAACTATTTTTAGTATGTTCATATAAGATCAGCATAAAAAATGAGACTTTTCTACAGTTTTACCTACAAAATAGTACTTTTTTTTTTAATTTGTTCAGTGAAAAAATAAAATTTGTTTATGTCTTTATTAAAATAATATTAGTTTTCATCTTTTTTAAATGTTTGATTTTATTGTTACTAGCTTTTTTCAATACTAAGTCCATGCATCTAGTTCTTTGTATTTTCTACCCTTCACTCTCTTTGCTCTCTAAAGGTTTGTCTATTTGATTATTTCTCAATCAATACATTTCAAATACTTTTTCTCAGTGTTCTCATTTTCTTGTCTATTCTAGGTACAAATAATTTCATTTTAATGTTTGTATTAAATATATTTCTTGTTGTCTTCATAGTCCCCCCCCCCTATCACCCCTTACACAATGAGTCCTGTTCAAACTGTAGTATTACAGTTTTTTTTTTTTCAGAATGGTAATTTAATTTTTGAGCTTTTTGAATCAACCTAAAGCTAAATTTCATGAACTTAATTGTCTTTCATCATTTCTTTTGCGGAAATTGTTTTTGTCATAAATAATTAGCTCATTAGAATATTTAGAAAAAGGAAAAAGAAAAGAGGAAAAAATAAAATAAATTCCATTGAGAGGTTCCTTTTTAAATGGAGACATATTTTGGGTGGAAACAGATCTTTTCTTCTGTCTTTTGTGTCACGGAAATCGGATAAATAGCTAACTTCAGTCCTAATTGTTCAGTCTCCTGTGCAACTGTTAATTAATAATTGAGCGTTAAGCGCATTTGATTGTGCCACAGCAGGGCAGCGCTGCAGTCTGTTTTATTGATTCAATTGTGCCAGTCTGACCTCTCTCTCTCTCTGGGATATGAGCTGTACCACACACACTCAGATATAAACACATACCCACATATGTGTGTAACAATAGATATGAGATGGCCACGTTTGGGGGGGGGGGGGGAGAAGAGATTGATTAGCTTCCTCTTCTTTTTATGTCCTTCACCTTACCACACCCCTCTCCCCCTTTTTTTTTTGTTCCCATTTGTGTGTGTGTGTATCTCCTCAAGTGTAGCAGAAAGGAGACAGGTATGAGAAGTGAACGAGTCTGTCCCTCCTAGACACCCAACAGAACGTGCGCACCACTTGTGTTTAGGGCCAGTTTAGCTGAGTCATCTGTTGGCTTCTCTCCCTTTCTTTCCAGAAGTTTCCAAATCGGTAAAAACTTTTTGGACGAACAACTGAACCTCCTCCATAAGAAAGATTCTTGCCCACTGTCCGCCCCTTCTCCTTCCATGGCGCCCTAATTGAGCCTGCGTTTTATGACTTGATTGCCGCTTTGTCCATTATCTTGTTACACCGACAGGTAGAAGGCGCCGAGCCGATGAACTTTTCAAGGCGCCCAACGCCTCGACCCGGCCGGGTACTACATCTTGAGACGGGCTATAATGGCGAATATCTGCCAGGCGCCAGGCGACCGTCCCCGTAACCAGATGGGGATGCAGGCTGCCGCTAATAAAGAAACACGGTCTTTGTGGCCCATTAATTTGTCTTCTTGTTCTTGTTATGGATTGTGTAATAAAACTGGGACACGGTCGTATTCTTAAGGGTTTAACTCTGAAAGGTGGGGGAGGGGGGGGGAGGCTCAGGATATGACAGAATGTTGTATTTTATTGGTTACTATTCGGTCACGTTACCGATTTTGTGATACAATGGTTCCATAACGTGACAGTCTTTTTTTTTTTTTTTAAGGTTTAACTGTTTATTGCAAGATGTAGGTCTGAATGAAGGAGGGACAACAGTTTACTTTATACAGATGAAAGGAATTGTACTGGAGATATGATTGATGCAGTGTGATAAGAGATTGTATGATTGTTCTGATTGTTGCAGTATGAAAAGAGATTGTATGATGAACGTAGTGTGAAAATAGTTTGTGAGATTATATGATTGATTTGAGGAGAAAAAGTTGTGTATTGTTAGCTCATCTCAAACATCGTAGCTTTCAAAAACTTTTTTGTTGGACAGCACACAGATTTATCTAATCTTTTTATGGAATGTATACAAGATGAACAACATAGTCACGGGACAGTGGTCAAAACATAGTCACGGGACTGTGGTCAAAACATAGTCACGGGACTGTGGTCGAAACATAGTTTCTTTACAGTTCTTTGTGTGCATATTTGAACTCTTCGTCGGGCTAACATTGAACTGGGGGCGTCTTCACGGCCAAATGGGCTTTGATGGCCTTCTGTGACGTCTTTTTTTTTTTTTAAGTCGGTCGGCAACACAACCTCTTGGTCATCCCACCTCACTTGCTGGAAAGTCCACTGCTCTTTGAAGTTTTTTATGTATAGTATCAGTAGAACCAGGTTTTCAATGTGCAATTATTGAAGGTGGAATTATTTTATTTTGTATAAATACTATAAATTCGTTCGTTAAATCGAATTTTTACTTCGAACATATAATCTCATGTTTTCATTGGAATGAATATAAGCATCCTTTTTACTTTGGGGTGTTCACGATACAATGTCAAGGACGCTAAATAAACTGTCACTGTCACCAACTAAATACAAAAGAATTCCGCTCTAATTCTCTCGGGGTGCTTGGCTGTTGATCTTCTTGTGTCCAATCCCCTCTAGTCCCGCATGGTAGTTGCCCCTTTGTTTTGAAATAAGTCCTAAAGTAAAAGTTGAATGTTTCCTCCTCCATAGTGACATGATTTTGTGCTACACAACTGAAGAGCTTAGAACTTTGGATTCTGAGTCTCTAGAAATGTGCCCAAACATAATCATTAGACCTTTTTTTAAAAAACAACACCACCATTGCTTATCAGCTAATATCAATGTTTCCTTTACTCTGTACACAGATCCACGGGATACAACAAAACGCTGGCCAGTTGTTCCACCATGCATGAATATCGACTTTTTTTGTGTGTTTTAAACAAGTTTTTTATTGAATGAGTTCTTAGGCATATTGTTTTTTTTTTTCTTTTCCCAAGTGTTTTGTTACATTGTCTTCTTTCTAAATAATGTTTTGGACTTCATTTGGCTGGTCAGAACTCTACGTGGCACAAAGTCTCTGGCAGTGTAAATGAATCAGGCGGGTGTGTTTTCTCTTTGTACTCCCCCAACGGCATCTTGAGTTCATCTTTTAGCCCAGACTTCAGATTGAAATTACCTTTTTGACAGCCAGCGTACATGGGCGTATACCCCGTCGGGCCTGTCTTGAGGGAAGTGTTGAGCGCCTTGGGTTTGATGTAATTAACAGTTTTGATCTCTGGATCATCAGCAGAGACTAGCGAGCGCGTTGCTGTAGGAGTTATGTACTCAAAGGATTAGCCTAGGCCAGGAGCCAGGCACTGCACGTGAACTGAGAGTCACTCACTTGTTCTGATGGATGAGTTCAGAGTGCTTCACAACAGATTCGATTTCGATCTAGTATCGTTTCATTTCAACTTGATATCAATGTCGATGCTGTTTCCCCCCCTAATAATGACACCTTTTAAAAACTGATTTCGTTGATAATAAATACAACGTGAATACTGACTAAAAGATAAATACGGCAGTTGGAACAGATTTGCCTCTTAATAAAGTTCCTGGTTAGGTCGATGCATTAATTCATCTATTTTGTAGATCGATAAAGACCATCTCAGTTTTTAGAAAAGTACCGAATGATTCTTTGAAACAATCATTTCTCCGATTATTACAAAAGAAACTTCCATAGAAGCCAGATAAGTGAACAAAGGCTTGAAAAAGCAAGACCTATTGGAACTATGTAGATCTAAATGGTATGTACTCGTGGAGTCTTCCTCGACAAACACAGTAGAGGATTTCATCAATTCAATGATGCAAATATGATTGATCATTAGTTTGAATACAAAGTAAATTGGTCCATTTATGGATGCATTTCATTTTGTCTCATGAGTTATTTCCTGCCGTTTCTAATGACATTGACATTGTCTTGCTTGATTTGAAACACTTGAGAACACTAAGACGCAATTTGTCGTGGTTTTAATATCACAACACCGAAACATTAAATGCCATTGCGCCTTGTGCTTGACTGAATGACACAGACCCCTTTCAAGCCACCTTTAAGAAACACTTGCAAAGGTCGATGAACTGCTAAGGAAAGTGTGTGTGGGGGGGGGGGGGGGGGAGGGCGGTGCTCGTGTGCTACATTATAAAGCTGAGCTAAAATATCTGAAATTATTCTTAAGGAAAGAAAAGAAAAAAAATGGGCGGGGGGATGAAAGAGAGCAAGAAGACTTGACAAACGAATCTGAGGGGGTTTGATCAGTTACCGCCTGGTCTTTAAAGGACGTCACGGCGGCCCTGCAGACACGCATTTTTTTTTATATTGACTGATCACAGGGTTTCAAAAAATCTTCTAAAAAAAGGGGGGGGGGGGTCATTTCCTTTAATTATGGTCTAGGATAAGTATGCACAGACGGAAGGCACACTCCCAAGACTTTCCTACCTCTTAGCTCCCCTCTCTCTTCTTTCCGCCTCACCTGACTGAGGAGTAAGGGTCAAATCACATGTAGACATAGCCCAGTGGTGAGCCCGCAAGGGGTTATGTTCTCTTGCTTAGACACGCTCCGTTGGTTTCGTCACGGTTGCCTAGGACGCGTGAGGCTGCATACTGAAAGGGGGCGGGGGAGATTGGAGAGTTACTTTTTTAAGTTAAAAAAAAAAACATGATACTATTTAAGTGCTAAACAAGTGGACAACCCCTCACACACATACACACACGCACAGACATGCATAGCCAGCCAAGAGATCACAAGCCCTGTTTAATAATCGTCCCGAGGCCCAAAACATCCATCAAGAACCAATCGGAGGGCTGACGTCACGCGCTCGCGCTTAGCGCCCTGTAGTTTGTGTTTCATCTGTTTTGACTTTTGGACAATTGAGCTCCTGATAAGAGAACTAGTGCAGCTGAAACACCGCGAAGTAAGTCGGACGAATGGATTGTATTGATAGAACGATGGAAAGGGAGGAAGTGAATCTCAAATGGAAGTGTAGCTCTAACCAAAGGCGGCAAGTGGAGGTAAACAAAGGTGGGACACAAGACTTGAGGCGCCTGCTAACATTTTTGGTTATCAGTCCTAAGCTGTTTATCTTTCCAAAACTAACAGATTGGTCTACCCTCCTTAGTCGCCACCATTGATCGTCTCGTTCTGGGTAGCACATCGAAATGTAACAAACAGATCATTAAAACATAATGGACCGGTGCTAACCCGTTTGGCCCATCCATGTTTTTGAATTTTTTACCCCCCCCCCCCCCCCGTTTTTTTTTTCCTCCAGATTTAGTGTCTTATACATGTGCTTTGTATTCGTGTGTGTCTGTTGATATGTAAAACATCTATTCATCCCTTGACCTACTTTCTTTGTTATTTAACCATTTTTTGCCCGCCCCATGCCCCTCGCCAAATAGGATTTGACTATCACTATTAGTGCCACTTCATACCTATTTGTCCCTTCCCTGGCTACTGTCTGACCCTGTCCAGTTATTGTCACCCGCTTAACTTGATCCATGTCTCTACGTTCACGGGTCGGCGTCAACCCCCCTTTAGACAGAGATGAAAGTTAGCTTACAGAGGCGTATCTCTTCCTGCCGTCGTCCAATGTCCATTAGCGGCTACACTTCCCCCGGACTGGGTGCCACGGTGTCCGCTGTCCAAGTGTTTTTCGTTGTATGTTGAAAATCAGTTTGTAATCCCGTGCCGCCTGGTCACGTGTATGTCTCAGACTCTTGGGTGCTGGCTTATTTAGGGATCTATTCTTACAATCATAGTAGTGGTCGTCGCTAACAAGTGGGACCCAACTAAGAACCCCAGGGGGCAATACATACAGTTACAACGTAGCTGGAGGGGGGACCCATTGAACGTATTTTGCGTGGGAGCTAGAGGGAGGTCACTCAACATCCTGCAGATCGTCCTGACCCGTCCTTCTTCCCCCCCCCCCCCTCTCCCATTTCAAGGTTCTATTATCGTGCACAATAGGCTAATGAATCGTGGACAAACTTCCGCCGTGCCTTGATAGATCCGACAAGCCGGACAAATGACTTGTAATGCTCGTGTCCGGCACGGAACAAAAGAATGTGACCAAGTGAAAAAATAGTTGGTGGTGCTGCAGTCAATCTGTCTCCTGTAGTTACCCTCAGGCCAGTTAACCCCTTTTCTTTTTAAATGTCTGAGCCTGTTTGAGTACTACTAGTAATATGGTGAGAAGAGCAGGGGGGATTATGACATGTATTTAGTTCAGTTATTCGTTTGGAAGGAAATGTTTAGATTTATGTGCTCACTTTATACCACGCCATGATCTCACTAGTGCTGATGTGCCATGGACTAGAGCCCGAATGTACTGTGTGTATTTGTGTTGACCCTAAATAACTTTTGATTTCGTTTGTTTTTGTGTTTGTACTGTTTGTGTTCTCAAAGTTTTGTGTTTACACTTGATCTTGAGCACAACACCTTCTAAATGTAGACTCGTCTCTACCTAATGACCTAATGAGATTAGGGTTATTTCACGTCAGAGCGACAAAGTCGCCGCTACATTATCGTTTATGGTTAAAACAACAAAAGAACGAACATCCACAGGGCGCGACAGAATACTTTGCGACAGAATAGTTTGCGACAGAATAGTTTTCTTCTAATCAGGAACACATGCAATGTTAATATTACTTTTGATGGGATTGTGTGCCGGCCATGTTACATAATAGGAACGAGAGAGAGAGAGAGAAATTCTGTCCCATTATCGTGAATGTTTAAACTGTGTAATCAAACTCTCAATTCATTGGCGTGGACACGCTATCATACAGTCCACTTGGTTTGGCCAAACATTGTGACATGGAAATCATCGTAGTCACGAAATACAAAAAGGCGCAAAAAAAAGTTTGTGGAAAAAGGTGCTTTAAGGGTCTCAAAATGTTCGGCATAATATAAGTTAGGAGGGGGGGGGGGGAGATTCAGGGGCGCCAAATGTTGATTAGATGACCAGTATATTACAAATCTGTGATGAACTGTAACTTAGTATTGCATGAACATGTATTAGATTAGGAGGCGCGGTGGCTGGGCTCGAATCCTAGTGGAGACTGGGATTTTTTATTTCGGGATTCTTGGGCGCCTCTGAGTCCACCCAGCTCTAAGGGGTACCTGACATTAGTTGGGGAAAAGTAAAGGCGGTTGGCCGTTGTGCTGGCCACATGACACCCTCGTTAACCGTAGGCCACAGAAACAGATGACCTTTACATCATCTGCCTTATAGATCACAAGGTCTTAAAGGGGAACTTTCCTTTCTGTATTAGATTGATTGAAGGTGTTGGGACGATTGACCTTGTCATTGCCCCCTCTGTTTCCCCCGTTCTCCCAGAACGTGCCACCTCTGTCTTCATGACGTCTGCTAGTGAGTGTCTACGGGGTCAGCTTGCTCTTGATTCCAGTCAGTCTTAGCAGATAATGGATCCAGCCGATAATGCATGTTGCACTAAACAAGGGACTCGTGTCTAGGAGCAGATCTAAATGGCAATGATACTTTGCTAGCTCATAATTACCTTATCGTATAAAAGTGTTGTTCTTTTTAGGTCGCTCTTTTTTTCTTTTCTTTCTCTCTATGACACACGAACTCGTCAGACTATCTCTTTCTTTCTCTCCTTGTAAATCGTTCACCTCCAACTCTGTCATGTTTCTGTTCAATACCTTATCTCTCTATAACGCAGACAGTAATTCGCGTGCATGTGTTTTTTCCCCGTGTGTTTATGTGTTTGCATGTGTATGTGTGTGTGTGTTTGCATTATGTCTCAGTGAAACAGTTTTATGAGTTCCTAGGCATCGTTTTTGTTTTCTTTCTCTAAAGCTGATTAATTGGCGACTTCTAGCATGTAGAGTTGGGAGACTGGACAGACATTTAACAGACAAACAATACATTCATGAAAACATTTGGATAGATTTAAGATAACTGTCTGTAGTCTATTGTGTACACCTTTTTTTTTCTGTGCTTAAAGTATATCAATTGAAAGATTCTTTTACCTTAAGCTAATACATACAACCCAGAGGGGCGGGGGCTTTTCATTTCAGACCAAAAGTTTTCAAAACATATAGTCTGTATATTTTAAAAGTTTTCATAATTTTTTCGCGCTTTTAAAGAAATTTGTTTTCTCCTAATACCCGTTGACACTGCAGACACAAACCTAAAACGTTTGCTTACGAAATGTCTAGATAGGAAGTGGTCCTGAGTCACGTGACTTGTGGCGATTGAAGAAGTAAAAACTCTAGAGATGGGCAAGAAGCGATTAATATGAGTATTGTTTGTTTTTTAAAGGGGGTTTGGCGTGGATATTTAATTATCTCTATGCTGATTCGTTTCTCCCCCCCCCCCCAGTTCATTTTCAGATGTTTCTAATAAAACGATATAAAATTCATCGTCGTCAGATTTACTTACAAAACTTTGATTAGATGACAACAGGAAGACAGTTATATCCTGGACTACGGAAATTCAACAACACAGACCTATATATATTATATCTAGACTGGACATGGAGATTTAACACTACAAAAAATGTCGTAAAATTATTTTTACAAAGTTGAAACAAGGCGTTGTTTTGTAAAGTAGTTATGAGAAGTATAGTTGTTGCTTTTTTTTCAACCCTAACCTATGTAACATATAGATCTAGATCTAGTAATTGAACATGGAAAAAATAGTACTCTCGTCTCATAATTATTATTTTGCAATTTTTAGATACAAAATCTAGAAATAGCTAGGTAATCAATCTATTTAAATGTACATAAGATGACTAAAATCAATAGACGTGAATTATTTCGATCTAGGATTTTCGAGATATCACCTTAATGGAAACTAACAAGAAATGGCTTTATTTCGTAAATTTGCGTGAATATATAGTTCTGTAATTAATAATTAATACATAAAAATCTTCAAAATCGACACTAGCTGCTGGGAAAAAGTATCACTGGATAGATCCACATTGAGAGAGAGCATAAAGGAAGAGTCTCGGATTGCAGATGCCATACACAACAGAAGCAGAAAGAAGGGTCCTAATGCAACGGCGCTTGGTGATTACATATGCTCAACCTGTGACCGCAGCTGTGTATCTTTAGTCACACAAGAAGTTCCAAAGGGAAAAGATTGTTTCTCGAGACGTAAAATGCTACAGACAGACATAACAATCTATACATATAGGTTTGTGAGCTGATCAATCGCGGATAAGAATTTGCTTTCCGTTGTACCATATACTATATATAGTCTACTAGTCGACCGGCGGTGTAGCATACGCCGTTATTTTGCAGGGCAGGCCTTAGGCTCCTGCAACCTACGTGACCGCAGTGGCCCCCGCACTTTCATAGGACCCACGCTAATTCTAGGTGTATAAATTATTACATTAAACCATTTTATAATTTATAACAGATTTCCCGCGGCCTCCTGTCGATTTAAGAGTAGCTCCTGGAAATCTAAAATTGCAAAATATACGAAAAAGTCCTGGAAATATCCGGAAATTATTCAAATCTTTTGAATACTCAAACAAATCTCCTGAAATAGATAGACAAAATTTGTCATTTTGGGGTGTCATTCAATATGGAAAACGCCACTCCTACGCGAGATAAAAAAAAAACCGGCATTATGCAATGCCCGTAATTGTGGAATCTAGTGAAAGAAGCTTCTCGAGCCTCAAACTAATGAAGAATTACTTGAGGTCAACAATGCTCGTAGATTAGATTGAAACATTTGGTAATTCTTGCTATTGAGCGTGATCTATGTAGGAAATAAAATTTTTATGGTATACTGTATGACTTTGCTCCATGCAAGGCTCGTGTAGTAATAACTGTACGTAGTAAAGAATGAATAAAATGCAAAGACGAATTTATTTTCTAATACAAGAAACGGATGACCTTTCCATCATCTGCACTATAAATCGCAAGGGTCTGAAAAGGGAACTTTACTATTTTTTTTAAAAAAATCAGAATTCATAGGTGAAAATTACTATTCTTTTTACAAAGCTTATATCATCTCACTCTGTCTGTCTGTCTGGTAAAAATGTGTACACTTTATTTCTCTGACACCCAATCTTGGCTCAAGTTGATATTTAGCACAATTTGTTTCTGTTAGTCTAGATATCTTAGAAATGTAATGCCATGACTGATCCAAACTTATGGATACAAGTCCGCTTAATAGAAGCCTTGTTGTTGTCTTTGACGTGTTTTTTTTTTTTTTCAGTTCTATTTCTCTGATATGTTTAGAGATGAGACTAAATGCACTGTTGAAGTTTCGATTTCACCATTTCCTGTAGCGTGGCATGAATTTGATGCAACGGAAACTTTTGTTTTTAAAATTAAATATGCTGACGTATTTTTTATTTTTATATATGACATACACCATTTTTAAAACAAAGAAAAAGTATGAAATTGTCTATAGCAAGTGTTTATATGAAGTACCAGAGCGGTGCGCAGGAGACCTTGCCAGATAGTTGTCAATGACTCTAGCATATTGCGTTATCATTCAACTGAATGTCTGTGACGTCTCCAGCTTGTGTTCATATGTGAACTTATGATCGTCCAAGAGCATTGAGTTTTGTTTAAAAAAAACTAGATAAACATAATAGTGTATGCATAACGTAAACATGTTTATTTTAAATAGATATGATTATACGACAGTCTGTTTTAATTCGTAATTGTTTCGTCGGCTTAATTGCGCTTTTTTGCGAAACGTTATGACGGATCACGTCTATCCCGCTGGGTTCGACAAAAATATCCTTGATAGATTCATTATTCCTGCATTAGTCGGAGTCTTGATGGTGATTTAAAAATCCTTTTTCTTTACCAGCCACTGTAGATGCATTTGATCTAGCGACTCCATGTCCGCAATAAAAGTTACATTTAGTTTCAAAGACTTTGACAAGTAACAATGACACTTTGGAGTTTGACTAGATGTCACTTTGTCAATGTTACTAGCTATTCAATAAGAGGCGTAACCTTCACATTCTATCCCATTCCTTTTCCTCCTCCCCCGGGCTCATATTGGTTCTTAATGGTAAAAACATGGTTCGTGATTAACTCAACTTAGGTCATTGTCACCTGAGCATGCCATAGAAATGTTACTGTCTTATGTACTGGTTGACTTTTTAGGAATGGCAATGTAGCAATGAAAGGTTAAATGAGTTTTTATTTGACACAGGACACACACACGCACACACATACAGACACCTGCTCTGCATCGAGCCTAATATCCAATTAGTTCTTACAAAACCGATCACGTGACATGGGGCTGGGAAAATGTCGTTTGACTCATACCTTTGACCCCTTCATCAATATTTGAAGCCAAATTGTCTAGTAGATGTGTGTGACTTTAAAAAGTCAGGTGTTTCTGCTTCTACTGCTTCCGGCGAAACGTTTTTCTGGTCACGACTTCCAACAGAGACACGATCGTCAGGCGATGTAAAAACAAACAACTATGCACTTTCGATTGAATTAATTTATTTCATCGAAATTTTTTTTTGACTTTTTTTAAACCTTTAGATTGAAGAAGTTTTAAATACTGATATATAAGTGAGTCGTGGTGTATATTTACTGATTCGTCATTCATTTACGCGCATACATTCTCCTGGGTTGGGGGGGGGGGGAGGAAGTGTTTACCATTGATTAGATAAAAGAGAGCAACACAATGAGTTTTCACAAAAATAGTCGAGAATCAAAATACTTAATTAATCATTAATCGAATTCAGTCATCAATCCAATTCTACTATCACTTACGTTTTAATAATCAACCTCAGTCGTCATATCATCAGCCATATTCAATCGTCCAATAATGAAATCAATCGATCAAATGAAGTTGCACTGAAAGCGCTTTTTGGCTTCTTTCGAATTGGAGCGTCTACCAATCATCAAGGAAATAGAGTACATTGCCAACACATACTTCTTGGACTAAAAAAAACTAAAAACAAAAACCTAACAATCTTTCTTTTGAAGAGCGTGTCTAGCAGATTTCTAGAAGGTACCAATACAAACAATAGATTGGTGATGTTAATATACCTGAAAGTCATAACTTGTCAATCCTTGGATTAATGTTTAAGTTTTGTCTTTATTGTTGTAGTGAGTGACAATTCTAATCAGGATCTTTCTAACTCTCGTGCTTGCTTTGTACATTCAGTTGAGCTGTAAAGTAATACTAGCTGTGATGATATGTACCACATTCAGTTGAGCTGTAAACTATGACTACCTGTGATGATATGTACCAACATTCAGTTGAGCTGTAAACTATGACTAGCTGTGATGATATGTACCACATTCAGTTGAGCTGTAAACTATGACTACCTGTGATGATATGTACCACTCTAATTCACTCCCTAGATTTGTAACTACAATAAAAAGTTGGTTCTAGCGGTGTTTTTCCTTTTTGTAAATCATTTTTGTATGATAAAGAATTTGAATATTTTACTAAAGTTAAGTTTAATAAGTATGTATAGTAATAATTGTTATAACATTTGGCGATAATGTCCACACTCTCAGCGCTTTGGTCATTGTTTATTGAGAAATAGATTTTAAAAGATGTGCTTAAGTAAATGGTTTATTTACGACTTATTTTGAAACATGTTTTTTGTGTACATATCATTAAGTAAATGGTTTATTTACGACTTATTTCGAAACATGTTTTTTTGTACATATCATTAAGTAAATGGTTTATTTACGACTTATTTTGAAACATGTTTTTTTGTACATATCATTAAGTAAATGGTTTATTTACGACTTATTTTGAAACATGTTTTTTTGTACATATCATTAAGTAAATGGTTTATTTACGACTTATTTTGAAACATGTTTTTTTGTACATATCATTAAGTAAATGCGTTTCACAAAGGTGACGACCAATAATTTTTTTAAAATTCAGTTCTTTGTGTGTGAGTACAAGTGGAAAAGGTCACGGTGAACTTTGGCAGTTTAAATAGCACTCTCGTTGATCCCGTTACTGACTTCTCCCCTCCCCACCAGAAACCGCTTTTCTTTTCTTTAATTTCAATCCCTTATATTTTGAACCTAATGCTCACCTCGGACATCCCGTGTCTTGCTCAAAACAACCACCCGTTTCCTTCTTTTTTTTTTATTTTGCTTTGGACGCCCCCTGTGCGAC